>JALIGW010000088.1:306503-754003 GCA_023053685.1 Diadophis punctatus similis
ATGACATCCCAACTCATACCAGATTTACAACAACATTAGCAACTGATTTGATATAGAGTAGTAAAGTCCAATGGATCAGTTCAATGAACATAGATGTGTTCATCATGTGTTTATCAACTCATCATTAATATTTGATGTCATTTTTTTAAAAAAACCATTGCAATTTAATTACAATTTTCCTTGACTCTAGCAAGGAAGATGGGTGTGAATCTTTCTCAGCTCTCATGTGAAAATCTGGCACTGAAATGCAAACAACAGCAAAACAGTAAAAGGGTGCTTATAAACAAACTAACAACAAAACATCCAACAAAAACAACAATGCTAATAAAATTATACAAATTACAAATGTTCCAAAAGTAATGCATAATTGAAATAGGTTGCAATAATGACAAAAGATAATAGCCAAGAAGCCATGTGTTTGCACAAAATGATGTCTTTATAAAACACATGCTAATTATTTTCTAAATATGGAACTTTCCATTGACTGATTTGTTAATGTCATATTGTGCATTACATTTATTCTTATGACCTCTTTCCATTTATATGTCACACATATACTTATTTGGAATTTGACATTTAAGGTTATAGATAGATAGATAGATAGATAGATAGATAGATAGATAGATAGATAGATAGATAGATAGATAGATAGATAGATAGATAGATAGATAGATAGATATAGATATAGATATAGATATAGATATAGATATAGATATAGATATAGATATAGATATTTGTGTGTCTGTGTGTGTGTCTGTGTGTGTGTGTGTGTGTGTGTGTGTGTGTGTGTGTGTAACATTTTTTGCTGATAAATGAAATATATATATATATATATTTAAATGCATAATGAGCTGAGATGCACCTGGATTTTGATCTCTCTATTTCCAAATCTTTTAAATGGGCCACATACTCTCATTATTCATCTTATCCCTATTGTTAACAATGGCTTAAAGGCAGAAGAACTGAATTACCATTAGAGTTAAAGATATAAAAATCTTATGATGGGGAAAATGAGTGTTTACCCAATGCTTGGAGGAAGAAATATATAATAAAGCCATTATTGATTTTTCACTCTGCATTACTGAACATTTTCTTGAAAACTAGTGTTATCCCATCATTTGAATTTTCAATTAGGCAAGGGTATTTTGTGGATTTATTTGGGTTTATTATATTCTGAATATATATATATATATATATATATATATATATATATATATATATATATATATAGAGAGAGAGAGAGAGAGAGAGAGAGAGAGAGAGAGAGAGAGAGAGAGAGAGAGAGAGAGAGAGAGAGAGAGAGAGAGAGAGAGAGAGAGAGAGAGACGAGAGAGAGAGAGAGAGAGAGGGAGAGAGGGAGGGAGAGGGAGAGGGAGAGGGAGAGGGAGAGGGAGAGGGAGAGGGAGAGGGAGAGGGAGAGGGAGAGGGAGAGGGAGAGGGAGAGGGAGAGGGAGAGGGAGGTAGATAGATAGATAGATAGATAGATAGATAGATAGATAGATAGATAGATAGATAGATAGATAGATAGATAGATAGATAGATAGATAGATAGATAGATAGATAGATAAGCGATAGCCATCATGATCTCTGGAACGTGCACAAGCATCTCTTCCATGGGGATTTTACACTCCAACGAACTCAACAGGGGTTGACGAAAGCTCAGCAATTTTAATAGTAGTTTTAAATAAAAATTTTAAACTTTCCAGAGGTTTTGTAGCCAAAACAAAATAGTTTCCCCTGAGAGCCAAGGACATTCCCACAGGTGGCTGAAGAGAGGAGGAGTGAAGTTTCCAAGCAACCAGACAGCACCTTGGTTGGACCATGTGACTGATTGTTTGGGAAAGGGGGAAAACTTTTACTTTTAATTAGGTGAAAACCATGGGAACCTTTAGAGTCGGTTTTCACCAGCTTGTGCCAATATGATATATCCAATAAACTTGTTCTTTGAGGAACCTCCTTGCCTCAGAGTTCTGTTTGCTATGGGTGTATTACTTGGAACCCTGACACTCTTGTTTCCATTTATCAGATAGACCTATTTTTCACAGGGATACAGCATTGGGTGGCACAAAAGTAGAATCCGAACAGTGATTCCGAATGTGAAATAATCAGATGGATCAAAACTTCTCATACAAGGCAGCCAGAGAAAATACTTTAAAATATAATCCCAAGAGTCATTTCGGTATTTTGGATGTGCTGTTGACTTGAATAAACAAAAATTAATGGAGGAAAAAGAAATAGATGGACAGAAGAGGCAATGAAAAAGAAAAGTAGGGGAGGTCTCAAGTGAACGTTTCTCATGGAGATGCCTAAGAATCTTAGAAAGGCCCTCAAGGAAAACAACTATAATTAATAATTAAAGAAACACATGTAAATCAGGAAGCAGTTAAAACAGAAACAAAAATGTGGACATATGTGAAAACTTTAAATTAGATCTCTCTCCCCCCTCCCTCTCTCCCTCTCTCTCTCTCTCTCTCTCTCTCCCTCCCTCCCTCCCTCTCTCTCTCTCCCTCTCTCTCTTCCCATAAACTCTAGAAGGAGAGTGAGAATCAGTTCAGTAATCTACCACTTTTTTTCATCAGCCAAGTTAACTTTCTTAATATCCCATTCTATCTCTTGGAAACGAGAAGAAAAATAGCACTGGGATGGATCTTTTTTTTAAAAAAAAAAGCACTTAAACTCAAAATGAGCAGAGGAAAGCAAATGAAGCCATCCCAATCTGTTCCATGTTATATAAAAGTAATTTAGGAATTACACACATGAGGTATGCTTACAAATGATCTTAATTGCAAACTAATTACAATTTGGTTCTGCTAATCAGATGATCGGGTGCATTGATTTTGATCAGTTGATTAACCTTAATACACAACATTGCAGAAATATGCCAGACACTTTTAGGAAGTCTGTTTTGTTGTGTTTGGGAGATTGGGTTGAGGTAGGAACCCTAAAACGATCATTTACAAACCTGGTAGAATTGTGTTAGCAGGTGGATGCCTAATGAGCCAGGAAAAAAAGTCATTCCCTACTTGTATCCCCGTTGTTGTTGTTGTTGTGGATGATGATGATGATGATGATGATGTTTCTTTCACTGTCTGTAGTAGGTATTTGTCCAAGGGTATTCAGGGGGAAGACAAATGCTAATAAAGAAATCACAAAGTCATAATGCAGATTCCACTCATTCTCTCAGAGGGGGAGGAATACAATCAGAGGTGGGATTCAGCCAGTTCTGTCCGGTTCGGGCAAACCGGTAGTGGCAATTTTGAGCAGTTTGGAGAACCAGCAAATACCACCTCTGGTTGGCCCCGCCCCCGCCGTTCCCTGTCCTATATTCCCCCTTTCTTAGCTGCCTCAGCTGCCTTTTTTTTAAGCGCGCCTCTTAGGAATGGGGTGAGGTCAACTGTAGACAGTCTAAGGTTAAAGTTTTGGGGGTTTGGGGAAGAAACCACAGAGTCAGGTAGTGCATTCCAGGCATTGACCACTCTGTTGCTGAAGTCGTATTTTCTGCAATTAAGTTTGGAGCGGTTTACATTAAGTTTGTATCTATTACGTGCTCGTGTATGGTTGCGGTTGAAGCTGAAGTAATCATTGACAGGAAGGACATTTTGGTATATGATTTTATGAACTACATTTAGATCAGATCGGAGGCGACGTAGTTCTAAATTGTCTAATCCGAAAATTTCAAGTCTGGTGGAATAAGGTATTCTATTGCAAGCAGAGAAGTGGAGGAATCTTCTTGTGAAATATTTCTGGACTCTCGATTGTATTAATGTCTGATATACACCAATTTTGTACAAAAATATACACCATTTTTTGTACAAAAATATACACCATTTTTTGTACAAAAAGTTCTGTAATATGTGTATGTAGTCCCCAGCTTGGTTCCAAGAGAAAGCTGCATGTAAATTAATAAAAATAAATCTCAATAACCAACTTTAAAAAAAGAGAGAGTTATCCTTTACATTCACTTTCTCCACCTCCCAAAATATTTAGACTGTTTTGCACACAATTTTCTCAAAGGTGCACCTCTTTGAATTCAATTCTTGAACATTTCATAGCAAAATAACTTATCTCCAGCAGCTATTGGGAAATTATGTAAATTGCTGGTGAAAGGATGGAGCCCATTGTGGCAAAATCGTGCTTTTGATGGGGTTCTTATCTGCAGAGATCTAAATATGGGGAAATCGTTTGGATGCAATTCCATCCATCCTTGACCTCTGTGACCTCCTTTGGCTGTGCTCTTGTGCAGTTTTCCTTTTGTTGCCTTGTTTTTAACTGTACCTCTCTGGAGAGTCATTAGAGATAAGTATTGATTCTTTGCTGCAAGGAAGGATATTTGGAAAATGTTCTAAGTAGCACAGAAATAAGAATAGGAAGCTTACGGGTAAATAAAAGTTACAGTACTTATATAGCCTATATACATTTTAAAAGACGACTGCTAAATGTTATGGAACAATAACATTTTAGCGTGAACAATATCAGGTCCTCTCACTGGAACGCAACAAGTAAAATATGAGCTGGTAAACCACTTGGTTCCCTTCACCCTTAAAATGGTCTTCTTGTTTTCCAAAGTAAATTTAAGCGGTAGACCTGTTTAGTCTTTGTTCAAACAAAGTTTTGAAAACTTCTGGCATCAAAGCATCCGTTTTACAACACCAGTTTCATTTTGGTGTAGTGCACTCTTCTCTGTATTAATTCAGAGTTGAGTACCGTTGAGTTCTTTAAGACTTATTCATGAGAAATGTGTACACAATTATTGACCTCGTGCTAGAGTTTGGGCTGGATCCAGAATATGACTATTTTTCAATAATTTATTCATTCAACCCTTTGCTTTCCCCCCATGTATTGATTTTTTGTAACATTACTTCTTATGGAACTTGTCCACTCCTGTGTTGTGGCCTGCCAGCGGCCAGTGGAGCTGGTGGCAGACTCGGACAGTGAGGAGGTTGGGGAGGAACATGGGCCAGCCCTGGAGTCTGGGAAAGGCTCTGATGAGTGCTCTGCGTCGGAGGCAGAGATGGGGCCAGGGCCGTCCAACAGTTAACAGCTACCTTCGGAGTCAGAGATCAGTGGGGCTGAATAACAACTGGAGCCTGTTCCTGATGTGCGCATGCACAGAGGTGTCAGGAGAAGGGAACAATTAAGAAACAGAGGTTGACTCGGGAGTAAAGGCACAAAGGGATGTTGAATGGCCCCTCCTATAGGGAATAAATAGGAGGAAAAGGGGAGTGGTGTTTGCAGGAGAAAATTAGTTCGTTTAATAGTGTGAAGATTTGGTTATCTGAGTTCGTGACTCACAGAGACTCCTTGCCAAGTATTTCATTGTACAGCATCGTGTCAAGAAGCTATTGGCCTGGCAACTATCCAAGGACTGATCAGGTCTGTGGTTGCAATTCACCCTTGAAAGACTGTTTGCCGGGACTTTGCTGGATGTAAATGCTAGGAATTCACATTAGCCAAATAAAAAGGGGTTTTTTTCGGGACAAGGAGTCTGTTTCGGGATTTGGTGAAGCCTAGGTCAGAACATCCTGTTTACCTACTTTGGAAATCGTTTAGGATAGAAAAGTTGGGTATCAACAATAAACCAATGGGTTAAACTATACAGGAAAGTTTTTTGTTGAACAACAGAGCAAAATAACTCAGCAGGTGTTGGGATTTTATTCAGGTGGAAATAATAAAGCCGAGGATAAGACAACCACTTGTCAGATATGCTTTAATTGCATCTAGAATTGTAGGTCTTCAACTGAATATGAGCTTGTGATAATGTCATCTAGATTTCTTTCTGGTTCTGTGATTCAGAACGTTTCACCTACCCCCCCAATGCCAAGAAAATTGCAAGCTTTCCTTCTCTTGCTGAACGTTCAAAAGTGTACAGAATAATTGTTGAATATTCAACTTTAATGCAGAGTTGTTTAACCCAGTCCATTAGTGGAAAAAAAGTTTTATATGGATTTGATAACGTAAAAAAAAGTAAAATGAGAAACACAAAGGTAGGGGGAAAAGGAAGGGGGAAGAATCTCTGGTCTAAGTCTCTTAATCTTCTGAATGTCAGTGAAATACAGTACTAGTGATGGTCTTTGAGAAATGAAACTGGACAATATACAAATCAAATTAATCCATTTTGTCTAAGACTATCGAATTGGAGGTCAGCTTTCTGAAAATTGATCATAGTTTTGAACCTTATAATCAAATCTTTTATTTGAAAATTGAATTAAGCCAAACTAAAAAGATAGGCCTGCTGGTAAGCATGCCAAAGAAGAGAGGCAAAATTATCTTATGCGATCCTTGATACACTTCAGTAGAAGACAGAATACTTTGATCTCTGCCAACTCAATAACTTGGCAATTAATAAAATCAGATTTGCATTCTCTTCATTGACAGATAAAGGTTAAAGGAAATAAATATGTTTTGATCAGACTCAAACTCAACCCCGACAAGACTGAGTGGCTCTGGATATTGCCTCCTAAGGACCATGTCAACTGTCCCTCCTTGGTTCTTGAGGGAGAAAAATTAACTCCAAAATCTAGACGGTCATAGGAGAAAAGGCCCTGCTACTTCTCCGTATGGAATTTAAAGTTATGTGATAAAACTAAGAGAAGAGACTCTTTTATCTGTCGTAGATGTTTTGATGAATTGCAAGCGTACTTCCGGCTGCTGCATCACCTTAATGTGAAATTAAGAATATACAATGCCTGTTGAATCAGGAAATGCAAAAGTTCATAATAAACATTTCTAATCAAAACATTCTTGGGTTTTTTTTAACGACATATTACAGTTCATTCTTGCATGCAACCAACTACTTCCTAGCTCCAGAGATCCTTTGTTTGATGCCAGTAATTTTGGTTCACTTGATATGGTTCTCCTGATGCCAAACACTAACAAAACACAAACATTGGTCCCTTCTGGAGCACTGAGTATTTTATCTCATTTTTATGGTGAAAGATAAAACAACAGTTCCATCTCAAAGTGAGAAAGCCATTAAAAGAGAAAAGGAAAAAAGTGAGACAACTGAGCCCAGATTTTACTATATTTGTTCTTTATCGTCTATAGAGCTTTGGAAGATTATTGCACACACACACACACACACACACACACACACACACACACACACACACACACACACACACACACACAAACACACACACACACATCAATCCTTTTCTGTATACAAATCTTTAAGTGGATGTCAGCTCGCCAGCTTTATGGTAAAATATTATTTAGAAGTTTATATCATTATCATCAATCATCATCACCTTGTAAACCAAGTCTTCTTTTCAATCCCAACTTTTCTTTTTTGCCCCAGACTCACTTTGCTAAATAGGGTAAACACAGATTGTGTCAGGGTTACACACACAAAATTCAGCCATGTAATAGTTAGCCATTTCCCTGTTAAATGTCTATGGAGATTCTCAGTCATCCAGGTCCTGGTTGTCCCAAAGGTGCTTTTTCAGGTGGCAACTGAACTTTCTTGGAGATGTTTCGCTTCTCATCCAAGAAGCTTCTTCAGCTCTGAAGAAGCTTCTTGGATGAGAAGCGAAACGTCTTCAAAGAAAAACCAGAAAGTCCAATATGCCTCTTGAAAAAGCACCTTTGGGACAACCATTTCCATGTTAGATCCAGACGTAAAATCTGGATGGATTCCTTGAGACACTGCTAATCTACCATATCCAAAATCCTTCAACAATAACCAAGATGGATGGGGCTGCAGAGACCTGCAGTTTTCCCATCCATGATGTCTACCTAAATAAAGATACATCTGCATTCTCATCTAATTCATGGAAAACACAAAGCCTTGCTGGCTGATATTAATTTAATCAAACTACAAGTAACCTTGCATTGCAATTCTCTCATAGACTGGAGAATTATATCTCTGCTGAGAATCATAGACATTTTATAGACAAATTATCTGTACCAGTAGTTTGATCTGGTATACTTTTTTAATTATGACAAAAAAATACCTAAATCTCAACTGTTAAGTTCATCTCAAACAAGACAGAGATTTATCAGTTGAGCCCTTAGAGTTACATCTTGCCTCTGAAAGCATTATAATTCAGCCCCAAAGCCCTTACACCAGTTGCCACCAAATTATCTTTGTGTGTAAACAAGAAGGGAAATTAGAAAAGACATGGGAGAAAGCATATGAACCCAGCTTAATTTGACGATAATTAAATTAAAAATAAATGAAATAAGCATGCTGCAGTTTGTGCTAATTTTTGAATTAGGAAGGGGAAACCTGGAAGGCGTTCGGGAGTGTTAACAAGAGACGCAACGTCTTTCAACAAAGATGTCCTTGCCTAATCCTAAAGATTTAGTATTTTGACCATATTGGTAATGAAGAAGTGTCTCCTGCAAATTACATAACACTGTCGCACACAGAAGACTCCAACTTGCAGGTCATATTCTCCATATGGAGAACAATTGAATCCTTAAGATGACAATGAGATGGATCCCCACTGATGCCACATGATCAAGAAGATGCCTTCAAAATGCATGGTGAAGAAAGTTCATGGAAGACTTAAAGACTCCAAGCATCATATGGGAAGATGCTGAAGTTCTCGCCCAAGACCAAAAATGCTGCAGATGTCTTGCTGCCCGATAGGCTACATAGCATAGGACCGTGATGGTGGGCATGTGTGCCATTGCCAGCTGCTCTTCTGCATATGCGTGCTGGCCAGCTGGTCTTTGCGGGCGCCGGAGTGCCAGAAAACAGCCAACAATCTGGGTCCTCATTTTACCTACCTCGGAAGGATGGAAGGCTGAGTCAACCTTGAGCCGGTGAGATTTGAACCGCTGACCTGCGGATCACAGTCAGCTAAAGTGGCCTGCAGTACTGCCTCTAACCACTGCGCCACCTCGGCTCTTGAGTCCCATCTCTAATTCAGAGCTAAAATGCACCTATCTGCAAGACTTCTATTTAAACATCTTACTACATTATTTCTGTGTCTGTGTACTGCCATCTTCCATTAGCTTCCTAATCCTTGGACATGCATAGGTGAATACTTTGCTAAATATTATCTGGTTCAGAGAGAATGCTTATGCATTGTACGCTAATTCATATACGTTGGAAAGTTAATCATCTAGCTTTAATAATCTCTTTTGATGAATGTAATTTGGGAGAAATGTAGCAGTTCCAGGGCAGGCATGAATGAATATAGATGCGGGCCTGCTAAGCACGTCCTTGCCACATTTTGTGAAAACAAATCCTTAATTCATAACTACATACTATTTACAGATCCAGAGAATGAATGCCAGAATTGTAATAGAAGCTGAGCCTTGTTTTCTCACCTTCATCTCTCAATTTCCCCAGAACTGAATGGATATTATTCCTATTATTCTTCCTGTTATTAAAACCATGAACTAAACATAATGTTAGTAGAATAGCCCCTTCTTTCCTAAAATATTAATACAAGCTTAAAATATTAATAGAACCACCGAGAGTGCTTAGGATTATAGCTGGGGGAGGTGTAATTACCCTCTTCACCTACTGTTTGTTTATGATTGATTTCCATGTGATTACTGAGGTTTCTTTCTCCTTTCTTACATGGTTTCCTTAAAAATAAAATAAAGAGATAGCTAGGAGAAAGGATCTCTTCCTGCTCAATAGTTCTGACATGACTTGGTTTTCCCTTTTGCTGCTTTTTAAAATGTTATCTCCGGATCTATTGCATCAAGGTTAGATTGGAGCTCCATTTAAACAGGACCTACACTGCCAACATAGTCCACTGAGTCTGTTTTAGTAAGCATCTCAGACATTTTCCTATGGCAGGTTTTCCAACTTGAGCATATTTCAAATGCGGTAGTCCTTGGGTTACAACCACATGTTCAGTGTCTATTCAAAGTTACAAGAATACTGAACAAGAGGACTTAAAACCAAAGTTTTAAGAAAAAGAACAATAAATTAAATTAAAGTAAAGTAAAGTTGTGGTAATTGCAGTTTCCCCGTGGTCATGTGATCTCAATTCATGCAACCAGCTTGCGTGTTTGATGGTCGAAGTCAGGGGTGGGTTCCACTTACCTTTGCCACCGGTTCGCATAGCCACACTCCACTCGCGTGTGTGCGCACATCCTTCCATGCAATTAGGCTTCCGTGCATGCTCAGAAGCAGGAATGAGTCCAAAACACAGTTGAGGAGCTCATCGGGCGAAGAAATAAAGGTCAGAATTCACCCGCGGCTGTGTGGGAGGGCCCTTTTTCAAGCCGCAGAAGGGAAAAAATTGGCAAAAAAATCCAAAAAAAGATGGCGGCCTGTACGGACTGGCACCAACAGTGATGTCACCAGCGGGCCGCTACCGGTTCTGTCACGGTGTGATTATTGTCTGTTGTATATATATGCAGGGAGCTGCATCCCTATCTAATATAATGGTACATTCCTGAGCACGTGATTGATATGTTCTTGTACGCATGTGTGCGTTCCTGAAACTCCATTCTTTCCTTCTTCTTCTGGCTTCTGACCGAGGAAGTCGCATTTTATAGCAGAGATGTAAACAAATGAGATTTTATTGTTTTTGTACCGAAAAAAATATTTTAATTAGACTTTTAAACTCCGTCAGGTTCGGGCAATCCGGTCCGAACCGGGAGGAACCCACCCCTGGTCGAAGTGCACTGTGATCATGTGATCATCATTTGCAACCTTACTTGCTGGCTTCTCACATGCAACATCAGTGGGGGAAGCTAACAGTGAAGGTCCTGCAAATTGATATATCTTTCCCTGCTTTTTTTTTCTTTTCTCAAAGAACCTCCAGGTGAAAAAGTGACCGTAGGTCCTGGGCAAGTGGGCAGCTGTCCACCTACCCACACCTATGTCAGACCACAGCATCCCAGCTCTCTCCTGCCCATACTCCATAGCATTCACCTGCTTACCATCCTGCTTGCAAGCTGCCTAATGAAGGACTTGTCACGCCTGGAACTTGCAATTTCCTGCTGGCTTCCCCACCGACTTTGTTTATGGCAAGCCAGCAGGAAGTCACGGGTTATGGTAACATAAGGTCTTTGCTTAATGACACATTCCTCACTTAACAATAACAATGGAGACTGTCATCACTAAGCAATGCAGTCACATGATGACATACTGCTTAGCAATGGAAATTCCAACTCCAGTAACCATAGTTTAGGAAGGACTACCTGCAAATAGATTTCAATTTCTAGGATTTCCCAGGCAATGTAGTCATTTCTAAGAATTCCGGGATATGAAGTCCTTCCTATACAAAATGACCAAGCTGGAGAATTTAAATCCGAAAGGAGTTAAGTATGGGTTCGTTGACAAAAACTGCTTGTGAAATGAAAGAGAGAACTGGCCTTCTGAAGTTCTCCATCAGATTTATGCACAGGGAAATTGGCGAATCACTTCTTCAAATTGCTCCAACGGTTGTCCAAAGGCAAGAGTCTTCTTCAGAATTGACAGTCTGCCACCACTGAGAAAATCCTATGAGAGGTGTTCCTTTCATAATGGTTTCTCTTAGGCAGAGAGGCTGGAGGTCTTATTGAACCAGTGGTGGGTTCCTACCGGTGCGGTCCACTCTATAGCACTGGTAGCGGCCCGCTGGTGACATCACAGTACCGGTGCGGTTGGTTGCCGGTGCCTGGCCGCCACCATTTTTTTAAAAAAAAAAATTAATTTTTTTAAAATTTTCTTCTGCGCATGCCCAGAAGCTGAGCTTACGGCACTGTGCATGTGCTGCCTTCCTACCCCACAGTGAGTCCAAGCAGGGGAGGATGGCTGAGGGAGCGCGTGAGACGCTGAAAGAATGGGCAGCAGGAGCTATCTCCATTCCCCTCCCTTCAGCAGTCCAAGAAGCCACAAACGCGCGGTGATGATCCTAGGCATTTTTGCACGTTTGAGGCTTCTCGAGCTGCTGAGAGGAGGGGGAATGGGCAGCAGGACCTATCTCAGTTCCCCTCTCTTCAGCAGTCCGAGAAGCCACGTCCACCCGGTCACATGGCCAGCAAGCCGTGCCACCCGGTCACATGGCTGGCAAGCCACACCCACAAAATAAGCCACGCCCACGGATTGGTAGTAAAAAAATTAGGAACCCGCCCCTGCTTATTACGCAGTAAAAGACAGAATATTCGCACAGGGCTTTCAAAGTGCGCAAAAAGCAGAAAGTAGACAGATTTGATTATGGTCCCTCAAAAAGAAGAGGGATGGTTATAAGTTTCCCATTGAAGTAACATTCAGTTGTTAGAAGAGGGGGGGGAATCTGCCATTCTTGACTTTGATGGATAAATCAATTCTTCAAGTTCAAAAATGGCCCGTGGGTGGATTTGCGTCACTAAGGAACAAATTTCAGGAAGGGCAAATTCCAACATCCCTTATTTGTTCGTTAAAATATTCCTGAGAAATTTCTGCTGTATGTCTCTGTCTTCAGCAAAGAAGCTCACCCCAGACAGTTGCTTTGAATTTTGTTTTGGATCACATTTAGCAAGAAAGATAAAAGAGTGGGCCGATAAATAAATGATACAGATTTGGGTTGAAGGTCCAAACATGTCAAATCATTAAAGTGGGATGAAGGCTACAAAGGAGAGAAAACACCAATTAACTGGAAAAAGGGAAGATGGAAATGATTTAGTGCAACCTCCTTTGACATATTTCACCGTTAGGGCTTGTGTAAGAGGAATTTTCTCAATAATAGTAAACAAGGATGACCTTGATGTGTTCCCAGCGGCTTTGAAGGTGCACAATGTTTTAACTATGACCAAAATGCAAAGTGACACTGGACGGCTAGAGGAAAAGGGTATTACTCATTCAATCAGCAAGGCTATTTAGCTGCAAAATTGTAGAACATTTTGGTATGATAATATTCTGTTAGTGGACCACAAATCCCTGTCCAGATTCCCAAAGTGAAAATTTCTTTAAAAATGAGCCCTGTATGATTGATCTCTTGAGATACGTGTTTGAAAAGTAGAGCTTTAATCCTGGGGATTTGGGATTTATGATTGGCTCCAAGGGGTGTAGCAATACTGATGATGTTACCTAGTTGGGTAATGAAACGTCTGCAAGAAAACAACCAAGCACAGAGAGTACCAAACTTCAGATATTCTCTTCTATTGGTAATGTAAGTTTTGAAATATAAATGTTTTCATGTTGGTTCTTTCCTCAGTATTATGCATTAGAATTAGAATCTGTCTGTCTATATATCAGAACTGCAGAAAAAATAATTACTGCCAACCTGCCTTCCATTGAGGACCTGTATACTGCACAAGTCAAAAAGAGGGCTGTGAAAATATTTACTGACCCCTCGCATCCTGGACATAAATTGTTTCAACTCCTACCCTCAAAACGACGCTATAGAGCACTGCACACCAAGACAACTAGACACAAGAACAGTTTTTTCCCAAACGCCATCACTCTGCTAAACAAATAATTCCCTCACCACTGTCAAACTATTCACAAAGTCTGCATTACTATTACTATTAGTCTTCTCATCGTTCCTGTCACCCATCTCCTCCCACTTATGACTGTAGGACTGTAACTTGTTGCTTGTATCCAACGATTTATATTAATATTGTTTCCTAGTATGATTTGATTGCTTATTTGTACCCTATGACTATCATTATGTGTTGTACCTTATGATTCTTGACGAATGTATCTTTTCTTTTATGTACACTGAGAGCTTATGCACCAAAGACAAATTCCTTGTGTGTCCAATCACACTTGGCCAATAAAGAATTCAATCTCTCTCTCTCTCTCTCTCTCTCTCTCTCTCTCTCTCTCTCTCTCTCTCTCTCTCTCTCTCTCTCTCTCTCTCTCTCTCTCTCCCTCTCTCTCTCTCTCCCTCCCTCTCTCTCTCCCTCTCTCTCTCCCTCTCTCTCCCTCTCTCTTATCTATCTATCTACCTACCTACCTACCTACCTACCTACCATATCCATCCATCCATCCATCAATGAAGACCTTATGTCCCTTGAATTGTTATTAAGTTACAACTCTTTTCTTCCTCTACCATTCAACTCGCTGACTGTAGAATTAATTCTGTCTTGAAACCCTCTTTGCGATTTCTCAAAAGCATTTTTTCTTTTGTAAAAAGGCTTTCAGTTTTTCCATCCAGTGTGCTCGAGATCTTCTTTCAAACATCTTCTGGTAACTTTTTTGAGCTTTTTTTTTTTAATCTTTCTTTGTTTGGAGAAGGCAAAGGGTAGAAATGGGGGTGCCGCTATTTCCATTATATACACCTTACCATTATCCTGCCCTCAATTCCATTATCTGATTAAGGCCCTTGAAACAACGATGTATATATTGCATTTTTATTTATTCATTTTATTTCCGCTAGGCAGGGGGAGGGCTTTGGAATTATCGCCATAGCAGCAAATCTGGGAAGGAGATTAGACCGAGAGATATTGATGAATTTGTTGGAAAGACTCTTTGTTGAACGTGAGAACGTGAATCTGGGTTTCTCCAGGCAAGTCCGACCTCTTAACAACTGCATTGCACAGGCCAACAAAGGCAGAGCTGCTTGTTAGACAGATGTTAGACTGAAAGGCATCACCTAATTATAGTACCACCTTATAAAATGTCTTAGGGACCTGCATCTTTCTTTGGCAAGTCACACCTCTAAATATTCACTCAAAATTTCTTGAATGATGACCTGTGCTATCAACTAGATTTAATGAGCATCTAGTCACATTAGAGTGTTCCAACTTGATCAATAGGTGTCTCTCATGTATGAATATTTTATGATTATCTCCTACACCCATCTACACAGGACGCGGTGGCTCAGTGGCTAAGACGCTGAGCTTGTCGATCAGAAAGGTCGGCAGTTCGGTGGTTTGAATCCCTAGCGCCGCGTAACTGAGTGAGCGCCTGTTACTTGTCCCAGCTTCTGCCAACCTAGCAGTTCAAAAGCACGTAAAACATACAAGTAGAAAAATAGGGACTACCTTTTGTGGGAATGTAACAGCGTTCCGTGCGCCTTTGGCGTTTAGTCATGCTGGCCACATGACCACGGAAACCTCTTCGGACAGCGCTGGCTCTTCGGTTTAGAAACGGAGATGAGCACCACCCCCTAGAGTCGGGAACGACTAGCATGCATGTGCGAGGGGAACCTTTACCTTTTACCTTTACGCCCATCTAATGCTCCTATCCCATCTTTTAGATTCTTGTTTTTTACACACTTTCTATTTTTAGTTCATATGCAGGAGGTCCTTGACTTACAACACTTCACTTAGTGAACGTTCGAAGTTACAACGGCATTGAAAAAGGTGACTTAGAACCATTTTTCACACTTTTACAACCTTTGCAGCATCCCCATGTCACATGTGTGTCTCTGTGCATGCATATGGTGTCGAGTTTGTAGGAAAGTGTGGGCTGATTGTTGAAAATCTCAACACAAGTTTTTAACTCTCCCAAAGCTGCTTTTTCAAGGGGCAACTTTCTGGTTTTCCTTTGAAGGCGTTTCGCTTCTCATGCAAGAAGCTTCCTCCGCTTTTCAACTATGCATTTTAATGATTTCCATGCAAACACATTAAAGAATAGCTTTAAGAAGGCCATCTCTTTTCCCATCTCCAGTTCTCCGCAGACCTTTCTTTGTGCCCTACCGACAACAGCACTTGAAAAGAAATTGCATTTCCTTCCCGGGTCTTCTATCTCTGTTGTGTAAGTCTCTCCATCAGAGGTATCCTACTTGGAGCATAGCAACAATGAATTAGTTGCGGCTAATTGTTTTGAATTCTAAATTTTCCAAAAGAGTGAAAGCTAACATAAAAGATGTGGGTGGGTGGGCGAGCAAAGGCAATATTTCACACTAAATGTCAATATAAGATTTCATTTCAAGGTCAGTTCTTTCCTTCCTGGGGATGAGTTTGAACTGAGGCTTACCTTCCCATCTGTCTAGAAACTGATAAATCGTGGTGTTAATCCATTTGAATTAATATCTCCTTTGGGATTTTTTTTTCAAAAAAAGAATCCATTTTGATGTTTTCACAGATATTTATAATGGGTTCCAAAAAAAGGAATTTGTCTTTTTTTAAGGATGAGTCTTTACCTTTCTATTTTATTTATTTATTTATTTCTATTTGTATGTCGCCCAACTCCCGAAGGACTCTGGGCGGCTTACAACAAGCAAAAAACAATTCATATAAAACAACAATAGAAATATTTTAAAAAAAATAGAGTAAAAAATGTAAAAACATTCCACTCATTCCCATCATAAATTATATCCTAGAATATAATAGCCATAGCGTAGATATACACACATCCTTAAATCTACATAAACCAGCTTTCCGCAAACTGACACCATTCAAGTATGGGATGGCAGCTCCAGAATTCCTAAACCAACAAAGCTTTCAATAGTCCTACCATGGCAGAAATGGCAAAAATTTCATCATATCTAAAAGAACACTCAAATGAAAGATATATACTGGAATGGAGTAGATGGACTGATTATATTCAAAAAAAGTATCAGATTAAGAAGATATACATAGTTTAATAATGATATAAGTTAAGAATTGTACAATGGTTTAATAGATTTTAAATAATGTGGAGTCTTTAAAAAATTAGAGAAATTTTTGAATTTATAATTTGTTAATGTATTTTAAGTTTATGTTTATTGAAGATTATATCCTGTGCTTTTTCCGGGAAGTCAGGGGGGGGAAGGAAGGGGAGGGGGTTGGGGGAAAGGGGGGGGGGAAGAAAAAAATTGAAAAATGTTTGCACTTTGTACTAATAAAACTTTTTGAATTAAAAAAAAAATAGTCCTACCATGTCTAGAAGGTAACTTTCAGAAAATGATGTCTGAAATCGATATTCTTGTAAATTCTACATTAGTCTGTGATCAGTATACCTTCAGTATTACTTAGACGTTCTATAAATAAGAGAGCAAACCCCACTTCCTTCAAGCACTGATGGTGTTACCTGGTTGGGCAATGAAACATCTGCAAGAAAACAACCAAGCTCAGAGAGCACCAAGGACCCTACAGTTGTGAAATTACATGGAAATCCAGACTTTTGACAGCATTACTTAGTGGACGTATTCATGACGAGTGACAGAAGGCAGGGGAATTTGGGAATGGGGACGCTAATTCACAGATAGATAAATAGATATATGAATGATAGCTAGATGATCCCAGATAGCTAAATAGCTAGATTTTATGTGAGCACATTCAAATATGCAACCGTCCAATCAACAAACTGGAAGTTATTGAAGAGATTCACTGCCCCTAATGATACTAGATGCATAGCCAACTTTTGAATAGGAGAGGTGGTCTCTGTCCAGGGGTGAAATCCAGCAGGTTCTGACAAGTTCTGAAGAACCGGTAGTGGAAATTTTGAGTAGTTTGGAGAACTGGCAAATACCACCTCTGGCTGTCACCAGAGTGGGGTGGGAATGGAGATTTTGCAATATCCTCCCCCTGCCACGCCCACCAAGCCACACCACGCCCACCAAGCCACACCATGCCCACCAAGCCACACCACGCCCACCAAGCCACACCACGTCCACCAAGCCACACCACAGAACCGGTAGTTTAAAAAATTTAGATTTCACCACTATCTCTGTCACACATGGCAGACACCACTGAGTGCCTGAAGCCCCCAGTAATACATTTCTTTGCTAAAACTATTTTTTGGGGTCATTAATACTACATAGTGTAGCCACACCAAATGCAATAATTTTCTTCTTCAAATAACAACGATTAGAGACTATATTAGTGGTAGTTTGCAGTGACCTTGATCATAACGTGCATACGTGATCAAAGGTCATTTCAACCTACAAATTAACTTAAGGCTAGTAATAATGTATGTTTGCAGATTGAGGAGAAAAAAGTGATGCTGTATATATATATATTAATATCAATGTGAATATGGTTGGATGCTTACTTTTGTGGAATCCATTCATATCTAATGTTCGAAACTGGATTACCTAGTATTTCATCCTGCTCTTTGTTTAATGAAAGTTTCTGGAACATTAGAGATGCTATCTAGATTAGCCGAACATGGTGTCTTTCTTCAAAGTGTTGTGATTAATTTAAAGGAGTGTAACTGATGGCTCTCCAGATGTTACAATGCAGCTCCCATCCATTTCCGTCAATATGGTGAATGGTTGGAGGTGGATGCAACTTACAGTTGAACATCTGGAGGGCCAGATGTTCAGCTCCATTCATTTCATTGGGCAAGCTATGAGTTCTTCGCTAGCCAACCATGTTGGTTTCCAAAAACTCAATTGCATTCCTCAGAAAGGATTCTGAATTCACCTTATCCTGCATTTGCCAACGTTCCTGAGGTTTAGAAAGAGCAGGCTGGGAACATAACAATTTTGAAAAGTCGATGGTGCTATATGAAACTTAAGTTCATCAGCATTTAGCCCAGTTTTCTGTTCTTGAAAAAGAGCAGTCAAACGCCTCTGGTAAATTTACAGGCTGAATATATGAAGGTTATTTCTTTCTTACTTTACCTTTCAGCAATTAATACTAATTAAAATTGCACAGTTACAATTCAAGAAAGGCCTGGAAGACTTACAGCAAAGCTATGATGGTGGGACCCTCTGAAGTATACAGTAAGCGATGTCAGGAATATAAACGCAATGAGTTTCACAGAGAGCTTTGGGCACTGCACTTAGCAAATAGGACCTCCAGCAAGATGTGGTACAGTGGAGAGTTTCCTTTTAACTAGCAAACTAGCCTTGAGTTTTGCCAGGATAATTCTTATCATCCCCACACCCAAATTGTCTTCTGTGATTGCCAAGCAAATTGAGATGTAAGGGTGAACTTTTCTCTCTCTCCTTCTCTCCTTCCTTCCTTCCTCTTCCCTTCCCTTCCATGATTGTCACACAAATTCAAATGTAATGGTGAACTTTTTTCTCTCTCTCCTTCTCTTTCCTTCCTTCTTTCCTTCCTTCCTTCCTTCCTTCCTCCTTCCTTCCTTTCTTCCTCCCTCCCTCCCTCCCTCCCTCCCTCCTTCCTTCCTTCCTTCCATTTCTTTCTCTAACCTTCCTTCCTTCTCATCTTTGCTCCTCCCTCCCTCCCTTCTGCTCTTCCTCCTTTTCTTCTTCCCTCCTTCCCTCCCTCCTTTCTTCCTCCCACTCTCCTTCCTTCCTTCCTTCCTCCCTCCCTTTCTCCTGCTCTTCCTCCTTCTCTCCTTCCCTCCCTCCTTCCTTCCTTCCCCCCACTCTTCCTCCCTTCCTTCCTCCTGCTCTTCCTCCTTCTCTCCTTCCTTCCTTCCTTCCTTCCTTCCTTCCTTCCTTCCTTCCTTCCTTCCTTCCTTCCTTCCTTCCTTCCTCCCTCCTTCCTCCCTGCCTGCCTGCCTCCCTCCCTTCCTTTCCTCCCCTCCCCTCCCCTTCCCTTCCCTTGGTCTCTTAAAGAATTTGAGGAAGGAAACAGGGAGTGGTACTTCTGCAGCCTTGATATGTTCCTAATAAAACTTGTAGTCAGTTGGTATTCTTTGGCTAGTTAAGGGCAGACACTTAATCTGTGGCTATTGTGCCTGCCCTATTGTGCAGGGTGCTGTTCTCAGCTGCTACATAATTTTCTCTTATTTCCAGAACTTCCAACATGTCCTCATGATAAACATGGCCGGTGCTGTAAATAAAAGATTTATTTTTCCCCTGCCGCTTTTATAAATCCTGTTTCCAATCCATTCCCAGCCTCCAAACGGATGTTCCCCAGAGGTTATTGAAATCCTCTTACCAATGATGAAGAAAAGAACTTTGGCACTGAAATAGCGGGTTTTTTTTCTTGCTGATTGCATGTCAGTGATCACCAAGTCATTCTTTAAGATCAGCTCTCAGAAACAGACTGCTGATTTATCGCTTTTCAGGTTGGAAGGAGGCAATAAAAAGACTTATCTGACAGAAATTTATAGCAACTCTTTTCTCCCACAGGTCAAATCAAAACAAGAGACTTCAATGCTACCTTTTGTGATTTAATTCCAAAATCGTAGCCATGGTAAGGCACCTTTAGTAAATCTACTGTAACAATTGCTCTAGACTGACTTAGCGTTAAGTTTTCCTCTCCTCAGATTTATTGCATGGTAGCTAAATGGGTGTTCAGTTCCCACTGAGGAAATGTGATAGCTTCTCAGAAGTCTCTCCCTCTTTGTAGACAGAGACAGAGAGGTTGGAGAAAAGGATGTTTTACTCAACAAGTAAAGTTCTAATTGTATTTGCAATGGGAATGTAGACAGTTAGCACCCACCCCTCTCCTAGAAGAATGAAATATTATAGGAAATATGTTAAGGTGAGAATAAATCTCATAGAGGCGATTTGGATCTTTTCTTGGAATTCAGACATTTAGAAAATAAAGCCGAGATTAAAAGTATAATAGAAAATATTTATTTCGGTACAAAAACAATAAATTCTGAATAGTTACATTCTTGCTAAGGAAATGCGACCGTTCCGGTCAAGAGTCAAGTCAAAGAGAATAATGGAGAATCAGGAATGCACACATGCGCAGAAGATCACATCACGTGTCCTGCTTGTATTGGAATGTACCATAATATTAGGATAGGGATGCATCACCCTGCATAGACATACAACTGACAATATTCACTACGTGACAAAATATTAATTTCCCTCAATGAGAAAAGGAGAAACATGTTTTTAAAGACAAAGAGCAGCTCCCTGCAGCTCTCTTTCCCCAGCAGATATTTGGTCCCCATTGAGAAAGACTGGGCCAGCCAATCTACAAGACAAAAGACCTTCAGTTCCGGGGTGATGGGATTAAGACATGACCCTCCAGGATGTAATAGGATTAACGCATCTAGCAGCAGACCTCACCACATGGCACAAACACCTTACACCATCCCCCAGGCTTCAACCAAACTTGGGACAACCTACAAAGTTAGTAGTGATCCATACAACAACAAAGAGAATACCTGTTCTTGCACACGAACAGAAGCTCCAGGGCAAGGCCCAAGAGAGGGTATAAATAACCTTCACTCTCCACTCCACATAGTTAGCTGCCCAGGATCTCAAACCCATATGGTCCTGTCCATCAATAAACCATCTTTCCAATCAGCCTCCATGTTTCCGGCGTCTTTCGCCCAGCTTGGAGCTGAACCAGATGGATATTTCTTCCAACAGGAACAACAAATAATTAGCAATTTATTTCAAGGGAAACTTTGTTTTAAACACATGCACCAAAAAAGGTGCATAAACTTTGTTTAAACATATGCACCAAAAAAAGGAACACGTTGAGTTATTTTTAATTGATCGTTATAATTTATCAAAGAGAGAAAAAGAAACAGGATGGAGTGGAGCACATAAAATGCTGGTTTAATCCATCCATCTCTTGGCGCAAAGGATATAGTCTACCCTGAGAACAAACTGAATAGATATTCAGAATTTAAACTTAGATTTATTATGCTATGTCTGTTTATTATGCATATTATTATGCGATCACGCAACACACTCACTGCTAAACTCAAGTTCATAAACATAATTGTATGTTACTACAATATGCTACACTTAAACAATAATCCTTAGCTTGTTGGCCTGGATCATATACTATGCTCAGATAAAATCTGGATTTGCTTCACCAGCCATAGGTAGTCATTTTACTCTATTGTAGTATATAGTGCAGTTGAGAGTGCTGTTATGTTGTTAGAAACAACAACAGTGTTCTTTTTCTCTACTCTCCATTTCTCTCTCTCTCTGTGTGTGTTTTGTTTATTCCACTAAGAGTGACATTAGCGAGAGTTCCCCGCATGTTGAGATTTAATTCACTACTTTTAGTGGGCTTTTTAGAATTATTTTTTGATGTAACGAGTCTTATCTTTGACATGAAAACATGAAAGAGAGAAAGGAGGGGGAGGCTTTTGTCTTTATTGTTTAGCAAATTGTATGCACAAGCAATACAATTGATTGTTGCTTCTGGGTACCATCACCTTGCATAAGTAACCTTGAGGAAGCGTGCAAAAATGTCCTCTATTCAGCACTGTGCTTTGGTAAACATCCTTGTGTTGATGGCAACACAGCCAACCTCTTCAAAAGCTTTGCTTCCTGGTCTCTCCACTAACCCACTCGGGTTCAAAGGCCATCTTTCATCCAGATGAGAAGAGTACAACCTCAAAAATGTGACGTTCGGTTATGAAACAAACAGAGAATCTAACAAGTGTTCTTTCAGTTCTAGTTCAAATGAAGCCATTTGGAATGACAATACATCCATTTGTTGAAGGTTGTTGTTGTTTTAATGATGAACAGGCTGTCCTTCACCTAAGGAAAAGCTTCAAACCGTGACTTAATATGGCCTATCAATTTTCTTTATCTAGGTTACTGAGCTCCCCGCTGAGACTCCATCAACTCCACCAAACCTTCCACCTCCTAGAAGATGAGAACATTGTTACAAGGCCTTGCTGGTAATTTGAGGCAGAAGGTGAGTGCCTTTTGCTTTCTCCTCTTACTTCCCATTGGGACACAGCAACTCAAGCATGCTGGCTTCACTCAAAGCACAGTCCTACATATTTCTCATTGAAAGGCTAGAAGAACTTGTTTCCTTGGGAGCTGCTACTTCAAGTCAGAATCCCTTAATATCTGGAAGTCTGGTACTTTGACAAATCAGCCAACGATAAACACAAAGAGAAATCCCATCATTTAAAAGACAAAACCAAAAGTCAATGAAGGAAACCAAACAACCCAGAGCAGATCCAGCAACCAGTATCAACATAATCAGGTGTTGTGGCCTGTCAGCCACTGGGCCCTCCAGCAGCCAAATCAGAGGAGGAGGAGGCGTGGGAATCAGGGTCAGCTTCAAGGCAACCTGAGAGCTCCGAGGGGGAAGAGGGAATGGAGCTATCAGATAGAGAGAGAGAGACAGAGGTGGAGCCTGGGCTGTCCGTCAGCCTTCAGATGGAGAGTCAACAGCCCCCAGGTCTGGAGGTGGCTGATGAGGAAGAGGAGGAACAGCTGGGTCCGGTGCCTGATGTGCGGATGGGCAGAAGGCAGAGGAGAGGAGAGCAGTGGAAATCTATGGGCCGATCCTTGGGACCAAAGAGCCACCGCTGCTAGCAAAGCCCCACTCTAGCTCTAGGGATAAAAGGCAGGGGGCGGAGATGAATAGATGTGGCAGACAACTATTCATCTCCCTGCCAGATAGACTTGTTAGGGTGAGAGAGAAACTTTTTGCCAGGGTTGCTGGTGCTCCTAATAAAGGAATCATTGATTTAACTACAGAGGGTTTG
The DNA here is from genome assembly GCA_023053685.1 of Diadophis punctatus similis. Taxonomy (NCBI): domain Eukaryota; kingdom Metazoa; phylum Chordata; class Lepidosauria; order Squamata; family Dipsadidae; genus Diadophis; species Diadophis punctatus. Next base: position 329,599 of record JALIGW010000088.1, read on the forward strand.
TCGTGTTTGGGGAGCTGGGTCAGAACATCAGGAAAGAGCCACAGATAATAATCAGGGGGGAAAAACAGATTATTTAAAAAGAAAAAAAAAGACACCACATGTGTCGAGCCGAGGTGGTGCGGTGGTTAAAGTGCAGCACTGCAGTTCAGCAGTTCAGCTGTTCAAATCTCACCAGGCTCAAGGTTGACTCAGCCTTCCATCCTTCTGAGGTCAGTAAAATGAGGACCCAGATTGTTGGGGGCAATATGCTGACCTCTGTAAACCGCTTAGAGAGGGCTGTAAAGCACTATGAAGCAGTATATAAGTCTAAGTGCTATAGCTACTTTCTTTCTTTCCTTCCTTCCTTCCTTCCTTCCTTCCTTCCTTCCTTCCTTCCTTCCTTCCTTCCTTCCTTCCTTCCTTTCCCTATCAATCCATCCATATCAGCTCAAGGTTGACTCAGCCTTCTATCCTTCCGAGGTGGGTAAAACGAGGACCCAGATTGTTGGGGGCAAGATGCTGAACTCTGTAAACCGCTTAGAGAGGGCTGTAAAGCACTATGAAGCGGTATATAAATCTAAGTGCTATTGCTATGTCAGGTCCCCATAGATCCCTATCGGAACCCTGCCATTCTGGTGGGGTGGGGTGCCCAAGATGCCCCATTACAACCTTTTCCTGTTTTTGGTCTTCTTATCACTTTGATGTACCCTCTTGGGAAAGAGAGGGGCAGGGATAGGCCTGGGGCCATCTCTTTTGTCTCAGCTCTGAAGGAATGGGCAAAGCGGTCTCCTGACAACAACTTCTTATCACCTTCTCATCTCCAGTTTGCACCTGTGGATTGGCTCACCTCAGACTGGACAAAGGGGAGGAGTTTCTGCAACGTTTAATCTAATGGTTCTGAGCCGGATTTTCAGATCCTGCCTAACTCTTCTTGCTATCACTATCTCCCAATAAAAGTTTCCTTTTGAAATGTTAGTTGTTTCAAGAGTTCTGCTTTCTTGTGGAGAGAGGAGAGACAAGTCCTTACACCACACCCCAACCAAAATGATCAAGACTTATATAGAAGCAGCCCGCAAACATTCTTCTCCAGGCACTGATGATGTTACCTAGCTTGGTTAATGAAATGTATGCAGGAAATCCACCAAGCTCCAAGAATACCAAGAAGCCAATTTAAAGATCTCTTGGTTCTTTGAGAAGATAGCAGTGAAAGCCAACCTTGTTTGCCCCTCTCCCTTTCCAATACCGTTTCCGTTTTTTAACCATGCACGGTTGACTATGTGCAATTTTTCATAGTCAATTACAATCGGGGAGTATTTTCTTGTGGTTTACACAATTGTGTGTTTAAATTGTGACATGGTATTTCATGGGCATGTTCATTTACTTCTCTGGAGAGTTTATTAGCCCAAGGCTAAATGGTTTCCCCACTGCAGATTCTATTAAATTAAATATATTTCTGTCCAGTTAATCCACATTTGGTCTCCAGACTGTGTTTGCTTTGGAAGAGGGATCTGGGAAGAAATAGCTATTTATTAGACAGTGTATAAAAAAGTTAAAAATTAAATTAAATTAAAAACTCCAAAACTAAAGAGAGAGAGAGAGAGAACAGCACCAAGTAAGTAAAACTAAAGTGAAATAACCCAGCAAATATTGCAATTTCTCAAAGTCAATCCTGTAATGATTAGATTTTCAGATTTCCCACTCATCTATGCTGCTCAATGCACTGAGAATATGTTGAGTCTTAAGTTCAGATGTAGAAAGTGCCTTAAATATCAGCTGGAGATAATTCCAAGAGACTATTATTTTGTGTTCAAGGGGAAAAAAAGAACAATCTTCGTTCCTTGTACATCATCATCATGGATACTTTATATGCCAGAAATGTGGGACTTTAGAATGCCATAGAAGATAGATATTTTACAGATATTAATAAAATGTTGAGGTGCATTATCTCTATCCAGCCATATTTTTAAAAGTCCAAGAAACCTGATTCTATTGACCAGGGAGTGCAATGACAAAGTGTTTTAATAACACGGGATATTATTCTGCCCTACTCATTCTTTCAGTAGATTGATTTCTTTTTTGAGTTGTTCAAATTCCCTAGTTTTTAAATGCAACTGATCCTCATCAAATACAAATTGCAAGAATGGTACTGGGTAAGGCAATTATTTGTAAATAGGTTTATAATATTTTTGACTCACTCTGCTTTAGATTATGAATAGCCTATGAATTGTAAATAGCTTGAGCTTTAACACTAATGTTAACTATTTGGAATGGCATTCGTATTTGTATGCAACATTATTTGATTTAAATCTAACCACAATCCCATGGTCAAAATAACCCTAGGAGATAAATGCCAAAAGTTGAGGCACATAGAATGCCAAATCAGAAGTTATCTGTTCTCATTCTACCAGGATAGAAAGTAGAAATGATGTAGGAGGAGGAGCAGAAGCTGGAGGTAGGTTCAACACAGTTCTAGGCTGCATTAACAGAGGGATAGAATCAAGATCACGTGAAGTGTTAATACCACTTTATAATGCCTTGGTAAGGCCACACTTGGAATACTGCATTCAATTTTGGTTGCCACGATGTAAAAAGGATGTCGAGACTCTAGAAAGAGTGCAGAGAAGAGCAACAAAGATGATTAGGGGACTGGAGGCTAAAACATATGAAGAACGGTTGCAGGAACTGGGTATGTCTAATGGAAAGAAGGACCAGAGGAGACATGATAGCAGTGTTCCAATATCTCAGGGGCTGCCACAAAGAAGAGGGAGTCAAGCTATTCTCCAAAGCACCTGAGGGCAGGACAAGAAGCAATGGGTGGAAACTAATCAAGGAGAGAAGCAACCTAGAACTAAGGAGAAATTTCCTGACAGTTAGAACAATTAATCAGTGGAACAACTTACCTCCAGAAGTTGTAAATGCTCCAACACTGGAAGTTTTTAAGAAGATGTTGGATAGCCATTTGTCTGAAGTGGTGTAGGGTTTCCTGTAAGCAGGGGGTTGGACTAGAAGACCTCTAAGGTCCCTTCCAACTCTGTTGTTGTTGTATTGTTATTGTTATTGTTATTGTTATTGTTATTGTTATTGTTATTGTTATTATTGTTATTATTGTTATTATTATCTTGTGGGACCAAGAAGAAGGTCCTTCTCCATAGTGGCTCCCTCCCTGTGGAACATCATCCCTGTAGATATATGATCGTTAGCACCTAGTTAGGGCTGTAAAAAAAGCTTCAAAAAAGCTACATTCAGAGTATAAGACGCATCCAAATTTTCAGCCACTTTTAGGGAGGAAAAAGGTGCGTCAGAAAAATACGGTACCCAGTTCCTGCAACTGTTCTTCATGTTTTAGCCTCCAACCACCTAATCATCTTCGCTGCTCTTCTTAAGCTTTTCTTCTAGAAAACCCATCCAAATTTCTTCCTTGCAAAAGCTCAGACTTGGCATTTCATTTTAATTATTCCATAGGTATAGAACTGATGAAACAGGACTTTTTTTAAAAAAAAGAAGAAGAAGAAAGAAACCACTTTTTATAAACAGGATACTCGGTAATTTTATTCTGATCCCATTTGCATTTAAAAGGGACTGAGCACATGGCCCAGATTAGCCAGCAATATTGCAGTTGCTATGACTGCAAAGTGGCCCGTAAAACGCTACTCTTCCATAGCTCTCATAAAGGCCATCATAAAGTTGACCATTACCACCCTACAGAGACAGGGATTCAGAATTTAATGAATACAAGTAGACTTTTCTGACTTTACATCCATGTTTAATGTCAGCCTAGGGGTAATCTGTAAAGTATTATTAATTGCCTGGCGAGGCAAAGGATGAAATGGATCTATATAATGTGTAATCATTGAAATAAGTAACGCAACTAATCACCGGTTGTGTGAAATGTTGTAGAACAATTTGGAATGGAAGTGTTGGGCTTCCACCACACCGAAACCATGAGGCTGAGACATGTTCTTTTGTGGCTTGCTAGAAGCACACTCTCAGCAAGCTGTTTTCCCCATGGGTTTGTAGATTATGCTTTATGCATTGCTAGAAGACTAGAAGTGGAAGACATTAAGATCAGTAGAACTGAAGAAAGAGAGTGGTTGATACTCTAGGATCCAGTTTCCATCAGTGACTCACCAATGGAAAATCATGTTACAAAGCAATAGCAATAGCACTTAGACTTATGTACCACTTCACAGTGCTTTACAGCCCTCTCTAAGCAGTTTACATAGTCAGCATATTGCCCCCAACAATCTAGGTCCTCAGTTTACCCACCTTGGAAAGACTGAGCCAACCATGAGCTGGGATGAATGGATTGGGAAGGGAAGGGGATGAGAGGGGGGAGGGAGAGAGGGAGGGAGGAAGGAAGGAAGGAAGGAAAGTAGCTATAGCACTTAGACTTATATATCGCTTCACAGTACTTTACAACCCTCTCTAAGAGGTTTACAGAGTCAGCCTATTGCCCCCAACGATCTGGGTCCTCATTTTACCGACCTTGGAAGGATGGAAGGCTGAGTAAAACCTGAGCCTGGTGAGATTCGAACTGCCAAATTGCAGGCAGAGGGCAGCCAGCAGAAGTAGCCTGCAGTACTGCATTCTAACCACTGTGCCACCATGGCTCTTTTGCTGTTCCTTTTAGGAGTTCCTTTTAGGAACATTGATGGTGCAATGTTTAGAATGCAGCATTGTAGGCAAACTCTGCCCACAGCCTAGTTTTTGATCCTGATAGGGCTCAAGGTTGACTCAGTCTTCCATCCTTCAATAAAACGAGGACCCAGATTGTTGGGGTCAATATGCTGATGTTGTAGACCACTCAGAGTGTTCTGGAAAGCACTATGGAATGGTATATAAGTCTAAGTACTTTTGCCATTGCTATTTTTCCAGTGAGGAGTATTAAGGGACACAAGGAGATATATAGCCATTTGTAGCCACGGTGGTGCAGTGGTTAGAGTGCAGTACTGCAGGCTACTTCTGCTGCCTGCTGGCTGCCTGCAATTTGGCAGTTCAAATCTCACCAGGCTCAAGGTTGACTCAGCCTCCCATCCTTCCGAGGTGGATAAAATGACGTAAAACCCCCAAATTCTTGGGGCAATATGTTGACTCTCTAAACCACTTAGAGAGGGCTGTAAAGCATTGAGAAGCGGTATATAAGTCTAAGTGCTATTGCTATAAGTAATAATTATTGATAAGCTTATAAATTCAGGGCTGTAATTTGATCCAAACTCAGTCTGAAAAGGGTTCAGATAATAAGCTGGGAAGGAAGAGAATAAAACCATAAGAGTTTACATAATAATGTTGCTTCAACATTGGTCTTAAGCAGTGCAACTACAAATGTAGTCAGTTTTTGCACTGATGATATTACCTAGTTTGGTAATGAAATATCTGCAAGAAAACCACCAAATTCAGGGAGCTCCTGAACCCTGGGTCTAAGGAATATGACAGAGGGATGTCCTATTTTTTTGAGGCATGAAGATAACCCTGTAGGTATTCATAAACACTTCCCTCCCTCCTTCCCTCTCTCCTTCCTTCCTTTCTTCCTTCCTTCCTTCCCTCCCTCCCTCCTTCCCTCTCTCCTTCCTTGCTTCCTTGCTTCCTTCCTTTCCTTCCCTCCCTGCCTCCTTCCCTCTCCTTTATTCATTTTCTTTCCTTCCTAGCTTCCTTCCTTCCCTCTCCCCTTCCTTCCTTCCTTCCTTCCCTCCCTCCATCTCTCCTTTATTCATTTTCCTACCTTCCTTCCCCCCCTCCTTCCATCTCTCCTTTATTCATTTTCCTACCTTCCTACCTACCTTCCATCCCTCTCCCTCCCTCCCTCCCTTCCTTCCTTCCTTCCCTCCCTCCCTCCTTCCATCTCTCCTTTATTCATATTCCTTCCTTCCTTCCTTCCCTCCCTCCCTGGAATAAATTGCTATAAACTTTGCTTTCCACAAAGCCAACTGTCACTTCTTGGTGTTTGTGAATTCATGGTTTGAGTGAGATAAATCTCCAGAATGAATAGTGTATTTGTCATGTCAAATTAACTGAAGTGAAAGATTAGGGAGCTGGGGTACTCAGTTCTACTGGAAATGATCAATGGAAAAATAAATCCAAATATACTAAACAAACAAACTCTTTTTTTCTCTGAGTTACTGTATGATGATTAACTAAGCATTTAATCTCTGCCACAATTTTGAGATTTAGACTGAGCAGGATTCAGTCTCTGCCTCTATCTTTCTTTCTCTCTTCCTCCCTCCTGGGGTTTGTTCTTATCATTCTTGTTGGATTGCTTTCTGTCGTTATTGAAAAAAATTAAAAAAAAATAGTAAATTCTTCTGGCACAGGGGAAAGTACAAATAAACAAAAAGTATTGCTCCTGATACAATGATAGATGTCTCCTGCAATTTATCACTGCTGAAAGATTTGCAATCCAATAAACTACCAGTATTTTTCAGCTGGGCTCATCACAGACAAACTGCTATATTTGTAAAGATTCACCTAGCCACTAGATGGTGGCAAAGAGAATTTAAAAAAAAATATCTACATCTGTGCTGCCATCTCATGGACATCTAGAAATAGCAGCCCAGAGATGATAGCTGTGCAGCATGAGAAACCCTGTCAAGCGACATATCTATTCTCAATCATCCAGGTCATGGTTGTCCCAAAGGTACTTTTTCAAAAGGTAACTGGACTCTCTTGTTTTTTTTTTTCCTTGAAAATACAAGATCCTTCTTGGACGAAATATTTTCAAAGAAAAAAACAAGAAAGACCAGTTGCCTTTTGAAAAAGTCCCATTGGGACACCTATTAAGCTACACTCCGGAACAGATTTTTTTTTTCCTGGGCTCCAAGATCACCGCAGATAGGGACTGCAGCCAAGAAATTAAAAGACACTTGCTCCTGGGGAGGAAAGCCATGGCAAAGCTAGACAGCATACTAAAAAGCAGAGACATCACCCTGCCAACAAAAGTGCATATAGTCAAGGCTATGGTTTTCCCAGTTGCAATGTATGGCTGTGAAAGTTGGACCATAAGGAAGGCTGAGCGCCAAAGAATGGAGGCCTTTGAACTATGGTGCTGGAGAAGACTCCTGCGAGTCCCTTGGACTGCAAGGCGATCCATCTGGTCAGTCCTTGAGGAGATCAACCCTGACTGCTCTTTAGAAGGCCAGATCCTGAAGATGAAACTCAAATACTTTGGCCACCTAATGAGAAGGAAGGACTCACTGGAGAAGAGCCTAATGCTGGGAAAGATTGAGGGCAAAAGAAGAAGGAGACGGCAGAGAATGATGGATGGAGTCACTGAAGCAGTTGGCGTGAGCTTAAATGGTCTCCAGGGGATGGCAGAGGACAGGAAGGCCTGGAGGAATGTTGTCCATGGGCTCGCGATGGGTCGGACATGACTTCACAACTAACAACAACAATCACAAGAGCCAGTTTAGTGTGATGGTTAAGGTGTCAGGTTAGTAATCAAGGAGAGAACCAACCTAGAACTAAGGAGAAATTTCCAGACAGAACAATTAATCAGTGGAACAAGTTGCCTCCAGAAGTTGTGGGTGTTCCATCACTGGAGGTTTTTAAGGAGCCGAGGTGGCGCAGTGGTTAAAAGCAGCACTGCGACCTTCAGCTGATTGCTAGTTCAGCAGTTCAGCTGTTCAAATCTCACCAAGCTCAAGGTTGACTCAGCCTTCCATCCTTCCGAGGTGGGTAAAATGAGGACCCAGATTGTTGGGGGCAATATGCTGAACTCTGTAAACTGCTTAGAGAGGGCTGTAAAGCACTATGAAGCGGTATATAAGTCTAAGTGCTATTGCCATTGCTATTAAGAAGAGATTGCACTGTCATTTGCTTGGAATGGCATAAAGTCTCCTGCCTGGGCAGGGGGTTGGACTAGAAGACCTCCAAGGTCCCTTCCAACTCTGTTATTCTATTCTGTTCTAAATATTACCCAGCAATCCAACTATTTGTAATTTTTCCGTGGCCATAACAAAATGCCACCAAAGCCAGACTTAAGGCTTAAATTATCTGCTTATATTCTTCAGTGGACATTCTCCTCTGTGGCAGAAAAAGAGATTCTATGGACTTACGAGAGTCCACGTGATTCTTCTCTGAATGTTGTTCTTTACACCCAAACATCTGCTGACAGGAACATCCATGGCTTACGCCAGCTCCATAAAAAAGAGGGATTTAACCATTATCTCTCCTCTTCATTTCCTTCAGAAACCATTTCACTCTTTCCCTTCTCTGCTAATTTATCTAGCCACTCCGTTGTTGGAGAAGGTGGAGGTCAAGTAAGAGTTCTTCTTGTAACCAAGAACAACCTGAGAAATATCATACCTGTTTACCTTCAAGGTAGAGAATGAACCTTTGATTCTGATCTGACAAACAGCACCTCAGGTGTTTGTTTGTTTTTTGGACTTACTTCCTCTTGGCCAGATTTCTATATTTCATTTTTTTCTCATCTTTCTTATTATTTTTTTTAAATTGAGCCCTGGGTAACTTCCTTCCTGTCTAATGACTGCTTGAGAGGATTCAGAGTTAGAGAAAAATCCATCTTTTAAATGGCAGCGAACGCAGCTTTCAGAATTTCAAGGTGACCACCTCACACTTTACTGATTGAATATGACAGAATAGGGTTTTTTTCCCTTCCTTTTTTTGGTGGGGAGGCTTCAGGTATCTCCTCTGAAGATCTTTAAAGTGGAATAGGGAAAACAGGGACACAAAGGTGGGGAAATGTGTGTGTATGTGTGTGGGTAAATATTGGTTTGATTGTGTGAAGGAAGGGAAGATACTGCTTCTTTCAAACTTCCTTCCCAAAAAGACACCTCTGTGGCCTAGAGGTCGAGCTCTTGCCTCACCTCAATCAAGAGGTTGGGAGTTCGATCCAAGGTGGAGGCAGATCTAAGGGTCTCCTGCTTGGGCAGGGGTTGGACTAGATGACCTACAAGGTCCCTTCCAACTCTGTTAATCTGTTAATCCTTCTATGATTAAGGGGAAGAATTGTATTGCAGTTGTTTTATATTTGTTTGTTTGTTTGTTTGTTTAGTTATTTATTTGATTTATTTGATTTATTTGATTTATTTGATTTATTTGATTTATTTATTATTTATTATTTATTATTTATTATTTATTATTTATTATTTATTATTTATTATTTATTATTTATTATTTATTATTTATTATTTATTATTTATTATTTATTATTTATTTTGTCAAGCGCGTATTAGATAATACATATAAGTATAAACATGATTTGAATACATGAAATGAATACCAATAAAAATAAAAGGGGACATTAGGACAGGGATGGTAGGCACGCTGGTGCGCTTATGCACGCCCCCTTACAGACCTCTTAGGAATGGGGTGAGGTCAACAGTAGACAGGCTAAGGTTAAAATTTTGGGGGTTTGGGGAAGAAACCACAGAGTCAGGTAGTGCATTCCAGGCATGGACCGCTCTGTTGCTAAAGTCGTATTTTCTGCAATTGAGTTTGGAGCGGTTCACTTTAAGTTTGTATCTCTTGTGTGCTCGTGTATTGTTGCGGTTGAAGCTGAAGTAGTCATTGACAGGTAGGACATTGCAGCAGATAATTTTATGAACTACGCTTAGGTCGTACTGAAGGCGGCGTAGTTCTAAGTTGTCTAAGCCCAGAATTTCAAGTCTGGTGGAAAAAGATATTCTGTTGCGAGCAGAGGAGTGGAGGACTCTTCTCATGAAATATCTCTGGACACGCTCAATTGTATTAATGTCCGATATGCAGTGCGGGTTCCAGACAGGTGAGCTTTTGACCTTGTATTGGTACACTAGCAAAGATGCTGTTACCTGGTTTGGGTAATTAAATGTCTGCAAGAAAACAAGCAAGCCAAGAGAGCACCAAGGACCCCTCATGGCAGGGTATGTAACAATTACTACAGTTAATTATAATTTACTCTATTATAGAGTTTCAATAAAGTAAGCAGCAGAAGATCCACTCCATATTCTAGTGCCTTCATCATCATCATCGTCTCTCCACTGCAGGATGAAGGGCACTTCTGCATGTCTCCAACATACAGTCCTGAGCTTTCTTTTGCCAACTGGGCCCACAATACTTGCTGATGTCATGGCTCCATCTTGTTTTAGGTCTCTTTCATGGATGCTTTTTATCAAGTGGGATTCATTCTATGACTGCCTTGGTCCACTCGCCATCAGTTCTTCTTGCTGTGATCAGCCCTGTTCCATTTCAATTCTTTTACACTATTGATATTGCCAGATACTTGCCTTTTGTTTTCTAATCCACCTGCAGGCCTTGTCTATCTTGTCTTGTAAGGCTGAGAATGCATCTTTCCATGGCTCTTGGTGCCACTCATAGCTGTTGTATTGATTGTGAGGTTAGTGTCCATATTTCACCGGCATATGTTAGAGCAGGTAGCACACACTGTATGAAAACTTTTCTCTTCAGGCAAAGGGGGAGGTTGTTCTTGAAAATTATGCTTAGCTTGCCAAATTCCTGCCAACCACATTTAACACACCTGTAACGACCAGCCTCTCCTCCCCTTCAAGAAAGTGTAGACTCTTGAAACTTTGTATTTCAAAAGGAAACTTTTATTGAAAGGGGGTGGAAGCAAGTCAGAATTCAAAGCAGGCTCTGAGGTCCCTCAGGGCATGCAACTAGGATAAAGGCAATTAGAAACCCTTCCCAACAGTCCGATGTGGATTCCACCAATCCGCAGGTGTGAAGATGTTATTGTACTGGCCTCTCTGAGAAACAGATAAGAAGAGCTTCTCAGGGCCATCTTCCCGCATTGCAATCCACATGGCCCTTCCTCCCTTTGCATTCCCCAAGAGGTGAGAATTTTCCGGGGCTCTGGGAACGGTTATAAATCAGGTGAAAGGTTATACAAGAAGACAAGATAAGAAATAGGATATATAGGATACATAGAAAAAAAAATAACTCAATGCATCAAATCCACACACACACCCCTTCTTCCACTGAAGAATGGCAGATACACGGATCTGACAACGCCGTTCAATTTCCTTTATTGTATCATCTTCTGTTGAGATCCATTGACCAGGATATATGTAGTGGTTTTCTACATCTAGTTCAGCGGTGGGTTACTCCTGGTTCAGCCTGGTTCTGTGGACCGGTAGCACCGGCGGCGGGAGGCTCCACCCACCCGCCTGGGACACTTCTGCGTCTGTGCAGAAGCTTCTGCACATGCACAGAAGCATCGCGCACGCACACAAACCGGTAGCAACGGGTTTTAGAACCCACCACTGATCTAGTTCTTCTCCAGATATAACATTTTTCCTTTATTTAGTGAATTTAGCACCTTTTGATTATTCAGTAGAAAACAGACAAGGAATGCCCCCATCTAGTTACAAGTTATATGATCGAGCTACAATTCCATTGGTGATGTCAGCACCTTCCGAAGCATACCTGAGTCCCCAGGGAGTAGGGCGGCATATAAGAGCACTAAATAAATAAATAAATAAATAAATAAATAAATAAATAAATAAATAAATAAATAAATAAATAAATAAATAAATAAATAAATAAATAAATAAATAAATAAATAAATAAATAAATAAATAAACAAACAAACAAACAAACAAACAAACAAACAAACAAACAAACAAACAAACACCGATGCACTACAAATCCATTGGTGATCTCCATTTTGCTTGCCAAATACATGGAGACAAAACCCTAACCCTAAGTGGTTTTGCCCCCAACGGGATTTTCCCATATATTTTGTACAATGTCTAGTCTGGTACAACGCTGTGGATAGTATGAGTTCTTTTCACTCCTGCCCTGGTCTGAAGAGTTGATTGGGTGCTGAGAAAGTGTCCCAAAAGCTCCCCTCAAGTAAATCAATATTTTTTCAGTTGATCAGAATAATTCTGAGATAGTGATTCATATGAAGTTGCAAGCGGGGAAACTTTTCCATTGGCCAAAACAAATTAGAAATTAATGCTGCTAAGTACATGCAAGCAAGCTCTCAATTTAACCCAGTGTTTTGAATCAGGACAGTAAGATGGAACTTATTTATTTATTTGTTACAACCAACAATGCAAACCTGATTAGAGATGCTCTTGCTAAATCTTACTATACTCATTAATTTCCATCCCCTCTTCTTGAAAACCAAGCCAGCAATAATTTGGCCACAGGAGGTTAAAGAAGTTTAGCATTTCAAGTCACTCTTCAGCTTATTTTCTTTGCATGGAATATTCTAATGAGTTTACTCTTCAGGCAAAAATAAAATTACTCCTTAGGAGCTGATTTATTTCGCAATGTAGGAATTGATACTGACAATTGCATGTTGGGTTCCACTAGAAATAAGAAATGAGACCTAATGACTTCGATAGGGTTTACTACCAAGTAAGAGAGGTGAATTTAAAACCCACATGAAATTTCCTAAGTTACTAAAATCTTTCCCTCTTTCCTAACTAGTATTCATCCTGAATTACCTGACTGTTGTCATGAAATACCCAAAGCAAAGAATAGCTATAAGCATTTCACAATCATGAGTAGAATGGGAGGGTATGAGTAGCAGAGTTCATTGCCATCACATTTCAGATTCACAGGGGAGATGAGCCGGTGTATTTGCTAAAGGCATGGAAAGGAAGGCAAGAGGAGAAAGTAAAAATAAAATGTATCGCTCTACACAGATTCAACTATAAAAGCTGAAATCACAAGATTCACTGAAGATTCCCTTTGATCTAGTAGGCATTAGAATCACCAAGATTACAGTATGTGCTTCTTACTTAAGATCACTCTAGTGAAATTCCCATGGAAGTCGTGAAATTTTGGACTCTTGCTATTAGATTTAGATCAGGGGTCTTCAAACTTGGCAACTTTAAGACTTGTGGACTTCAACTCCCAGAATTCTATTTATAAAAAGCTATGCTGGCTGGAGAATTCTGGGAGTTGAAGTCCACAAGTCTTAAAATTGCCAAGTTTGAAGACCTCTGATTTAGATAATGTCAGGGTGGATCTTCAGAAATTATGGATGGAAATCTCCATCACTGGAGGTTTTTAAGAAGAGATTGGACTGCCATTTTTAAAATATTATATAGGGTCTCCTGCTTGAACTGTAGGTTGGATTAGAAGACTTCCAAGATTTCCTCCAACTCTGTTATTCTGTTATCTCTACATAGTCCCCCCAATTTTTTTTAAACTGCATGCTGAAGACCAGCTAATGATTGCTATCCTCACTGAATTATTTTCATGTAGTTCGCTTAAATTTCATGTTTGCTTGTTTTTTGTTTATGACCATGGGCATTTTTTAAAATCCCTGCTTATTTTCTGGAGACTTTCATAAGTGAATTAAAATCAAATCACTGAACAATTCAAAAATGAAAAAATAAAACAAAAGCTCTGACTTACTGATTTGAATATTGGCCAATTGGATTAATCTTCTAACAGACAATCTTCTATGTGTGGCAGCTGATATTTGTGGTCCACATTAATACCATATCAAATCTGTCTTCAAATGTTCTCAGAGTTTCCTTTCCTTATAAAAGTGATGTGTATTATTTTGTGTTGCATTTTTAGGTGCTTCCAAATTTGTTATGATGGTACTGATGAACGTATTTCATTGCTATGAAGTGGTGGAGGACGCTGTTTATGGACAGAACTTTCCTCCTGGTGGGTTCCTTGAGATTTAATGGCAGAATGATATTTCTTTTATTTATTTAAAACATTTATATGGAGTGGTGCGGTGGCCTAGAGATGGAGCTCTCACCTCACAATCAGGAGGCTGTGAGTTCGATCCTAGGTAGAGGCAGATATTAAAACTCTCTGGACACACTGAGAATATATCTGCTGAACAAAACTCCACATTGGCGACAGGAAGGGCATCTGGCCATGAAAACACTCTGATAGCTCCATTCAGTTTCCCAGACTCCACCCCACAAGGGATTATGGGGTCGTTAAATGAAGATGATGATTTAAAACATTTATTTAGCTGACTATCTTTCAACCAACTCTGGAGGACTCCCAATCATGCCAAGGAAGTTGCAGACCAGGAGAGATATGGCAGCATATTAGAATTCAGCACACTGACATACCCCTTTCAGCCAGTTCATGTGTTCGATAAGTGCCACATGCTTGATCACATGCTGAGAAATTCACCAAAATGTCCTTCAAAAAAAAAAGTAGTGTCTCTTCCTGAAGGTTGAAAAACTGCAGAAGACAAAACTAGGCAGAATATTAGACCAGCCTCATTCATGCAAAATATATTTTCATGCATCTATCTAATTGCCTTTGAAGACTATCCAAGCAATTGGACCCATCATTAGATCTCATACCATACCTTTTCTAGGAAGAAGAAATTTCTTTGTTTGCCTGAAAATTCCTACCATTCAGTTTCTTTGAGTACGCTAGTATTATGACAGGGGAAAAAAGAATGTCTATTTGTTTGATCATCTCCCTGTAGAATAGAATTCTTTATTGGCCAAGTGTGATTGGACACACAAGGAATTTGTCTCCAGTGCAGAAACTCTCAGTCTATATACAAGCAACAAGTGATAAATCATGATCATAATCATAAAATGCAATCATCATAAATCATAACATACAACAGTCAGTGATAGTCATAGGATACTGTGACTTATGTTTGACTTAGAAATCACTCTCCCAAACAGGATTTTTAAAAAATGTTAATGCCCTTGTTATCCCTCAGTCTTGGGGAAAAGTTTTATCTGTAGCAACCTGAAGCACAGATTAAAAAAAAAAGTTCAAATAAAGTTCTTAGATCAGGACTGGTTTGGCAGAAGCACACTTTGGCTGATCCCAAATGCCTCCCCTGTACCTCATTATGCTTGCTATTAAAACCCTAAGAATAAATTCATCCTTAGTTTATCCTTCAATGATTTCCCTTCTATTCCTATTTTGACACATATTCCTAAACTGACGTCAGCTATAGTAAAAAGTTGATAGGAAGTTGAAGAGTCCCACTACTTCAAAACCTTTTGAAGAATGTTGAGACTTCTACCAGCCTGCTGGAAACTGTGAGAGCCTGGAACTTTTTCAATGACATCATACCAGGTGTGGAGTTGAAGCAAATGGTTCCCATCACAAAGAGAACTTGTTTATATGGTTTAGTGCAGATACCTGAAGGTGGTTTTTTTCTTATTTCTTTCAATTTTTTACATTGCCTGTACCTGTCTACCCCTTCCAATGATTATTCCTCCAATAATAATAATAATAATAATAATAATAATAATAATAATAATAATAATAATAATAATAATAATAACAACAACAACAACAACAACAACAACAACAACAACAACAGAGTTGGAAGGGACCTTGGAGATCTTCTAGTCCAACCCCCTGCTTAGGCAGGAAACCCTACACCACTTCAGACAAATGGTTATCCAACACCTTCTTAAAAACTTCCAGTGTTGGAGCATTCACAACTTCTGGAGGCAAGCTGTTCCACTGATTAATTGTTCTCACTGTCAGGAAATTTCTCCTTAGCTCTAAGTTGCTTCTCTCCTTGTTTAGTTTCCATCCATTGCTTCTTGTCCTAGCCTCAGGTGCATTGGAGAATAGCTTGACTCCCTCTTTTTTGTGGCAGCCCCTGAGATATTGGAACACTGCTATCATGTCTCCCCTACTCCTTCTTTTCATTAAACTAGACATACCCAGTTCCTGCAACCGTTCTTCATATGTTTTAGCCTCCAGTCCCCAAATCATCTTTGTTGTTCTTCTCTGCACTCTTTCCAGAGTCTCAACATCCCTTTTACATTGTGGCGACCAAAACTGAATGCAGTATTCCAAGTGTTATATTATCATCCTTTTCACCCCATGAAAGTGCAGGTTTGAAACTGTTCCTTTATTTGTCTATCTCCAACCGCTCACCCCACCCCACTACTCACCCCCATTGGTCTCCTTCCCAAGATTCAGGCACAGTATTAATTGAAGCCAACTTCAATTTGAAATTCCTTTCTGAGAATGCTGCAGCAAATGGTTCTCTTCCTAATTTCATAGCTATTTCCCAATGAGCTTGAAAACAGTATTTGCTGATTCACTGGCATTATTGTACCAATTGGTAATAAATGAATAGGTTTTGCTCATTATAGTCGAAAGTATTTAACGGATGGCCACACTATATTGTATTTAACCTTTTTGAAGATCTGCTTTCCAATTTTCTGCCTCATAAAGGTACTTAGGTTTATTTATGATGATATCACAGAAATAAGCTTCTTGAAATGAAGAAACCACTCAAATGTCATATGTTATTGTCTCTGGCCTCAGAAATAGTGCTTCCCGGTGTCTTAAAAACTTAAGGAAAATTACAAAAGAAATAGATTCTTGTAAAGCATAAAATTTCCTCAGGTGGAAGCCACATTAGTTTATGGGGTCCTTAGTGCTCTCTGACCTTGGTTATTTTCTTGCATACATTTCATTACCCAACTAGGAAATATCAATGCTAGAAGAGAGAGGGATTTGCTCTTTTTTATATACATGTGACTTGCCCTATCAGTGTTAGTGACAGTGTTCTTCATGGTTTCTTGATTAGACTGTTGTTCACTGTTAGCATGTTTGCCTGAGTTGGTAGTTCTCTGATTGGGGTATTGTTTACTTCTTGATTGTTGTTCTAGTTGGTCTTGGTGTTAATCTCTGCTTTTCTGAACGTTGATTGCTGGTGAAGAGGTGTTTTACTCTTTTTGTTTTCTTGTTGGCTTTCTGATTGTCTCTTTTGAAAGGTATGTAGAGGTTGTTTATCTCTGTGTGCCTGTTGATGGCTGATGGGTCTGAATGGCAGGCTTTCAGGAATGCTCCACATTTTGGGACTTGGCTTGGTCTAGGATGCTCACGGTTTCTCAGTTGAAACTATGGTGAAGTCTGTCCGTGTGTTGTGAAATTAAGGATTTCATCATGTCTAAATTTGGTGAAGAGTCACAGTGGACAGTGGGACCAGCAGATAACACACCAGGTACATACTGAATATTAATATGCACAAGAGGACAGAAGAGGTCATCAAGTCCAAGGAAAAGCTCCTTATCTTATGCTTTTCTTGCTTATTTATAAATCCTATTGATATTCCATTCCATTCTTCTACTAGGGCAATTTATCCCTGCAGCCATCTCTCAAGTTATTTTGGCTGTGTGTATCCAATGAAAGATTATCTGGGATATTATGGGAGTTTGAAGCTGGAATCGTTCCAACAGGCTGGTCTTTATTAATGCAACTAGAGAAACAAGCACACAGTCTAATTGGTCCATTATTTTAATCAGACATGTTATATACAACAATATGAAAAACAACAACAACAAAAGCCATATGATTTAATGGGAAGAAAACTCCTCTGCTCATCTGTGTTCAGAGTTAAATCCACACAATCTCATTTAATCAGTGGTCTGGACTTAGATACAATAGGAAAATAAGGGCCGGTGCTATACTTTTGAACCTTTCTCATTTGGATAAAGATCTTGTTATGCTTTGCTGTGATCCCAGCATCAAGCTTCTGCTGTCAAGACAAACCAAATGGTTTTTCAAAAATGCAGCATCCCTGGTGAGGTATTCTGGAAATGATGAGGCATTCTGCACTCTGGGAAGAGTGCACAGAAGAATGATTGGGAGTCTAATCATTCTAAAACATATGAGGAACGGTTGCAGGAATTGGGTATGTCTAGTCTAGTGAAAAGAAGGACTAGGGGCAACATGATAGCAGTCTTTCAATATTTCAGGGGATGCCACAAAGATGAGGAGGTCAAGCTATTCTCCAACACACCCGAAGGCAGGACAAGAAACAATGGATGGAAACTTATCAAGGAGAGAAGCAACCTAGAACTTAGGAGAAATTTCCTAACAGTGAGAGAACAATTAACCAGTGGAATTGTTTGCCTTCAGAAGTTGTGGTTGCTCCATCACTGGAGGATTTTAAGAAGAGACTGGACATCCACTTGTCTGGAATGGTATAGGGCACTGATGGCTAACCTTTTCGCCGTCGCGTGCCAAAAGCGGGGGGGGAGCATGGGGGGAGTCGTGCACACGTGTTCCCACACCCATAATTCAATGCACCTTGCCCCCCCCCCACACATGCATGCGTGACTCCCCACGCTCCCCCCGCTTTTGGCACGTGATGGCACAGTGGGCCCATTTTTCTCCCTCCCCAGGATCCAGAGGCTTTCTAGGAGCCTGGGGAGGATGAAAATGGCCGGCCCCCCAGAGGCCCTCCGGAGGCTGGAAACAGCACGTTTCCCAACTTTCAGTGGGACCGGAAGGCCTGTTTTTTGCTCTCCCCAGGCTCCAGAGGCTTTCCTGGAGGCTGGGAAGGGCAAAAACAGCCTCCCTCACCCCCCACAGAGGCCATACGGAGGCCTGAAACACCGTACAGAGTGTCCCGTGAGCCCTTTACTTACCTCAAAATGGGCTGCTGGAGACTCCTGGGAAGGGAGGGGGGCATGGCCAGCCGAAAATCAGCTGGCCAGCTCACGCATGCACACTGGATCTGATCTACTGCAATGGCTTCAGTGCCGGCAGATATGGCTCCACGTGTCACTTGTGGCACACGTGCCATAGGTTCGCCATCACGGGTATAGGGTCTCCTGCTTGAGCAGGGGGTGGACTAGAAGATCCTTTAAGGTCCCTTCCAACTCAGTTGTTCTATTATTCGTGTGTGTGTGTGTGTGCGTGTGTGTGATCAATCAGATGATGTTTAATGTAACTCAAATGTATGCATTTCCTAGTATCCTGACTGAGTAGGTCATTTGTGCTAATACATCCACAGCTTTTATATTCCTAGCATTTATATTTGTACAATTTTGTGTACTATCCTAGATGTGATCGATGGTTCCAAATGATTTTGGGACAACTGTGGAATGTGTAACTATGAAGATTGTGTAGAAAATTGTGCCTGTCCTGGTAACCTAAGTGTAGCTCACAAAATTATCCGCCTCAATGTCCTACCCGTTAACGACTATTTCAGCTTCAACCGCAATAATACACGAGCTCATAATAGATACAAACTTAATGTAAACCGCTCCAGACTTGATTGCAAAAAATTTGACTTCAACAATAGAGTTGTCAACGCCTGGAACACTTTACCTGACTCAGTAGTTTCTTCCCCTAACCCCAAAAACTTCAACCTCGGATTATCTACCATCGACCTCACCCCATTCCTAAGAGGTCAGTAAGGGGCGTGCATAAGCGCACAATCATGCCTACCGTTCCTGTCCTAATGTACCCATATATTCATACCTCTTTTACTCTCATTCATGCTTGTAATATTACATATATATTCAATCATGTTTTACTGTTTATACTTTGCTTATAATCATATATGCTTGACAAATAAACAAATACAAATACAAATATAATACTGGGCTACAGATCTGTGTTCCTTACCATTATTGTTCATGCTGACTGGGATCCCCATATTCAGTGACAACTCGGGAACCACAACTTTGTCATTCCCAGTTGCCGCAACATGAAAGTCACTCCCCCGCCTTCATTCTCAATCACCATTGCCAAAACCAGCCACATTTTTTTTGAACATTCTATAGTTCTTTGCTTCCAAACTAGAAATAGGAACAAGAATTTTGAAATCCATATGATGTTACTGAACTATTCAACATTTATAACTTACATCAATGTCATGCATATGTAAGGGGGAAAAAAGGGTGGGGGAATCCAACTCCCATAAATTTTTAATGAAGAAATAAACCTGTCAGTGGAATATATTTACAGCACAAACCGCAGGCATGCTGCAGAGATCTGCTCTATGTCATTGGGCTAATAAGGATGATATCTTCCAGTTTGGAAATGACTGGCTAACTAGGGTTCCTTCGAGCTCATCCAACGCTTTTTTGAAAATTGTATTTTCTAAGTTTAGTCCATGGGTGGATGGGTGGATGGAAGGAAGGAAGGAAGGAAGGAAGGAAGGAAGGAAGGAAGGAAGGAAGGAAGGAAGGAAGGAAGGAAGGAAGGAAGGAAGGTATCTTCTCAAAGGAAAGGATTGCTGGTTTGGGCATGCAACATCCTACACTGAGGAAGTCAGAAGCTTCTCAGAATTGATGGAGTTCACTTTTTCCTAGAGGATTTGAGAGTGACGTTTTATTTATTTATTTATTTGTGAGATTTATATACCGCCTCACAGTGCAAGCACTCTCTAAGCGGTTTACACCAGTAAGCAATGTATATTGCTGAGTCCTATGGGATTGGGCAGCTTATAAGAACTTTTAATTAAATTAAATTAAATTAAATATTTATATTGCCCCCAACAATCTGGGTCCTCATTTTACCTACCTCGGAAGGATGGAAGGCTGAGTCAACCTTGAGCCGGTGAGATTTGAACCGCTGACCTGCGGATCACAGTCAGCTAAAGTGGCCTGCAGTACTGGAGAAGAAACCTCAAAAGTAAAAGTTATGGAGTGGCAATTAAGGAAGAATCATATAGTGATCTTGCATTTTGGAAGCTATCATTTGGAGAATCCTAGTCCAAGGCCAGTCTGGTCAACCCTGGAATAATTGCTGTCTTATCCCACTATCTCAGACAGCAAAACATCTTGGCTTGTACTTAATGATATTATGTTTCTAGTAAAACCAGCAAACTTTCTGCAGCTGATTTGCATTGACATTTACTGGTGGTGCTATTTACATATTTCATAGCACATGGGAAAGACACTCAGCATGAACCCTCTAATCAATTACTTAGCTATCAATTGTTAATCGGCAAAAAGTCATTAGTTAGGCTTCACACTGTGTTTTGGACTTAACATGAAGAAAAGACGTAGAGTGATATCAGATTCAGGTAATTAGCACTAACTCTAATGGCTGGATGAAGGGAGGAGGCTGATACAATGATAAAAGTTATACTCTTTGAATTAATTTTAGGGAAATTGGTTAGATCTGCTAATCTTTAAAGACCAAGGTACAACCCTTTTTGACTGGGTTTTAGTATGGATCTATCAAACAAGGCAGATTGCATCAATGGATCCTGGTTCCCCAGATAACGCTAAAAAAAAATATAACATATAGAATCAGAGAATAGTAAGAACCTCAATGATCATCTAGTCATTGATGATCTCTAGAAAAAAAAAGTGACTTACCACTGGTTTTTGCACTTACAACCATTGTATCATATCCCGTGTCATATGATTAAAATGCTTGGCAACTGTATTTATGATAGTCACACAATTGCCATTTGAGATCTTCCCAGTTGGTTTCCAGAAAGCAAAATCAAGGGGGGAATCCAACTGGATGACCAACCACCAGGAGATGGTGAGATATAGTCCCACCATAGCCATGAAAGTTGGGTAGGTGACGTTGGGCGGATCCCTCACTCTCAGCCCAACTCAGCTCACAGGGTGGTTGTTGCGAGGAAAATAGAAGGAAGTATTAGTGTCAGGGTTCCAAGTAACACCCCCAACGAAAGAAAACTCTGAGGCTCGAGTTTCCTCAAAATTCCATTTTATTAGAGATGTCATATTGGCACAAGTTTTCCCCACCCAAAATAAAGTCCTAGTCCCTTCCCCCTGCACCCACATGTCCATCACATGGTCCAATCATTGCACTGTCCCAACTGGAGATGCCTCCCAGGAACACCCCTCCAGATGCAGGGCAGAGTGACCTTGACTCTCGGAGAAAGGAATGTGATTATGACTATATATGTCCCCAACTTCATACAATTCCCCCCTCCCAGTTTCCCACAGTCCTAAATGTGGCAGGCCTGAAGATTCAATGCCCAAGATGTTTTCCAGACCTGACAATTAGTTATGTTCACTGTCTTGAGTTATTTATAAAAAGAATAGAGGCGAGATAAAAAAAATAAAAATAAAATCTACATCCCCGCAAGCTACTAATAAGACCTCTCAAACTTTTTATTGTTTATCTTGACTAAGCAGGAGAAAACACAACCACCAAGGGATACACTCCTGTATGTGCTAAAATTGCAGGCCCTTGAGAAGAACGAAGGATGTAACTTATAGCTAATGACTTCATAAGGAAACTTTCAGCTATTATTAGGCTCCTAATTTAAGGCATCCAATTCTACATCTACCTTTCACACAAAGGTGCTTTTGTAAAGCATCTGTGATTACAAAGCCTTGAGCACTGCATCTTCACACCTGGCAACGTGATAACCCAAATCTTTTGAGCAACGACCCCACCATCCTACAAGGGTGGGCAGGTTGCTGCGACTTCTTTGCTGAAGTCACACAAGTTTTTCAATACTTCTCTCCAAATTTATCACCTGCGGACTTCTGCTGAACTCATTAAAATGAAGCCAGCATCTCACCCATGTGAGTTTGTTCTCATTGTCCAGGAGACACCTCCATTTAAAAAAGGGGGGGGGAGCAGACCTAATAAAATAAGGAAGAAGGGGTAGACAGTGCCTACCTGGGATCATCGCTTCTGCCACTGATTTCCCAGATGTTAATTTACGAGACGAATAGGCATTTTAATGCATCCTCCGCTTTTAAGCTTTTAAGCTTTTCTTAAAATGTCTTGCATTCCCCTGTGGATGTGTTAGAAGTAATATTCTTCTGGGTTCAGTTCCAAGTGGGGGAAAAGAACACTGGATTCATGGAAGTTGTTTGGAAAGAAGGTTTTAATGGAGAACAAAGGAACAGGAGCACATGGCATGAGCTCCTGAACAGAAAAGGTGGATCACATGTTTTCAGGTGTTGGGTCCAGAGAAAAGGAGGGAAGAGATGCTGAGTTCCTTGCTTTATACTCTCTCTTGGGCCCCTCCCTAACTGTTTCCTGTTCCTATATAGAAATGTATTCCAATGGCTGTCAGATTCCCAGGGGCATGCTGGGGCAACTCTTGTGGGCTGTCCCAAGTCCTAGGCTTGACTGATGTAATCTTCCCAGGTCCCATGTGGTATAATGAAAAGGCTTTGGGATTCCTATTATGGTTCTTCCTGTAGGTGCTTGTTATGTAAAATACTGTTTCAGGCTAGGGGGGGGGGGATGAGCTGGGCTAGGCCATTCCTTGATGGCCCATTGGCAAGGGTGGAAGGGAGCTGGCACATTGACAACGGGTGGGGGCTAGTAAGATGAGTCTTTTGTCTGCTTAGAAGCATGTTTCCAGGGATATTCTACTGTATATAATATTCTGCCTTTTAATATTTCCTAGGATATTTCATTTTTTCAGGAGGGGGTGGCTGCTAACTTCCTACAGATGCTTGAATGGGCTGTCTCTCTCTCAGGCTTTCAGAAAAACAGGAGGGGTCCTAATGCTGTCATTTAGGAGTGGAGGTTAGGAAACACAGAAGGTGCCATTTCCCATCTCAGATCAATGTGCCTGAACTGATCAGGAGCACAACATGTATAGTTTACCCTTCACTTGCTGCGTTTCTCATTTTGCTTCAATAATAAATACACTGTTAAATTGGTTTGTGTATCTTTTGGCACGGTGGCGAATACATTCTCCCTTCTCCAGTCACGACACTTCATCACCATCCCTTGAGCAGGCTGGGGTTATTTGGGATGTAGATAGCAATAAACACTTAAAATTCAGGGGTGGGTTCCTCCTGGTTCGGACCAGATTGCCCGAACTGTTAAGTTGACCCGCTGGTGATGCGACAATGGTGTTATGGATCTGGTTTGGTCGGTGCCGGTCCGTGGGCACTGCTATCTTTTTTGGGGGAATTTTTGGTGAATTTTTCTGTGTTTGGATGGCTTCTGCTCTTCCGCAACTTGAAAAAGATACCTCCAGCCTGCCCCCAGGTTAATACTGACCTTTATTTCTTTGCCCGAAGCACAGCTGATCAGCTCCTCAGCTGTGTTTCGGGCTGAATCCTGCTACTGAGAATGCGCGGAAGTGAAATTGCACCGAGGGAACGCGCGCACGCGAGCGGAGTGAGCACTCACGCGTGAAATGTTGCGATGCGAACCGGTGGTGAAAGTAAGTGGAACCCACCCGTTAGAATTATATACCATTCCACAGAGCCTTATAGCACTCTGAGGGTTTTACAACATCAGCCTATTGCCCCCAACTATCTGGGTCCTCACTGACCTTGGAAGGATGGAAGGCTGAGTCAACCTTGAGCCGGTCAGGATTGAACTCCTGGCAGTGGGCAGAGTTAGCCTGCAATGCTGCATTTAACCAGTCCACCACCATGGCTCCCAAGAAGCATTCGATTTCTTATCCCTTTCTGAAATCTCTGCACTGAATCTCTCCTCCTCCCCCAAGAGCAGCCCACTTTGGCCTTCCACCCTATCATCCATAGGGCTGTGGTTCCATTCCACCAGATTGCATTCCTGTATTTTAGCTCACAACAGGAAAGCTATTTGCTATCTAAGACCAACTCAGAATCCACCCAACTGAATTTCAAAACTCCTCTGGATTATGCTCAAATATGGTGTTTTGATCTCCTCCTCCTTCTCCCTCCTCCCTCCTCCTCCCTCCTCCTTTTCCTTCATCTCCTCCCCCTTCCTATCCCCTCTCCCTCCTTCTCCTTCTCCTTCTTCTTTTCCATTACCTCCTCCCCCTTCCTCTCCCCTCTCCCTCCTCCTCATTTTCCTTCACCTCCTTCCCCCTTCCCTCCCCCCTCTCTCTCCCTCCCTCCTCCTCCTCCCCTCCCCTCCTTCCTCTCCCTCTCCTTCTCCTCCTTCTTTCTCCTCCTTCTCCTTCTTCTCCTTCTTCTCCTTCTCCATCACCTCCTCCCTCCTTCCTCCCCTCTCTCACCCTCCTCTCCTCCTCCTTCTCCTCCTCCTCCTCTTCCTCTCCCCTCTCCCGCCCCCTCCTTCTCTCCTCCTCCTCCTCCTCCTTTTCCTTCACCTCCTCCCCCATTCCCCTCCCCTCTCCCACTTCCTCATCTCCTCCTCCTTTTCCTTCACCTCCTCCCCCCTTCCTCTCCCCTCTCCCGCCCCCTCCTTCTCTCCTCCTCCTCCTCCCAAATACCACACTAGAAACTCAAGATTTATGTCTATGCACTTATGTGTGTGTGTGTGTGTGTATAAAAGAATAACTCAGAAAAACATGGGCCAGAAATAGGCTTGGTCATCCATCTGCAAAATATTACACATGTCTGCAGTTGAAAAGTAAGACTGTATCAGAACTGACATTTTCATCTCTATCGACTGCAGCTTTATTCCCAAAGAACAAAAGGGTTTATTATAAAGGTATTTGATAGGATTCACCTTTTCTGAACCTCTCAGTCAGGTTGCCCAACCAGATGGAAATGAACTGCCCTACACTGAGCTTCGGTTTCTTCCCCCACTATAGAAAATGGATCGTAATTAAGTCTAGACTTAATCATACTATTACTTCTAATAATAATACAATTCGTGTAAAATGTAAAATTTAATTTTGAGCTAAACTCCGGCATCCTATTTTCAGGATTAATGTCTTCCCCTGGGAAAGAGGGTTCATTTTGCAACCTCTTCCTCAAGGCAATTTGAATTGGTTTACATTAGACATCACCCTGCCAACAAAAGTGCGTATAGTCAAGCCTATGATTTTCCCAGTTGCAATGTATGGCTGTGAAAGTTGGACCATAAGGAAGGCTGAGCGCCAAAGAATTGAGGTCTTTGAACTATGGTGCTGGAGAAGACTCCTGCGAGTCCCTTGGACTGCAAGGTGATCAAACTGGTCAGTCCTAGAGGAGATCAACCCTGACTGCTCTTTAGAAGGCCAGACCCTGAAGATGAAACTCAAATACTTTGGCCACCTAATGAGAAGGAAGGACTCACTGGAGAAGAGCCTAATATTGGGAAAGATTGAGGGCAGAAGAAGAAGGGGACAACAGAGAATGAGGTGGCTGGATGGAGTCACTTGAAGCAGTTGGCGTGAGCTTAAATGGACTCCAGAGGATGGTAGAGGACAGGAAGGCCTGGAGGAACATTGTCCATGGGGTCGCGACTTCATAGCTAACAACAACTGATTAGACACTGGTTTAGATTAGAGTTGCTAGATCATAGTCTAACAAAGGTTAACAAACACAGTCTAACAAAGAGAAGGGCTAGGGGTGACATGATTGCAAGCTTCCAATATTTGAGGGGCTGCCACCGAGAAGATGTTGTCAATGTATATTCTTCAAAGCACCTGAGGGCTGGACAAGAAGTAATGGATGGAAAGTAATCAAGGAGAGAAGCAACCTAGAACTAAGGAGAAATTTCCAGACAGAACAATTAATCAGTGGAACAAGTTGCCTCCAGAAGTTGTGGGTGTTGCATCACTGGAGGTTTTTAAGAAGAGATTGGACTGCCATTTGCCTGGAATGGCATAGAGTCTCCTGCCTGAGCAGGGGGTTGGACTAGAAGACCTCCAAGGTCCCTTCCAACTCTATTATTCTGACTATGGAAGATCCCCTCCCCATTCTCCAAAGCTCTTTGCCATTCACATTTCTGCATTCTCCATATTATACCTTCCATCCTTGAACAAAGTCCAGGAATTCTACAAACTATAGATGAAGTGCAGATGCACAGTGAAAACAGAACTTTTGTAGATTTCCCCAACAACTTAGTAAGAAATATCTGTACCCTGCCAATGGCAATTTAAATAAAAGAGGTTTTTGGAAAATTGAGCTGCTACCCATCTGGGCTTGCCAGACCAATGATCTGTCTGTTGATAGGGCAACTATTTCACACATCCTTATTCAGCTTCTGTGGCCTAGAGATCGAGCTCTTGGCTCACAATCAGGAGGTTGTGAGTTCGATCCTAGGTAGAGGCCAGGGGTGGGTTCCACTTACCTTCGCCACCGGTTTGCATCGTGACATTTCGCGCGTGCGTATCCCCTTGCACGATTTGGCTTTCGTGCATGCTCAGAAGCAGGAATTAGCTTGAAACACAGCTGAGGAGCTTGTCAGCTGTGCTTCGGGCGAAGAAATAAAGGTCAGAATTCACCTGCGGGTGGGCTGGAGGGCCCTTTTTCAAGCTGCGGAAGGGGAAAAATTCACACACACATACAAAAAAAGATGGTGGCGCGCATGGAACGGCACCAACAGTGACGTCACCAGCGGGTCGCTACTGTTTCGGGCGATCTGGTCCAAACCGGGAGGAACCCACCCCTGATAGAAGCAGATGTAGGGTCTCCTGCTTGGGCAGGGGGTTGGACTAGATGACCTGCAAGGTCCCTTCCAACTCTGTTAATCTGATAAAAAAATAAGTTACACAAGGAGGAACTGAGGTCTGCCCAATCCTTCCCCTCCCCTTGCCAAGACAATGGCTGTCACTGTCAGAGTGGCCAGCAGAGACACAAAGCTTCCAAAGTCTACATCTACGGCTTCAGGGGATATCCCTGAATGCCATTTTAAAAGAAACGAACATTCTCCTTCCATACACGAACTGTGCTTAGCAATTAAAAGTAAAAGAGACAGAAACCCAGAGAGAGCGGCTGATGACTTTTTCTTCAATGGATGACAGGAATTCATCCAGGCGTGCAAACAACAGATACATCTTCTACAAAGCAGCAACACAAGTGGCTAATTAGGGTTGAGGATGGGGCGGCATCCCCCCACCGAAAAAAGAACAGGATTACAATGTCATATGTTTCCCAGTCTCTGGATAGCTGGACTCAGCTGGCAGGAGGAAGTGTTTTCAATGGTGGCTGGGAAATTTGGTAGTGGAGACAACCGAGGGAAGAAGATGGGATTATTTTTAATTAGAAGCACACGAAATTTCCCTCTGGAGGACAAGGAAATGACAGGCATATCTGACTGTTTTGGCTACCACTGCACCACAAGATCAGCCAGCAAAGTCAGTCACTTGGGTCTTTGCAATGGTCCAGAGAAAGAAGCCTGCTTCATTTCCATGTTGGCATCGAGTGCTAGCTAAATATTTTCTAATTTTGGAAAACAGATGGGAGGCAGGAACTAAAGCTCCCCTCCTACTTTTTCAGATATTCCGTTTCAGTTTCCCCAAAACCCAAGGTTCAAATTTCCGACGCCCGTTGAGTGCTGATCAGAACCAATGGCGCATCAACTTCAGTTTTTCATTTATTCATTCGTTTTGATTTCTAGGACGTCCTGTTCAAAGGCTGTAGGGATTAGGCCTCCACGAAGCTTCAAATCAAAAAAATTCAGTTCAAAGCCAGTTTGATCAAATCGGCAAATCAATTCGGAGCCTGGGATCGGCTGCCTAGCAAATCGATTAGGAGATTCAGTGGAGATTGGACTCAGGCATGTGAACGCACACGCTTCGAACATGGTTCCTCTTTGCCTCCTTTGTTCTAGGCCGAGGAGTTGCAATTGCTGTAGTCTTTCCTCATCAAGGAGCTTCTAATCACTTTCATTGCCTCTTCCCCCCCCCCACTACCTTTTCTAGTATAACACATGTGGTTATACATGTGTAACGATCTTAGGAGACAGGAAAAAGAGATGCAGCCAAGGGGATGAAGAGATAAAAGGTGGCTATTGAACAGAACAGAACAGAACATATTAACAGAGTTGGAAGGGAACTTGTAGTTCATCTAGTCCAGGGATGGGTTCCTCCTGATTTGGACCGGTTCACCCGAACTGGTAGCAACCCGCTGGTGACATCACAATGATGTCACGGATCTGGTTCAGTTGGTGCCGGTCCATGGGCACCGCCATCTTTTTTTATTTTATTGACTTTTTTATTTTTTATTCATTTATATTTTATTCTGAGCATGCACAGAAGCTGAGTTTCCAGCACTTTGCATGTGGTTGCCATCTTGTTTCCAACTTTTTTCCCCAGGATTTTTTGGTACTGTGCACACACGCCCACGAGGCATACCCATGAGGCGCACCCACACAGCGCAGGAGAAAGCAAACCAGTAGCGAGGTAAATTAGAACCTACCCCTGATCTAGTCCAACCTGCTGCCCAAGCAACAGACCCTGCACCATTTCTGACAGATGACAGTCCAATCTCTTCTTGAAAGCCTCCAGTGATGAAGCTCCCACAACTTCTGAAGGCAAGCTATTCTGTTGGTTGATTCAGCTGTTCCATAGGTTGATTGTTCTCACTGTCAGAAAATTTCTCCTTATTTCTAGGTTGAAACTCTCTTTGAGCAGTATCCATCCATTATTCCCTGTCTAGCCTTCAGGTGCCTTGGAATATAGTTTGACCCCTTCCTCTCTGTGGCAGCCCCTCAAGTATTGGAACACTGCTATCATGTCTACCCTGGTCCTTCTCTTTGCTAGACTAGCCATGCCCAGTTCCTGTAACCGTTCTTCATATGTTTCAGTCTCCTCGAAATCTCACAAGGGGAAGCGCGTGCGAGAGAGATTTTGGCGAGATTTTGCTTCTGCGCATGCACGGAAGCAAAATCGCACTGAAATCTCGCACATGTGTGCGTCCCCTCACAAGATTTCGGCGCAATTTTGCTTCCATGCATGCGCAGAAGCAAAATCGTGCGAGGGGGCGCACGTGCGTAGCAAGCACGCACCCCCCTGAAGCGTGGAGATGCACGCACATGGCCTTGGCAGCGAGGTAAGTGAGCAACCCGCCCCTGACACGCATACACACGCACACGCACACACAGACACACAGAGTGTGCTTTACAACTTGAGAAATTCCCTTTCAATCTTCTTGCCTCACCCACATTACAATTTGGCCCAGTGTGTTTCTTAGGCATGCTTGAAAAAGGAATACCATTATATTCTCACCAATCTGTTTCCCCTTATGTGCAACTCTTGGTGCATTGCATGTAGGAAGTTGCAAATTGTCCTGATGATGTTACCTAGTTGGGTAACGAAATGTCTTGCAAGAAAACCACCAAGCTCAGAGAGCACCAAGGACTCCACAATTCGACCCTAAGCTACAAATATTCTCTTCTATTGGCAATTTGCAAATTGGCAATTTGCAATTTGCAAAAGATTGGCATTTGTCCAGAGCAAGAATATGGCTAAAATGAAAGGTGTTTGAAGGGTTAGTTAACCCTGATCCATGTTGTGCTAGATGGACCTTCTTTTGATTTAGTTATAAGGCATCCTCAACCATCATCTAATTCCCTCTGGGGGTTACGTTGCAGGAACAAAAGCGGTACCAGAATAAAATTCATCTGAGGAAGATACCGAAAGCTTGCAATTCAACATGCCTGGTGGGTTTGCTTTGCAGAGTTGGTTAAAATATGTAATATCTGTTGCTGTTCCTTCATCTCTTTATTGTAAACATAAGTCACAAATATTATAATAATGGAACAATCAACAAGGAATTCATGACACGCACATTTAAATACAATGTAATAGAAAAAGCCTAATGCAGCTGGGATTTAACATGCCAGTTCATTTTAGTCAAATGACTTTGTCTAATGTTATCTTGCGAAAGCTGTCCAGCCTCTTGCAAGTCAAAAAAGAAACCGAGAAGCAACCGATGGTCCCTGTAAGAAAGAACCAAAGCAATGGGCTAGAAAACAGAACCAAAATTATGCCTTTTTTGAAACGTGATTGGCAGAAGCAGAAAATACACTATTAATGTTCTGCTTCCAACCTGCAATCAAGTTCTCCCTTGTTCCTGGTCCAGGTGTTTTTTTAAAAAGATTGAAATTATTATTTTTTTATAGGAAGACTGAAACAAGGTGTGTGTTTTTTTCATGGAAAGAGCTATTTAAGAGCGGAGCTAGCAATGTCAAAAAGAAAAATAAATAAATAAATAAAAGAGAGAGGACATAAATTGCTTGATGATGGGGCCCAAAATTGCTCATTTCATATTTCTTCCTCTGGCTTCATAAACAAGGCGAGCTTTTAAAGGATAGGGGCATAGAAAGAAAATTTCATTAAAATGTTAATTCTGTTTATTAACGCAGAGGGGTTTTTCCCTCCCTTCTTTGTAACAGCTTGCATGGGTTTGCTAAATAGGTGTGTTTAGCTCTTCCTCATTGGGCTGGCTGTACACAATGCAAGGAAATGCAGTATTTTGGATACAATTCAGCACATTCTGCTTGGATTTGCCTTAAATTCAGCAGATGTAGAGTCTTGCTATTTGGTTGACACTATTGGACTTGAAATAGATATACAACAGTTTTTCCACTACAGGAGAGTTCTCAATATGGAATGGGAATGGGAATGGGAATGGGAATGGGAATGGGAATGGGAATGGGAATGGGAATGGGAATGGGAATGGGAATAGAATAGAATAGAATAGAATAGAATAGAATAGAATAGAATAGAATAGAATAGAATAGAATAGGAATAGATATTGGAATGAAAGAATAGAATAGAATAAGAATGAGTAGAGTAGAATGGAATGGAATGGAATAATAGAATAGAATAGAATAGAATAGAATAGAATAGAATAGAATAGAATAGAATAGAATAGAATAGAATAGAATAGAATAGAATAGAATAGATATTGGAATGAAAAAATAGAATAAGAATGAGTAGAGTAGAGTAGAGTAGAATGGAATGGAATGGAATGGAATAATAGAATAGAATAGAATAGAATAGAATAGAATAGAATAGAATAGAATAGAATAGAATAGAATAGAATAGAATAGAATAGAATAGATATTGGAATGAAAGAATAGATAAAAGTAAAAGTATATATGTTATTGATATATATTTAAGGTATATGTATTGATGTAAATATGGAAATTGTGGAGAAAAAAAATGAAAACTATTTTTTTTAAAAAAAAGAATGCATTCTTAAAGGCCCTGGGAAGAGACGGTGTGAAGATAAAACACAGATGCACTATTTATTCAATTTTAAGGACTCCTTAGGAAAAAAAGGGCATAACTGTAATTGGTTATCATAAAGCTGGTCACAAAGAGTCATTGGATATCAGTTGGGCAGCAAATACATTTTATAAATAAAGTTAAAGAATTCGTAGCTGCTGAATCCCCAAAAGAGAACTGTAGTGTTATGTAACTTGTAAGACTTACTTAACTATGTGCATGATTTATATAAAGGATAACCATAATATTTGCAGATATACAATCGTCCCATTCTTTTTTTTTCTTTCGACCAAGTATTAGTTTTCTTCCCCTTCTGCTTAGTAATTTTATACCGTGTGCTTTTTGCCGAAATCATGTTCATCTTCTAATTATCTATGGATGACAAGCGAGTAGAAACCTATCAGTTAAAACACACACCAGCTTATTGTGCCTGGAAATGCAATATGTCATTTGCGGCATTCTATTTGGAGCCAAAGGAAATTTACTCATGTATTTGGGTTTTAATTCCTTGCTGGATGAAGAATGCTTAAAATAGGAGTCGTTTCAGCCAATCGTCTGCCTAGCTGAAATGCCGTTTCATTCTTTGCTGACATAAATGCTTTCCCGCCAATTTAAATAATAGAAGCCGTTCAATTGGAGGTAGTGTGGAATAAATAAATAAATGTTTAGCGTGTCTCCAGGCAACAACAGTGCGATGAACAGAATAAAACCTGAGCAGATCCTTCCTTCAATGTTAATGTTACTGTTGGCGTAACTGTGCGCTGCTATGAAAATTAAAGACACGAATTAATGCAGAGTTCACTGGAAACGCATTGTAGAATGGGATGATAGGGTATATGGCGGAATGCTGTTTGGAAGGAAAAAGTCTATGACTGAAGTTTTTTCTTTTAAATTCCCAAATGGAGGAATAATTATAGGGATCAACCCTGAAGTTGACCTGGGCCAAGCCATCTTGGAGCTTCCGTGCTGCCACACTGGAGCTGAGAGATAGGGAAGGGGGATTAGAGATAGCTGGGGTTGTGCAGTCAAAATAAAATACTTTCTCTTGGGAACCAAGGACGTTCGTTCTTACACCTGGCCGGAGGAAGGAGGTCACAGTGGTGAAATCTACTTACCTTCCCTACAGGTTAGGAAGTGCACGCTTCGCGCTTTTTCGTCTGCGCTCCACTTGCGCATGCACTTTTTCACCCTCTGTGCATGCGCAGAATGCTTTGTGCATGTGCAGAGGGTTAAAAAACATCAAAATGGTGACATCCGGGCTGGTGGGCGGAGCCTCGCGCTGCGGCCGCTACTGGTTCTCCAAACCACTGGCCGCTGCCGCTACTGGTAACCCATACTGGGCCGAATGGGTAGCATTTCATCCCTGAAGGAGTGATGTCACCAAACAAGCGGATCAGGGGCGGGTTCCTAATTTTTTTACTACCACTCTGTGGGTGTGGCTTATTTTGTGGGTGTGGCTTGCCAGCCATGTGACCGGGTGGGCGTGGTTTCTCGGACTGCTGAAGGGAGGGGAACTGAGATAGGTCCTGCTGCCCATTCCCCCTCCCCTCAGCAGCTCGAGAAGCCTCAAACGTGCGAAAATGCCTAGGATCATTACCGCACGTTCGTGGCTTCTCGGACTGCTGAAGGGAGGGGAATGGAGATAGCTCCTGCCGCCCGTTCTTTCAGCATCTCACGCGCTCCTTCAGCCATCCTCCCCTGCTTGGACTCACTGTGCGGTAGGAAGGCAGCGCATGAGCAGTGCCGGAAACTCGGCTTCTGGGCATGTACAGAAGAAAATTTTTTAAAAAATTAATTTTTTTTTCAAAAAAATGGTGTCGCCCAGGCACCGGCAACCGACCGCACCGGTACTGTGATGTCACCAGCGGGCCGCTACCAGTGCTATAGAGTGGACCGCACTGGTAGGAACCCACCACTGAAGCGGATGCTACATTGATTGGGCCATGTGATTGATTGTTTAGAATTGGGGGGGGGGACTTTTACTTTTAATTAGGTAAAAACCAAGAGGCCCTTCAGAGTTGGTTTTCACCAGATCTGTGCCAAATTGATATTTCCAATAAAGCTATTCTTTGAGGAATCTACGTGCCTCGGAGTTTGGCTTGCAATGGATGTGTATTACTTGGAACCCTGACAATGGGTGTTTGAGGGATCCTTGGTACTCTCTGAGCTTGGTTGTTTTCTTGCAGACATTTCATTACCCAAACTAGCGATGATATTATCTAGTTTGGGTAATGAAACATCTGCAAGAAAAGGAACTGTTTTCTTCTATTCTGCCATGGTCTGATTCCTTTTGAAGAACTGTGTCCAGTTCCGGGCACCACATTTTAGAAAAGGATAATTAAATTGGATTAATTTCAAAGGAGGTGTACCAAGGTGAGGCGGCATTTTACTTCCTGAGGAGATGTTTTACTTCCTGATTTTATGAGATATCATATAGTGGAACAAGCTGCTTTATGACATGGAGAGTTTCGCTTCACTAAGGGCATATAAAATAATCTTCTTATGTTTTTATTTTAACAAAACTGCGGATCTTTTAATTGTGACTCTATGCCTGTGAACTCTTGAATATCCTTCAGTATTGCAGGGGGATTTTTGCGCACGAGTCAGCCACCACTGAGGTACTTCCGGGTTGTGGTAAAAAGTAAATAAAAGCAGAGAAATGTATATAAATAGCAATAGCAATAGCAATAGCACTTAGACCTATATACCGCTTCATAGTGCTTTACAGCCCTCTCTAAGCGGTTTACAGAGTTCAGCATATTGCCCCCAACAATCTGGGTCCTCATTTTACCGACCTCGGAAGGATGGAAGGATGAGTCAATCTTGAGCCTGGTGAGATTTGAACAGCTGAACTGCTGAACTAGCAATCAGCTGAAGGTTGCAGTGCTGCTTTTAACCACTGCGCCACCTCGGCTCCTACCAAGGTGCATTAATGTATTTTGCTTGCAATCAAATGTAGGCATTAGAATGATAGATAAGTTGACATTCTGGACTATGATGGTCAGAAATAACTGTACAACACTAGCACTGTTTAAAATAGTATATATGTTATTTTGTATATCTGTCCATCCACCCATCTATCTCAATGGCCAAAGATCAGTTTCACAGAGTATCTAATGGCTCTGTGTCTTCCTCTGGTTGCTGTTTATTTGCTTCTCTTTTTAAGCCAAAGATGGGAAGTCAAAAGTTACACTTGGAGTTTGAATGGTATGTTAAACGTCTATGGAGATTCTCAGTCATCCAGGTCCCAAAGGTGCTTTTTCAAAAAGGCAACTGGACTTCTTGCTTTTTGCTTAAAGACGTTTCTCTTCTCATCCAGGAAGTTTCTTTAGTTCAGAACTTATCTGTTCTTGGATTTAATTTTAATTTAATTTAATTTAATTTAAAGTTCTTATAGGCTGCCCAATCCCATAGAACTCAAGGCGGCGTACAACAAGAATAAGAACAATATATAACATACATAAATTTTAAAAACATTTCATAATTTTAAAAGGAACATTCATTCATGGGGGAATCCAATCTTCAACCCGCCTGCCGGAAGAGCCATGTTTTTACGGCTTTGCGGAAGGCCAGTAGAGTGGGGATAGTCCGGATCTCTGGTGGGAGTCGGTTCCAGAGAGATGGGGCTCCCACAGAGAAGGCTCTCCCCCGTGGGCCCACCAACCGACATTGTTTGCCTGATGGGACCCGGAGGAGACCCACTCTATGGGACCTAACTGGTCGTAGGGAGGTATGTGGTAGGATGCGGTCCCGAAGGTAACCTGGCCCTGAGCCAGGATGAGAAGCGAGAAGTCTTGAAGCAAAAACAAGAAGTTCAGTTGCTGTTTGAAAAAAACCACCTTTGGGACAATTGTATGTTAAAGTTAATCCTTAATCTGAACACATGGTTTAGGCTTGTATGACATGCTAAACTAAATGTGATTTGCTATGGAGTGTTGTCTGTCCCACACAAAAACATGCTGAACCCCCAAATTTGTACAAGTGTACAGTCAGAACCCAAATGATTCACTAACACATGTAAGCCTGTCTCAACAGATAAATTGAAAGTTCTGGCTGCTTGTTTATAATCCCATAAATAGATCTGGCCATCTAAAGTTGCTTTTTGCTTGCTATCTGGTTTGATGCCGTTTGCCTTGAGGGGTAACACTTTGGAAAATTACACAGTCTTCCAATTTGGGGTTTCTTGTGTGATGGTGTCCATGGAGTATTATCTCATCAAGATAAACACACAGTCTGCAATGAGTTGGCAGCTAAGCTGATAACAAATGGCACAAAGATAAGGCAACAATCAATTGTTGTCAAAAACTTCCTTTAAGGGTAATTTCTATTGCTGCGATGCCCCATCATAGTGAACAATCAAAACATACAAGCTGATTTTTTTTAAAAAAAGAATGAAAATAAAATGGCAACTACAGGAAATCAAAGAAACATAGGTCAGGGAAAGAAATGCCTAAGCCAAAAGTCAGTCTACACTGAAAAGCAAGTTAGAATGAAGCTTTTTGCTTGCCTGCATGTCCAGGGTGCAGTTGGTAGAAACATTTATCTGGGTGCATAAAGCTATTATTTCTCTTAACTGAATATTAGGCTAATAAAAGATTGGTAATGTACAATTTACAGGTCGTATTCAGCAGAATGTGACATTTTTCCTCACTTGATTCCTCCGAAATGATTAGGCTATGGTGGATGTCCTACGCAGCAACTACATGAGACTAGAGGAAACTTGGGTGGGAGGGTCATGGCATTTGATGGAGCCTGTCCAGAGGACAGGTGGCGCAGCGGTTAGAGGCAGTACTGCAGGCCACTTTAGCTGACTGTGATCCGCAGGTCAGCGGTTCAAATCTCACCGGCTCAGGGTTGACTCAGCCTTCCATCCTTCCGAGGTAGGTAAAATGAGGACCCAGATTGTTGGGGGCAATATATAGCAATATAGCAATAGCACTTTTCTTATATACCGCTTCATAGTGCTTTACAGCACTCTCTAAGCGGTTTACAGAGTTCAGCATATTGCCCCCAACAATCTGAGTCCTCATTTTACCGACCTCGGAAGGATGGAAGGCTGAGTCAACCTTGAGCCTAGTGAGATTTGAACAGCTGAACTGTTGAACTAGCAGTCAGCCTGCAATGGCTGCATTTAACCACTGCACCACTTCAGCTCTGAATATACATTGCTTACTGGTGTAAACCGCTTAGAGAGTGCTTGCACTGTGAGGCGGTATATAAATCTCACAAATAAATAAAATAATAAATAAATAAATAAAAATAAGTCACACTCTTTGAATTATGGAAGAGAACTTCATCGCAACTCAAGAAAATAAGAATTGTTACAGATTGACAGGGGTTTTGGGGAGACTGTACAGAAGACAAAAAAAACTCCAAAGGGAAGGGGAAGGGGAAGGGGAAGGGCAAAGGCAAAGGCAAAGGCAAGGCAAGGCAAGGCATCCTGGCAAAGAAATGGAAAGAGGAGGAAAGGGAAAGGAAGGGAAATTTCCAATGCTCCCTGCCAGGTTCCAAAAGGAAATTCAATTGTGAAGCTAGAAGTAGCTCCTGCTCCACTGTTGTTTTATCCACTCTTGGTCATTCTGTTTGTCAGTTTAGGCAAGGACATCTCTCTGAAACAATGACCCAATAGGGCACAAGTTGTCTAGTAAAATATATTTATTTATTTATTTATTTATTTGGTTTTCTTATATGCCGCCCAACTCCCGAGGGACTCAGGGCGGCGTACAGCACAGAAAAAAATACAAGAACAACCAATAAACAATTGGATTAAAATCAGAATATAAAAATTAAAAATTACAATATTAAAAACCATCTAACAACCAGACATACCCGGGGGAGAGTTCAGATGGAATTAAGCTCTACCCCCAGCCTGCAGGAAAAGCCATGTCTTAACGGCTTTTCGGAAGGCCAGCAGGGTGGGGATGGTTCGGGTCTCTGGGGGAAGTTGGTTCCAGAGCGCGGGGCCCCCCACAGAGAAGACCCTCCCCCTGGGGCCCGCCAGCCGGCATTGCTTGGCTGACGAGACCTGGAGGAGGCCGACTCTGTGGGCCCTAACCGGTCGGAGGGAAGTATGAGGCAGAATGCGGTCCCGGAGATAGCCTGGTCCTAAGCCATGAAGGGCTTTAAAGATGATGATCAACACCTTGAATTGGACCCGGAGACTGATGGGCAACCAGTGCAGCTGGCGGAGTATAGGTGTCACGTGGGTGTACCTTGGCACACCCACCACAGCACGCGCAGCCGCATTTTGCACCAACTGGAGTCTCCGGATACTCTTCAAGGGTAGCCCCATGTAGAGCGTGTTGCAGTAGTCCAAGCGGGAGGTGACAAAAAACCCATTATTTAAAAAACCCATTATTAAAAACAGGCATTATTTAAAAATACAGCCATCCGGTACAGGAGAGAGTAGATTAAAAACCGTTTTGTTTTACATATATTTGTGTATGTATGTGCTTGAATATTTATTCATTGTCTGGAAGACTAGAAGCCCAATTAAGAATCCTGGTTCTTTTTTCTTTTCTCTTCTTCTCCATTGTTTTCAACTCGGCTGGTTCCTTCACTTTAATATACTTAAAAAATGTCTGACTTCCTCTATCAAATGAGCCCACTCATTTTTTAGAAGTCATTAACTTTAGCATGTGCCATGTCAGGCTAAGCCAGAAAGAACACAAAACGACAGGAGGTTTTTCCAGCCTACTTTTTATGATTTAAAATCGGCATAAAGAGTTATGTGTGCTGGAATATCATGGTGGCTGCATATGAAACAGGATCTCTCCAAAGTTCAGGAGAATACAGGAAGCTTGTTGGTTAGGGAATCTACGGTACTTGTTCCTTTGCGGGAGTTAGTGTTCAGTTCACTGAATTTCCAACTTTTCATTTGTTACTGCAATACTTTTTATGAATTAGATAACTGGCCGTAAGGCTATTCAATTCCATTAGCGATCTTTTCTAACTTACTTCTTTAGAGTAGAGTAGAGTAGAGTAGAGTAGAGTAGAGTAGAGTAGAGTAGAGTAGAGTAGAGTAGAGTAGAGTAGAGTAGAGTAGAGTAGAGTAGAGTAGAGTAGAGTAGAGTAGAGTAGAATAACAGAGTTGGAAGGGACCTTGGAGGTCTTCTAGTCCAACCCCCTGCTTAGGCAGGAAACCCTACATCACTTCAGACAAATGGTTATCCAATCTCTTCTTTAAAACCTCCAGTGTTGGAGTATTTACAACTTCTGGAGACAAGCTGTTCCACTGATTAATTGTCCTCACTGTCAGGAAATTTCTCCTTAGTTCTAAGTTGCTTCTCTCCTTGATTAGTTTCCACCCGTTGCTTCTTGTTCTACCCTCAGGTGCTTTGGAGAATAGCTTGACTCCCTCTTCTTTGTGGCAGCCCCTGAGATATTGGAACACTGCTATCATGTCTCCCCTAGTTCTTCTTTTCATTAAACTAGACATATCCAGTTCCTGCAACCGTTCTTCATGTTTTGGCCTCCAGTCCCTTAATCATTTTCGTTGCTCTTCTCTGCACTCTTTCTAGAGTCTCAACATCTTTTTTACACTGTGGCGACCAAAACTGGATGCAGTATTCCAAGTGTGGCCTTACCAAGGCATTATAAAGTGGTATTAACACTTCACACGATCTTCTTACACATTGTCTTTCTGGAGAAATCTGTTGCCTTCGTGATAGAGAAATTTGAACTTTCTTGGCCCAGTAGTGATGGCTACAAGATAGAGCAAACACACTTTATATCTTCCTTTTATCTTTGACAAGCTTTCATTTCTTTTGGAAGAAATATCCCAATAAATATGGAGCAGCAGCCGGATATTATCTTGCCGTCTTTCAGTTGTCTTGTGGAGAAGAAAGCTAGAACATTTTTTCAGAGCCCGTCTTAAATAATTCTTGCCTTTTTATAAATGTAAACATACGTTGTGGTTCTTCTAAATGAGCAAAATTAAGCAAGCAAAACAGTGAGAGTAGCATGTTCAACCTCCATGCTGAGATGGATATCATTAGATGGGTCGCTATATAAGGCAAAAAACTTTAGAAGCATGCCACTATGAACAAAATACTTTTTCTAGTCAAATATATTGACAAAGGCAGGTGTGTTTCTGTTATTAAACATGGAATTGGATAGAAAATGGAGACTGCTCAGGCTGGGTGCAAAATTGGCTCAAGCAAATGAGTATCACACACAGGAATAGCATGGAATATCAGCATTTTCTCTGTTAGTGAATCTTCAGCAAGAAGAGTAGAGGAAAAACACGTGAAACTACCAAATTTTGGCATAGCAGCAGCTCAATTCTCAATTAATACAAGGGTTAAAGTTGGTCCTTGGCTAACAACCATTTGTTCAGTGACCGTTTGAAGTTACAAGAGCTCTAAACGAGGAGACTTTATCACTGGGCCTCAAAGTTGTGGCCTTTGCATCATTTCAGTGGTCATGTGATCCTGATTCAGGTGCTCCACACCTGACACACATGTACAATTGTTACAACGTCCTATGGTTGACGTTTGCTATCTTCCCAGCTGGTATACAATAAGCCACGTCAATGGGGAAGCTGGCAGGAAGTTGTAAGTCGTGGTCACATGACATTGTGCTTAACAACCATGTGTGCCTTGATCTACAATAGGGATTGGAAGTACTAGAATTGTCATCATAAATTGAAGTGGTCACATGATTTTCACTTTGCAACCGAAGTTCTTAGCAATGGAGTTGCTGGTTCCCATTAGGGACATTGACCAAGGATTATCTGCAGTTCTAAGCTAACCAAACTCTGCCCCTCTCCAAAGCGTGAAATTTCATTGAATTGCCATATGGTTTGCGGGCTTAGTTGTTTGGTTGTTTTCTTTTTTAATATAAATTTTATTTGTACATTTTTCTTTAACTTACATAAGTGCTTAATTATACAGTATATTGTCTGAGTCAATTTACTTATACAGATGAAAACATAATTTAAAAAATATTAGATTGTGCGGAAATGGATAGGCTAACATTACAGATAAAAGACAGAAGGTACAGAATATTTTTTTAACATGGGATTTGTTTTACAAATGGTTAGACCACAAAGGTGGAACTTATAAGTGGGAAGTATATTATTATTTATAAGTAAATATTGTTACTATTACTTGTTAGGAATCTGTCCAATCAGTTGGGTTGGCAATATATAAACCAACAATGTATGTCTGTAGGTTTAACTGTATTGATGTATGTAGCTTTAACTGTATGCTATTTATGATTGGTTGATTATGTTGCAGGTTGCCATAAGAGGGAGCTAGAGATTATAGCTTCTCTCTCTGACATGTGTTCTTTGACATTCTGTTCTCTGTTGTAACTAAGCTTTGTTTATACCTTGATATCTTTGTTTACTGTGCATGACAAAGGCAATTGGTAAGAAGGCTTAGTAATTGGATACTCTTTGTACTGTTATTCTGACTATTATGTGTATGACCTGGACTGTTTATTGGATTGTTCTATTTTTTAAAGTAAACTTTAACTCAAATTAGTGTATCTGTGTATGGCTGAATAATTATTCATAACTACTCTCATAAATGTTTCCATGTGCATATCCTTGTTATTCAAGGGTTACTTTACACATACCTTAACATTACTGATATTGCTTGGTTGTTTTCTTGAAGTGGAGACCACTCCATTCTAGCACTGATGATGTTACTTAGTTGGATAATGAAATGACTGCAAGAAAACAACCAATCACAGAGAGCACCAAGGACCCCATAGTCCTCTTTCCCCTTCTCCCCCACTCCACAAACCCCACTCCCTTCTAGCTCTGATGATGTTACCTAGTTGGATAATGAAATGACTGCAAGAAAACAACCAAGCACAGAGAGCACCAAGGACCATACTGTA
Source organism: Diadophis punctatus similis (assembly GCA_023053685.1). NCBI lineage: Eukaryota > Metazoa > Chordata > Lepidosauria > Squamata > Dipsadidae > Diadophis > Diadophis punctatus. The sequence goes on from JALIGW010000088.1 coordinate 370,904, forward strand.
GGAGATGACTAGACTGAGCCTGAGGGAGGAGTCAAACACATCATTAGTCTTGAGTTCCTTCGTGCCCACAAGAGATCCAAGTCCAACCTTGAATTCCATTGACTCTTATCTACTGCCAATTTGCTTTGACAGTTAGCAGTTCAGATTCTTTTAGAGAGCTAGCATGGAATAGACTTACAATATTTGAACAGGCTCACTTCCTGATTTCCTGACACTCACAATTCAATCCTGAGCTACAAATATTCCCTCTATCCCTTATCATGTGGTTTGTTTTGACAGCGAGCTATAAAACTGAGGTCCAGCCACATTTTTTTTCTAGCTACCCTGTGAATCTGTTTCATTTCCTTTTTTTCCTCCCCAAGTCACAAAATCTGAGATACCAGCCTTCTTTCAGAGTTAAGCAACACTGTTCAAAGCAGTGGTTGTGAATAATCACAGCCTTTCACCACAGCAGGGAGCAGCGCAAGGCCAGGAAAACCAACACAAGGTCTGTTCTCTCTGTAGTTCCAATTAACATTAAGGGAAATTATACAGGCACATCAAGAAGAGCGAATAGATGTGTTTGCCATAATACCCAGAGGATCTAATCAGGGGAAAAAAAAGACAATATCATTGCTTTAACTGCAAGATCAAGGTTATTTTGCATCACAGAAGCCCCATTACCCACACCCCCTGGAGGGGGTAAATCTTTTTATATATATAAATTGTGTTTAGAGATAAAGGCTGAGGATCTATGCATCAACTGTCAAGTCGATTACTAAGATTATCAAGGCAGCAAATCAGACTCATCAGCCCGCCTACCCACCCCTCCTCACACACACCTGCTTTGCCCTTTCACTGACTTTCTTAATCTGGACATTTCAGCAATCTTTGCTTGTGTCTAGAGAATGCATTCCAGCAGGCTAAAATCAATAAGGTACCTCAAGTGCTTAGAATTTTCCCATTAGTTTTCTTGTCTTCACTCCCTGCAGCCAGGCTGTTGCTTCAACTGCCAAAAAGGCTGGGTAAAGTTCTCCCAGTTACTAAGGGAGTGCACACCTGTGGGTAGATCATTTGGTAATTGGGAATTTTTCTTATCTGTTCTGAGTCTGCAATGAGGTCATTCACAGGGGGTATTCCCCAACTTGCCCAATGATGGATGGAAGGAAAACGGAATCAACTTTTAATGGAACTTCAGGAACTTAGAAATTTTATTTAAAAAACTGAATGAATGAATGAATGAATGAATGAATGAATGAATGAATGAATGAATGAATGAATGAATGAACGAACGAATGGCTAGCTAGCTAGCTAGCTAGCTATCTTCTCTTCTTTAACCTGGAACTAAGGAGAAATTTCCTGACAGTTAGAACAATTAATCAGTGGAACAACTTGCCTCCAGAAGTTGTCAATGCTCCAACACTGGAAGTTTTAAAGAAGAGATTAGATAACCATTTGTCTGAAGTGGTGTAGGGTTTCCTGCCTAAGCAGGGGGTTGGACTAGAAGATCTCCAAGGTTCCTTCCAACTCTGTTATTCTATTCTATTCTATTCTATTCTATTCTATTCTATTCTATTCTATTCTATTCTATTCTATTCTATTCTATTCGATTCGATTCGATTCGATTTGATTCGATTCGATTCGACTCGACTCGACTCGACTCGACTCGACTCGACTCTAAATTTTTCCTGATTTTCAGGACTTGGCTGAAAACTGATTTGAGTACCAGTCAGGTTGAGTGGATTTTTCCCCTGATCCCCCTTAAGAGAAAAAAGTGGATCAGGCTATAAAGTAGACCACATGTAGGAGAAAAAGAGCCAGAGCCCGGGGGTGGAGTCAAGAGAGAACTCAGCCTAGAATCGTTATGTGTCCACAAACACTCTTAAGTCCAACCCTCCTGAATTCCATTGACTCTTATTTAGTGCCAATTTAGTGTTGACAGTTAGTTGGTTAGATTCTTGTGTGTACATTTGAGCAATAAATCTTAACTGGAACTTTATGTGTGGTCCTGATTCTTTGTACCTGACACCTAAAAGCAGTTGAGTGAAACGATGAAGATTTTCCTAGAACGTTTAGCCAGGAGGGGTAAAGCACATTTTTTTTTCTGGGAAAGTATACAAAATAGAGCTGTGCAGATTCAATTTTCATGGAGTGTTTGGGACTATGAATGGAGCCCTGATTGCAATTCCTTAAAGCAATCCTATAACTCGGGGTGGGGGGGAGAAACAGTGCATCTATGCCTCTAGGCCATTGTTACCAATGAGGGGAAGGTCCCCAAACCATTTCATTTATTTGCTTTTAAAGTATGTTTATCGTAAATGCACTGCCATTTGTTTTTTTAAAGATTGCCTCGAAAACCCTTTGAAAAGGATTGTTATCATGGAAAGCCCGGTTGAAATAATTGCAATAAATAAGTGAATAAATTTGTAGGCCAGGCCTTCCTACAGCGACAGGATAGTTTCTGCGAAATGAGATAGCCTCTCTGCTGGTAGATCATAAGTATAGAATTGTGTTCCTACTCTGGCTTTTCTGAAACCTAATTAAGGCTATGCATCATACTACATTCCAAATTCTTTTATCTAGCCTGGAGTTTGCTTGATTTGTTCTATTTCTTTCTAATATTCCTCCTGGGATTTTTTTTTTCCCAGCTAGAAAGACATAATTTTGTTTTGACTGCATGACCATACTACAAAACATGAAAATCACTAGTTTTTCCACTCTACATGCTTGGAATGCAGAGCAGTTGAGAGCATGCAAACACAAACCAAAAGTCTAGCTGCAATGCGAATTGGGGAGAGAGAGAGAAAGACAGACAGACAGAGATGGAGGGAGGGAGGGAAGGAGGGAGGGAGGGAGGAAGGGAGAGAGAGAGAGAGAGAGAGAGAGAGAGAGAGAGAGAGAGAGGGAGGGAGGGAGGGAGGGAGGGAGGGAGAGAGAGAGAGAGAGAGAGAGAGAGAGAGAGAGAGAGAGAGAGAGAGAGAGAGAGGTCCAAAACCTATCACACCAATTCTTCCCAATTGATGTTTTCTGCATGGCATTTCTGTTAAATTCCTAACCGAGGTCATGCTTATTTACCCAAAGACTGTGTGAAACCAGAGACTTGACAGAGTTGGCTTTCCTGAAAAGAAATTCAGCATCCAATCCTATCTATCTCTCTAATTTTTTTCCCCGCTGTGCTCTTTTCTATGAAATGTGTTTCTTAAAGGAAGTCAGGCTTTGAAACTTTGAGATAATGTATCTGAGAAGGAACAGCAGCCGTCTGCTTTCCATTAGCCATACGCTGATCTGGGTTTATTTGAAAATGTTCTGTTTTTAGGGTGGTAGTTTTCTTCTTTGGCGGTTGGTTTATTTTGGTAGGGGTTTATTTTTGGGGGGGAGGGGTTAGTTCTGCCTTTAGTCTTCCTGGATATCATTAAATTACAGCTTAGGGGTTTTTTAAAAAAAATTCTTAATGGCATGTGCCATGCCTTTTTGGATAGGGAGGGGGAAAGAAACTCCACTTTCCTTTGAAAGTGTGGGAGTTAAGGCAGCATAAGTTTGGAAAATCTAGACAGCATACTAAAAAGCAGAGACATCATCCTGCCAACAAAAGTGTGTATAGTCAAGTTGCAATGTATGGCAACATTCCCAGTTGCAATGTATGGCTGTGAAAGTTGGACCATAAGGAAGGCTGAGCGCCAAAGAATTGAGGCCTTTGAACTATGGTGCTGGAGAAGACTCCTGCGAGTCCCTTGGACTGCAAGGCGATCAAATCGGTCAGTCCTAGAGGAGATCAACCCTGACTGCTCTTTAGAAGGCCAGATCCTGAAGATGAAACTCAAATACTTTGGCCACCTAATGAGAAGGAAGGACTCACTGGAGAAGAGCCTAATTCTGGGAAAGATTGAGGGCAAAAGAAGAAGGGGACGGCAGAGAATGAGGTGGCTGGATGGAGTCACTGAAGCAGTCAGCGTGAGCTTAAATGGACTCCGGGGGATGGTAGAGGACAGGAAGGCCTGGAGGAACGTTGTCCATGGGGTCGCGATGGGTCGGACACGACTTTGCAACTAACAACAAACAAAGTTTGGAAACCATTGCTCAGAGATGTCAGAGAGGGTGAAAATACAGAACTAAGAGTCATAACTTCCTCCCCATTTTTCCTGCTGGATAACTGACATGATCTGGCAATGGAGAAACATACAAATGATTTCACTCAATCAGACAGATTGCCGGCGGATGATCCCTCTCTGATGTTCTTTGGCAGGCAGCTGGTCAATTCACTTTCCCTGCAGAAAGTGACATCTGCAGGTTTTCCTCCATCCCCGTCCCCTGCTGCTACCAGGTTATTTTACATTCCTTCTCTTGTGACAGCCTGACTCTGTTCTTCTCTCATCCAGCTAAATCCATAAGGCAACAGGAATCTCAAAAAGAGGAGGCTGGCAAAAGTTGTTGTGGTCTTACAGGTTACATTGCCATTGTAGCTTGCAGAGAGGCAGAGAGAGGGGGGAGAAGAGGGGGAGAGAGGGAGAGAGGGAGACGGAGAGAGGGAGAAAGGGAGAGGGTGAGCAAGAGAAAGGGAGAAGCCTCGCACGCGCAAGCACGCACACAAACTGGTAGTAACAGGTTTTAGAACCCACTACTGTAATGCAGTGGTCCCCAACCCCCGGTCCGCGGCCCGGTACCGGTCCGCAGAACAAATGGTACCGGGCCGCCCTGCTACTGCGTCTTCTGTGCAGCGGCGGCGGCGGGTCCTGCAACTTTTGCGAGTCCTGCGAGTCCTGATAATAAGCGCAGGGACGGGACTCCTGCGTCTGCTGACGTGCCCCGGCCCAGCTGATCAGCGTGGGGGCGAGGCTTCTGTGCGCGGCTCATCAGTATTGATTTAATAATCAAGGCGACGCCGCAACCCCCCCCAGTGGGCCGCGGAAAAATTATCAAACGTTGACCGGTCCACGGCAATAAAAAGGTTGGGGACCACTGCTGTAATGGACCCATCACTCTTTCAAATCTGATCTTCATTGCTCCATCCCAGTATCGCCCCATGTAGCCATTGTCCTGCAGTTAAAAAGATGCCACTAGCAGTTGGGAAAATGACTTTCTGGAGTATATCCTGAGGCAATTTGAGGCTGGCAAGGCCTTGGTGTTAAAACAGTCACCTCATTAGCTGAAGAGTAAGGACGCATTTGAGAATTTGAAACCGAGGGCTCCTTTATCTGTTTGGCGTCAAGTAAAAAAGGTCCAGGGTTAGTATTCTCCTTAGCACTTCTTCTGTCCTTCAACTGAGATCTGATTTATGCATTTGAATTTTAGCTATAATCCTGGGGTTGGTTAGAAAGTTAAATGAACATACTCGCTTAAATGCTTAACAGTTTTTAAATGGCAAAATATGCATTTTTGACTGTAATATAGTCCAGCAGGTGTCTGAGCTAAGAATTCCTCTGAATTCCAGGAAGTATGAAAATCAAATGTTCATGTTCCCCCAGAAACTGTTAAGTCAATTCAGATCACACTTAAGTTTTATGAATAACAGTTTCTTCAAATATCCCTAAAAAGTGCAGACATTTGCCCCACACCGTTATATTTGTGGACAGCCAACCAAATTCTTGCACGGAGAGGCCCATATGTCTGTTTCTCAGTCTTGTGGATGTGGAATCAAGAACGCAGCACCATTTTAACTTGTGTGTAAACTTTGTTAACAGAACTTTTCTATTGCAGACCTTTTACAAATATCTTTTGTAGCTAAACGCACATGCCATTTTAAAAATAGCTTCAGTGATTTCATCTCTGTTATTTTGGGGTTTGACTCTCCGAAACTTGAGAGAAGATTATTCTCATAGGAACTCTTCAACATCTGCCAAATGTCATCGGTGACGCGACAAATAGTCATGGCAAGTTTTGGAGGGTGCTCTTTGATGGGGGAAAAGGGAGTGCGAGGGATTCTAATTGATTTTTGGAAATAATTCTGAGCTACTTTCAGCCTAAGAGGTTCAAAGATGTCTCGCTGCTTTCTAAAAATTCTTTTAAGTAATGGAAAGTATTTGCTGAACTTGGGTTATTTTAAACCACAATGTTAGATGTTTTGTCGAGTTCAATCTCTTTCGACAGGATACTCCAAGAACAGGGCCATTGATAGATAAATGGGATCAGGTATTCTTCCGATTTTTATGATCCCCGCATCTTTATAGAGGTTGTTAAAGCTAAGCTAAAAATGGACTCTGCATTTTTTTAAAGGCGTCTTGAAATGTTAGATTGGTTGGGGGTCTTTTTTAAAAAGAGATTTCCCTTGAAGAGAGAGAGAGAGAGAGAGAGAGAGAGAGAGAGAGAGAGAGAGAGAGAGAGAGAGAGAGAGAGAGAGAGAGAGAGAGAGAGAGAGAGAGAGGACGGAGGGAGAGAGGGAGAGATTTCATATGGCTTTGGCTGCAGTGTTTTTATATTCCCTTAGCACCCACAAAGTCATTTGAGAATCTTGTCTTTTATCATATAATTATGCGTTCTGTGATCAGCATTTATAGGAGGTCCTCAGAAGAGGTTGAAAAGTCATGCTGGTAGCTTCAACTGTCTCATGAAAATCCAGTCCTTTTTATACATTCATTTCCCACCTAAAGACTTTGTTTATATGGTCACAGCAGCCATCTAGACAGGGGTGAAATTCAAAATTTTTCCCTACCGGTTCTGTGGGCATGGCTTGGTGGGCATGGCAGGGGAAGGATATTGCAAGATCTCAATTCCTCCCCACTCTTGGGGGAAGGATATTGCAAAATCCCCATTCCCTCCCCACTCTGGGTCCAGCCAGAGGTGGTAATTGCCGGTTCTCCAAACTACTCAAAATTTCCCCTACCAGTTCTCCAGAACCTGCTGAATTTTCACCCCTGCATCTAGATTAAAATAATATCTTTCCTCCATGGACAATGAGGGCTTTCAATATCCTTTGCTTCTCATACATCAATTAAACGCTATTATACTGTATATATTTTTTAAAAAGTGGTTTTCTTGATTACCATAACTTCCATGAACAGCAGGCCTTAATTCTCCAGCAAGTTTATATGACACTAAGTATGATGTTCTCAAACTACAGAAGGACTTTGTAATGTTAGGTAGGAATGACCTTGGGGATTGGAAGTCCCCAAGGTCCCAAGGGATTGGGCGGCCTATAAGAACTCTTAATAAATAAATAAATAAATAAATAAATAATAAGGAGAGCATGCTGCCTAGGGAGCAGTCAGGTAAGAGATGGCATAGCCTAGTGATGGTGAACCTTTTCCGGACCGAGTGCCCCAACCGGAACGCGCATCCATGTGTGTGCATGTGCATGCCCTGGAGCACCGGAAACTCAAAGACCAGCTGGTCGGGGGTGCATGCCTGCTTTTTGTCTGTTTTTGTCTGTTTTTCAGGCTGTTTCCAGGGCATTTTTAAGCCATTTTCAGGCCATTTTCTGGCTGGTTTTTGGGCTGGTTTCAGGCCTTTTCAGGCCTGGAAAACAGCCAGAAAATGGCTGGAAAACGGCCAGAAAGTGACCTAAAATGGCCTGGTTTGGGGGCATTTTCAGGCCGTTTTCTGGCTGGTTTTTGGGCTGGTTTCAGGCCGGTTTTTTCAGGCCTGGAAAACAGCCAGAAAATGGCTGGAAAATGGCCAGAAAATGACCTAAAACGGCCTGGTTTGGGGGCATTTTCAGGCCGTTTTCGAGCGCTCTGGTGCCTGCATTGACCAGCTGTCCGGTGCACATGTGCACACCAGAAACCAGAAGAATAGCTGGTGACGGCGCGTGTGCTCACAGAGAGGGCTCTGTGTGCCACCTCTGGCATGCGTGCCATAGGTTCGCCATCACGGGCATACCCTGCAGCTGCATTGACAGAAAGAGGGACTGAGAAGAGACTCTCATCCTTAAGTTCTCAGGCTGTAAAGGAGATGGCTGGAGATTTGTGCTTTGTGCAAGATTGAGTCAATGTAGCCTTACAATAAAATAGAATCAGTCATGTAGTTCAGGGACGGGTTCCTAATTTTTTTACTACCACTCTGTGGGTGTGGCTTATTTTGTGGGTGTGACTTGCCAGCCATGTGACTGGGTGGGCGTGGCTTCTCGGACTGCTGAAGGGAGGGGAATGGAGATAGTTCCTACCGCCCGTTCTTTCAGCGTCTCACGCGCTCCCTCAGCCATCCTCCCCTGCTTGGACTCACTGTGGGGTAGGAAGGCAGCGCATGCGCAGTGCTGGAAGCTCGGCTTCTGGGCATACGCAGAAGAAATTTTTTTAAAAAAAAAACTTTTTTTAATGGCGGCGCCCAGGCACCGGCAACCGACCGCACCGGTACTGTGATGTCACCAGCGGGCCGCTACTAGTGCTATAGAGTGGACCGCACCGGTAGGAACCCACCACTGATGTGGTTGTGTCTCCTGTCTGGTCTAGCTGAGAAGGCCGACAGACTTTCAGAAGAAAGAGATGGACGAACCCAATTACTTTGGGTCCTTGTCACCATCCCATTCTTTCCTTCATTAATCTGTGAGATATTTACATTACGTATTTCAATATGTTTTATTTCAAACGTGTTTACTTTACATGGATTTTGCGTGTAGAGCTTGCTTCGCAGAGCCGCAGGTGGAGCCGTGGGTGGAAAAAACCTCGCTGGAGGTTTGCAAGAAAAGATTTGACTTCTCTACACTTCTCCAAGAGTCATTGCCACCAAAATTCGATCGAGTTCACTTCTGGGAATACATGTCTAGAATTGAGTTAACTTCCAAAAACTGCATCGCAACCCAACAAGAATGTGCAAAGGCAGTTGGATTTCTAATCCATGCTTTAGTCTAAGAACCATGGATAACCACAATTTCATACTCACATTCCGTAAGAGACTTCCTTAAGCACCTCTGATTAAGGACTTTGAATGATGCCCAGAAAATAAGTAAGAAATTAGAGAAGAGATGAGATGAAACACACACCCACACCAGTGGTGGGTTCCTACCGGTGCGGTTCACTCTATAGCACCGGTAGCGGCCCGCTGTTGATGTCACAGTACCGGTGCGGTCAGTTGCCGGTGCCTGGGCAGCCTAGGATCATCGAATGGGGAGAAGCATTCAGGCCGGACAGAGCCTCCTAGAAGAACCGCTGCTGCGGTCTTGCTGCTCACGCTGCGGGGGGCTGCATTGCAGGTGGGCAATGCCCCCCCCCGCTTCTCCGGCCGCTGCCAAGCTCCTGAGGCCCACGCCCACCTGGTCACATGGCTGGCAAGCCACACCCACAAAATAAGCCACGCCCACAGAGTGGTAGTAAAATTAGGAACCCGCCCCTGACCCACACCCATAAACACTCACACACAAAGCAGAGACCCTCAAATCCTTAGGGGGGAAGAAAATCCTACGATTATGCTTTCTCAGAAAGCGAAACTCTGAGAAACCTTGAGTTTTGCCAACCGATCAAGAAGTGTCTGTCCATTTCCTCCTGTGAATGAAATTAGTTTAGATTCAAGATAGATTTTTCTCCCCAAGGTTTTCAGCAGACTTTCCAAACTTCTCTAAACCCTTTTCTCATTAAATTTCTCCCCAGACAGCTGTCTGAAATATCTATCAGTCTCGTCAGAAGATGCAAAGCAAATCACTGAATGTAAATGACGGGGAAAAGCAGAAATTTTAGCATTTTCTAAATCAAGCCGCGGTTCACACGGCCATGCTTTCCTCATTGCGGCAGTTTTGCAAATAAAGCCCAGCCCGAAGAGTACCATTTAACTCTGTCACCTTTCACAGGAGACGTGACACCAAGCTTGGGTTTTGATATATGCAAATGGATCAGCCGCGAGAAAAGTTAGAATTGGAATTAGGAGGGGAAGACCAGCCACTTTCGAGCCTTTTATTTTTGAAAATTGGTGCACTTCGTATAACTAAGGAAAACATTGGCATCTCCTGGTAGAAAACAAATTTTAATTTCAATGTCATTCAGTGAGGACCCTTCTGCAAGCATTCCAGCCCTTGATATGTTTCTAATGAAATTGCATAAATTATTTATTTTTATTTATTTGTTTGTTTGTTTGTCAAACATGTACAAGATAGCAGACATTTGTATAAACATAACATAAGCAAAGTAAGTACAGATAAATGAGGACAATAGGACAGTAAGATAGAAGGACAGTCAGGGATGGTAGGCACAATGGTGCGCTTATGCACGCCTCTTACAGACCTCTTAGAAATGGGGTGAGGTCAACAGTAGACAGTCTAAGGTTAAAGTTTTGGGGGTTTGAGCAGGGGTGAAATCCTCCTGGTTTGCTCTTACCTGCTTTGCGCATGCGCAGAGGGCAAAAGAACGCAAATGCCGGCGTCCAGGTGGGCGGGGGAAGCGGGTGGGGGAAGTCCCGTGCCGTGAATGCCACCAGCTTCTTCGGCTGTGCGGCGACCAACAGGTAAGAGAGAACCGGGAGGATTTCACCCCTGGGTTTGAGGAAGAAACCACAGAGTCAGGTAGTGCATTCCAGGCATTGATTACTCTATTGCTGAAGTCGTATTTTCTGCAGTCGAGTTTCGAGCGGTTTACATTGAGTTTGAATCTATTGTGTGCACGTGTGTTGTTGTGGTTGAAGCTGAAGTAGTCATTGACATTGTGGCAGATGATTTTATGAACTACATTTAGATCAGACCGAAGGCGGCATAGCTCTAAGTTGCCTAAGCTCAAAATTTCAAGTCTGGTGGAATAAGGTATTCTGTTGCGAGCAGAGGAGTGGAGTACTCTTCTTGTGAAATATTTCTGGAATCTCTCGATTGTAGTAATGTCCGATATGCAGTGCGGGTTCCAGACAGGTGAACTGTATTTGAGAATTGTCTGAAGAAACGTTTGTATTTACACAAATCTGAAGTCATCTATGGATACCTTACATTGAACGCTCTCATCTTTACAGAAGAGGGGGATGATGGAACGGAAGCGGTAGGCAAGAAATAGAACGCAAAAAAATGTTTATTTTCGTGTGTCCTACACGCCGGTTGATGGAACTTGCCCTGTGCTGCGAGAGCTTGTTGTTCTCCCTTGTCCTCTGTGTTGCAACCGTTTGTGTCAAGAAGTGTTGTGTTTGGTGTCGGGCTTTTCTCGCCCTGTCATTTGCTACTTTTAAAGATGCTCAGATTGAATGCTGAGCTGAATTATTTTCTCTGTTGCTGGCTAACTTGTTGCAGAGAGAAAGACAGGGAGGGAGGGAGACAGGGAGAGATTAGACAAGAAGAATGAAAGGTCTTGTTTGCAATGTTTGACAAATAACGGTTTCTTCACATATGTAAGTCACGTTCCAGGCTCAAGGCATCAAATGATATACCAGCCTCTAGGCTGCAAAGATGCAAATTATTGGAAGAGATGGTAGAGATAATGAAGGATTTACATCATATATCTATATATAGCACATCTCGGTATATCTATATCTACAAACAAACACACACACACACACACAACACACACGTATATGTAAACATTAAAAATATAGGGACGGGAATATATAAACATTCCTTTAAAAAATCACATGGAATATGTATCGAAATCAAACAAGGCTCAGTATTATGGAGGGCTTTCTCTTTTTTAAAAAACTTTTTTAAAAAATTCCAAATGTAAAACTATTCCCGTGTTGCACAATTTACTGAGTTTTTCAGCAACAACAAAATTAGCACTAATTTATGAAAGCTCTGTTGTGCCTGCAAAGCTTTGTCATAAATTATGCATGTAAGCATGGAGATGCTAATGAAAAGAGGGCTCAATTCGAAAAGGATTACTGCAAATTCAGCAGCCGGGACAAAGCCGAGATGGTTGGGCAAAGCTTATATCTTTATGGGGCCAAAGATGAGGCTTTGCCCGTCGTTGGGTGTTTCTTCTGACTGTGTCAGATCATGTGACATTCCAAAACTCTTGCATGTATGTGCATGAGTATGAGCAAGAGAGAAAAATTATAATATGACTTACGACAGTTCATTTAGTGACTGTTCGAAGTTACAACGGCACTGAAAACAGTAACCTATGACCATTTTTCACACTTATGACCCTTATTTATTTATTTATTTATTTATTTAGACGCTCTTATAGGCCGCCCAATCCCGTGGGACTCAGGGCGGCGTACAGCATGAATAAGAAACGTACATTTAAAAACAATAATCATAATTTAAATTAAAATATAATTAAAAAGAAAACATTATAAACGCAACATTCAGGGGGAATCTGATTATCCTATTCACCCCATCTGCCAGAAGAGCCATGTTTTTAAGGCTTTACGGAAGGCCAGCAGGGTGGGGATAGTCCGGATCTCTGGTGGAAGTTGGTTCCAGAGGGACGGGGCTCCCACAGAGAAGGCCCTCCCCCGTGGCCCCGCCAATCGCCATTGTTTGGCCGATGGGACCCGGAGGAGGCCCTCTCTGTGGGACCTAACCGGTCTTAGGGAGGTATGTGGTAGGATGCAGTCCCGCAGGTAACCTGGCCCTGAGCCATGTAGGGCTTTAAAGGTAACGACCAACACCTTAAATTGCAACCGGAGACTAATTGGTAGCCAATGCAGCTGGCGAAGGAGAGGTGTTACGTGGGTGTATCTTGGTACACCCACTACAGCTCGCGCAGCTGCATTCTGTACCAGTTGGAGCATCCCCATGATCATGTGATCAAAATTCAGACACTTGGCATCTGACTCATATTTATGACCCTTGCAGGGTCCCAGGCAGAGGTGAGTTCCTCTCGGTTCGCACCAGTTCCCCCGAACAGATAGCAAACCGTTGGTGATGTCATGATGATGTCACGGAACTGGTTCAGTCGGTGCTGGTCCGTGGGCACCGCCATCGTTTTTGGGATTTTTAAAAAATTTTTTATGTTTTTCCGGATTTTTTTCTTCTGTGCATGTGCAGAAGCCGAGTTTCCAGCACTGCGCATGCATCGCCATCTTGTTTTTGGCTTTTTTTTTGGGGGGGGGATTTTTTTTTATTTGACGCATATCTTCTCTACATTTGCAAAGTGCCCTAAAAACAGCATTTTCAAGATGGCCCTGGGAGATGCTTGAAGATTCTCCTGCCCAAACAATGACATATCATCTCTCTCTCTCTCTCTCTCTCTCTCTCTCTCTCTCTCTCTCTCTCTCTCTCTCTCTCTCTCTCTCTCTCTCTCTCTCTCTCTCTCTCTCTCTCTCTCTCTCTCTCTCTCTCCCTCCCTCCCTCCCTCCCTCCCTCCCTCTCTCTCTCTCTCTCCCTCCCTCCCTCCCTGTCTCTGTCTCTGTCTCTCTGTCTCTCTGTCTCTCTGTCTCTCTGTCTCTCTGTCTGTCTACCTACCTTCTATATCTATGTATCTATGTATCTATGTATCTATGTATCTATGTATCTATGTATCTATGTATGTATGTATGTATGTATGTATGTATGTATGTATGTATGTATGTATGTATCTATCTATCTATCTATCTATCTATCTATCTATCTATCTATCTATCTATCATCTATCATCTATCAATCTATCTTCTTCTTTCTTCTTTCTTCTTTCTTCTATCTTCTATCTTCTATCTTCTATCATCTATCAATCAATCAATCAATCTATCTATCTATCTATCTATCTATCTATCTATCATCTGTCTATTTAACTGTCATCTATTTATCTATCTTCTATATCTGTCTGTCTGTCTGTCTGACATTATAATTGTTATTTGTAAGATCTTTGAAGTCTTTTGGAAATTGGAAATTTGTATAAAAGCCAAAGCAAGAAATCAGCAAATAAATCTGTTGAAATAGGATTGACATACGTTCTCCTCATGTCTTCACACCAGCCGCAAGGTTAACCGGACGGCCATAGTTATTTAGAAAATGCTGCTTTTGTAAAGAACGGTGCTAGATGAATGTCTGACTGGGAAAATTTTCAATCTTGGAAACACACCTTATGCCAACAACATGGGATGGTGAACGTTCAGCACAAGCGGCTCTCTGCAGGGGAACCAATGCACACTGACAGCCTCGTTTCCGAAAACTAATATTACAGAATTGCAAAAAAATCTGTCATTCCTAAAGAGTTTGCCGCTAGGTTACAAACACTGATTATTTGTGTCTGCAAACAAACCTTCTACACCATGAAAATTGAAAGAGTTTTGCAAGAGAACAATAGCACCTAATCATCCCCTCATCACACACCTATTCTGGATTTTAATTAGCACATCAGTTATATCAGCACCATTCATTTGTTCACACAGTTGCTAAGATACCTATCAGAAAGTGCTGGCACCAGTTAGTCCCAAAATTGCTGGATCACTTATTGTAATCTGTGAATCTCATTCCAGTGATTAGATTTGTGTTTACATGCAATGTACATTCCCACCTAAAGGCTGAATGCATGTGTCTGAAATCAAAGTCGTTGAAGACAAATTAGTACGAGAAGTTTCAGCCACTTTGCTTGTCTCAGGAGAGAAAGAGGTTGATGATAATTCTTTCAGGCTGATGATAATTAGCTACAACCCCACATTCCTTGGATTAGAATTCCTTGGACCTAGAACTGCACGGCTTATGGTCTGACCTAAGCTTAGTACAAAAAATTGTCAGCTACAACGTCCTACCTGTCAATGACTACTTCAGCTTCAACCTCAATAATACACGGGCAAACAATAGATACAAACTCAAAGTAAACCGCTCCAAACTCGATTGCAGAAAATATGACTTATCACCCCCTCTCTCATTCCTTTCTCTCTCTCTCCTTCTTTCTCTCTCTCATCTCTCTCTCTTTTTCTCTGTCTCCCCCATTCTCTCTGCATGACTCTATGTCTGTCTGTCTGTCTGTCTGTCTGTCTGTCTGTCTGTGTCTGTGTCTGTGTCTCTCTGTCTCTGTCTCTGTCTCTGTCTCTGTCTCTGTCTCTGTCTCTGTCTCTCTCTCTCTCTCTCTCTGTGTGTGTGTGTGTGTGTGTGTGTGTGTGTGTGTGTGTGTCGCTCCCTGTCTCTGTGTCTCTTCTCACTCTCTCAGAAAGCCCTGCATGCTCTTCTTGGGGTTTTTCGCTACCTATTTTTCTTTCTTCATTTTGGAAATCCAGGCTGGCTGAGGAATGAGCACAACCCACAATGGAGGCTTGCGTCCTCCCCCCCTCCTCTTCTAGTGCACACCCTCCCGGCCCTGCCACAGCCAGCCAGTGGGTTGCAAGAGGAGGAGGGAGAGGAGGAGGGAAGCCTCCACCATGGGTTGTGCTCATTCCTCAGCCAGCCCGGATTTCCAAAAGGAAGAAATAACACCCCCCCCCCACGGCCCCAGCCATCGCTGCCCGGGGAAGGAACAGGAAACAGAAAGTGCCGTGTTTCAAAGGTGGTGAACAGCGTTTCACTGTGAGAGCCACGCCAGGCCTCTCTGCCATCCAACTTGCCAATGGGTCTGCTTCTGCCAGGCCATCTCCCCCTCCTCCGCTGGGCTGTTGTGCTCAGGGCTCGGTGGGGGAGGGGAGTGCTTCCCCACACTGCCCCCTACTTGCTCTTGGCCCCACCGACAAGGGAGGAGGAAGGCCAGGCTTGGGTGATGGCCCCCACCCCACAAGATCTGCCCCACCATTCTCTCCCATCCCTCTTTGCTGGCGGCAACAGCAAATGTACCACAATGAAGGCAGAATGTTGTTGCCATGCAAAGGCAAGTAGAGGGGCACTTCACTCCTGCACTAAGGCTCCGGCCATGCCACTGCCGTGACAGGATGATGGCTCTTTCATCCCTCTGCCATGACAGGGTGACTGGGAGCTGCAGCAGAGGGCCCAAAGAGCCGCATGCGGCTCTGGAGCCTCAGGTTGCAGACCCCAGCCCTATACCATTCCAGATGAGTGACTGTCCATAGGGCTTGTCAAATTTTTCAACTTTCAGTTTCCAAACATTAAGAATGCTCAAAAGTTGTGACATGTCTTGGGGATTGTAAAGATACTTTGGTTACTTTGATGTAATTTAGATGTGCTTGGTAAGTAACTACATAACCAGATAAATATCAGAATTTTTTAACATTTATTTTGACATTCAGTATAATATATATATTATATATATACCTAACCCTATACCCAGGTATAGGCAGGAAAACCCTATACAATTTCAGACAAATGGTTGTCCAATTTCTTTTCAAAAACCTCCAGTGTTGGAGCAACCACAACTTCTGGAGACAAGCCATTCCACTGGTTGATTTTTCTCAATGTGAGGAAAATTTTCCTCACATTTTCCTGAGTTCTAGGTTGCTTCTGTCCTTGATTAGTTTACGTCCATCCTTTCCTTTTCATTTCATTTTTATTTTCAGTCCCAGAACTGGCTTTCTGTCTTGGGAATCTTGAACACAAATCAGATTCTGTTGTGGACAAATATAAATGTTGTAAATTGTTAATTATATCTTTTCCATCCCTGGCATTTTCCCCCCCTCTTCTCGCAACCTGGTAATTTTCGCTCTCTCAGGTTGAGACTTTGCCATATGCCGCCTCACAAATAGTGACAGGTTCTAACATGGCAGATGGGATGTAAATATACATACCTCAAGAGTCAGCTTGCATATGACCCATTTATTAACTTACAAGCCCCCTTTTCTCTTAACTTTGATTTTGTATAATTAACCATTTTAAAAATTGAAATATTTACATATGTTACCTTTTAGGCCAAATGTTACTTTTTAGATCAACACCATTTACCTATCGTACGTGTTGCAAAACAAAGAATAACCAAATAAAAGCAAAATAATTATATCCCAAATTTAAATAATGTGAAGACGTCAAATGTTCCATAAAATGCGGATAACCCTTTTGAGAAGGGAGCAGAAGCTGTGAGACAACAGTGAAAACTTCCATCAGCCTTATACAGGTAGTTCTTGACTTACAACATTTTATTTAGTGACCATTTGAAGTTACAATGGCACTGGAAAAAGAGAGTTATGACCGTGTTTCACATTTATGACCTGTGAGAAATGGACAAATAGCCTATCGATGTTTGACATTTGCACCTCTGACCAACAATAACCTGCAGTTTTAACTTGACTCTCCCCCATTCCATCCTCAGTACAAGCCATGCTCCTTTTTACATAGTTTTCCTTCTTTGTGGTTTTTCAACAATACACAATCCAGTAGTTTGGCTGACTAAACAGAAGCCCCGTCAAATGATTGACAGCCCGCTCGAGAATTCATTATGTTTATTTTAGTATTGGCTCATGCACCAGAACTCCTAATTTTACAAAACTTTTTTTTTTACTGACTCACAACAGGATTGCTCTTTCCAAAGGGAAATTGATCCAAGAACTGAAAGTACAAGTGTGTGTGTGTGTGTGTGTGTGTGTGTGTGTGTGTGTGTGTGTGTATGAATAATTTAATAATGTTACAGCCTCACTGAGAGCTATGGCTGAAGAAACTTTCAATCCCGCTGTCTGTTTAAGGCAGTGTGTCCCAACCTTGGCAACTTGAAGATATCTGGACTTCAACTCCCAGAATTCCCCAGCCAGCATTCGCTGGCTGGGGAATTCTGGGAGTTAAAGTCCAGAGATCTTCAAGTTGCCAAGGTTGGGAAACACTGGTCTAAGGGAAGTCAGATTCTTTTTTGAGACTCTGTTTTGTCCTCAACCTTTGAGCACATGGCTGTAGAACGGCAATGACTCACCTCTTCTGTTTCAACACCTCATTTTGGGAAAGCAATTCTACCTGACATTCTCAATAGTTCCTCAAGGGTACGGATTCTTCTTATTATGAGATGTCAGAAAGCAACTGCAGGTATCCATAGATGTACTCTAAACCCTGGGCTTTGAGAAAGTGATTCATAGGGCAAGCCTGCACATTTCGACTCAGATACCAAACGTTGTTGATTAAAGAGGACTTGCTTTCAGGTGGAAAGGAAAATGGGGATCAGTAGCCTGTGGCTGCTGAGCTCAATGAAGCCCTTCTAATTCTACCAGACTTTTGAAAATGATAACGTTGGTGATAATATATTCTTCTTATTTTAGAAGCTGACTAGTCAGGACAAAGAAAGGATATCAGGCTATAATAATCGAAAGATTCAATGTGCTCCCTTACACTGGTTTCAACCTCACTTCCCACATTTAGTCACACCCAAAGTAAGGTACGTTCTGGGTCCCATCTATCGAGGATGTACATCTGGTGGGATGCAATAAAGGGGCCTTTTTGGTGGCGGCCCCTTCTCTGTGGAACGCCATTCCCCCGGAGAGAGAAATGTTGCCTTGTTGCTGTTCTGAAAGATTTAGAAGATTTAGTGGGTCTAGGGACCACAAATGAAGACGGAGCTGATTAAGTAGCTGATTTGAAGCCGAGGTGGCGCAGCGGTTAGAGTGCAGTACTGCAGGCCACTTTAGCTGACTGTGATCCGCAGGGCAGCGGTTCAAATCTCACCGGCTCAAGGTTGACTCAGCCTTCCATCCTTCCGAGGTAGGTAAAATGAGGACCCAGATTGTTGGGGGCAATATATAAATATACATTGCTTACTGGTGTAAACCGCTTAGAGAGTGCTTGCACTGTGAGGCGGTATATACATCTCACAAAATAAAATAAAATAAAATAAAATAATGCAGTATTGCAGGCTGCTTCTGCTGACTGCCAGCTGCCAGCAGTTTAGCAGTTCTCACCAGGCTCAAACTTGACTCAGCCTTCCATCCTTCCAAGGTCGGTAAAATGAAGACCCAAATTATTGAGGGCAATGTGCTGACCCTCTAAACCACTTAGAGAGGGATGTAAAGCACTGTGAAGTGGTATATAAGTCTAAGTGCTATTGCTGTTGATTGTATTGCTGCTGGTAGTTATGGGTGTTTGTGTTGTGGCTTTTTAATGTTGTAAGCTGCCTGGAGTCACCCGTGTGTGAGTATAGTGGCCATATAAATTTGGTTAATATATAATTAAACAGATCTTACCTCTAGCTCCATTTAACACATACCCAGTATTGGTACAGTACAGTTGTACTATACAGTTGTACTGTACAGATCTTATCTCTAGCTCCATTTAACACATACCCAGAATGGTACAGTACCATTCTTGCTCATTTCCCAGCAATCTAATATGCACCTTTGTTTCTCAGTCCAACACATTTCTTTTAACAACCCTGTAATCCCTTGCACTGGGGTGAAGTCAGGGTGAATGAATGGAGCTGAGCGTTTACTGGCCAGCTGCCCTTCCTGACACCTACATGGAGTTCGCAGTAGATAATATCTTCTTCTTTTTGCACCCAGAGAGAGAAACATCTGCCGTTACCTAGAAACTTGAACTCACCTACCTTGTTAAGGGGAGCATATCCCCGTAGAGGCGACATTGGATCTTTTACTTGGAATTCAAATACTTAGAAATAAAACCGAGATTAAATGTCTAATAGAAAATATTTATTTCAGTACAAAAGTAACAAAAATAAACCCTTAATAAACTACATCTTCTCAGCTAATGGATTCACATCCTTCCAGGTTGGAAGGTATAACAGAAGTGATTAATGGTGGATAGGAATGTAGACATGCGCAGAACATCATATCACATGTTCTGCTTGCATTGGGAAGTACCATAATATTTAGAATAGGGGTGCATCACCCTGCATAGACTCACAACTGACAATATTCACATCGTGACATACCTAGAATCGAACTCACAGCCTCCTGATTGTGAGGTGAGAGCTCTACCTCTAGGCCACCATGCCGCTCTTTTCAGTCCAATACCTATCTTGATGTTAACCCCATTAAGCTACATTGGCTTACTTCTGTTAAACTGAAGGTGGCCTATGGTAGAACTAATGTTTTCATAATGAAAGCCTTAAATCATCTCCTATCCCAAGTTGATATGCGGGCAGACATGATAATCTGTATTATACCACTGTGGGGAAATATCAGTAATATGTAATGTCTGTTCAATGTGGAGTCATGTGAAAGTTTTGCCAAGTATGGATGTCACATGTACACTGATAAACCTCGGCAGTCTCCAGAACTTAAGAGCCCAAGAGGTAAGCACTAATAGCATTCATGAAAACAATGCTTGTTTTATCCCCTTAACGGGGACACAGAACATTACCTAGCAGCTGGTGATCTTACTACATGGTTTGAAGAAGTCCATTATTCTGAGTACAGCTCTTCAGGGAATTGCTCAATCTAAAATGGAGCTTAAAGAAGCCAAATTACGGGGTCCATTATTTAGAAGAAAACCCTTTAGGGAACATTGTTTTCTCTTTTTTTTTCCTCTTGTCTAAATGGAAATTTAAACCCGGTGAAGAAGCTTGGATTATAGGAGGAAAAATCAGTTGGTCAGAAAAAGCTGCTGTGGCCTAGAGGTGGAGCTCTTGCCTCACAATAGGAGGTTGTGAGTTCGATCCTAGGTAGAGGCAGATGTAAGTGTCTCCTGCTTGGGCAGGGGGTTGGACTAGATGACCTGTAAGGTCCCTCCCAATTCTGTTAATCTGATCTGAAAATCAGGCTTTTTCAAGTCCTGCTCAGGAATTTAATGAAGGTTTTTCAAGTGGGGTATAATAATAATAATAATAACAGAGTTGGAAGGGACCTTGGAGGTCTTCTAGTCCAACCCCCTGCTTACGCATAATAATGAGGTTATCCCCTAGTTTTTCTTCCACATCAGGGGAGCACCACATATTCTGGCCTCGTGGCCTCATTTGGCTTTTAATAATAGCTTTTTATATTCTGTCAAGTTCTTGGATTTAGGGAGAACTTGTAGAAGTCACCTCCAGAGATTAAAGGAGCTACATGTTGCCTGAAGGATCTGCCCTGTTCTTCTCCAGAACATCTCCCTGTTCTCCATTTGGATCAATACAGAACGATCCATCCTGATCTCACACTAGAGCAGACAAGAGTTAGATTTTTTTTACTTACGTTCAAATGAACATGAATATCAGATCTTGTGAAAGTTCTAAAACTGAGTAAGGAAAATCGAGGTAGTGAGGCCTTCTCCTCATCCCAAATCCCTACAAGTATTCAGTTAGCAGATTTCAGGTTTTTGTTACACAAAAGAGGGTGGAAATGTTGGCGCGTCTTATACACTGAAAACAGCAATTTTTGGCCTCCCGAAACCCCACCCCCTGCATTCCATTTTCACCAAAAACAGGCCACTTTTTTGCAAAAATGGGGTACGCAGAGGGTTTGGGAGGCCTGCAGAGTGCTTCTGGGGGCTGGGGAGGGCAAAAATGCGATGTGTGGGGGGTTTGGGAGGTGAAAAGTGAGGTACTTTTTGCAAAAACAGGGGAATTTTTGCCCTCCCCAGTCCCCAGGAGCACTCTGCAGTAATAGTGGGTTCTAAAACCCTTTACTACCGGTTTGTGTGCACGCTGCTACTGTGCATGTGCAGAAGCTTCTGCACATGCGAAGAAGCATCCGGGGTGGGTGGGCGGAGCCTCCCAGTGCTACCTAACTACCAGTGCTACCTAACTACCTCCCTCCTAACAGCGCTACCTGTTCTTAGAACTGGGCATAACCGGGAGCAACCCACCGCTGCTCTGCAGGCCTCCCAAACCCTCCGCGCATCCTGGTTTTGCGAAAAACGGGCCAGGTTTTTTGCAAAAAAGCAGGATGTGCAGAGGGTTTGGGAAGCCTGCAGAGTGCTCCTGAGGGCTGGGGAGTGCAAAAACTTTTTTTTTCTTGTTTACCTCTTCGAAATCTTGGTGCATCTTCTCCATTGAGTCTCATAGTCTGAAAAATACGGTACATTTTTGACTCATTTCAAGTATTTTATAGCTAGGGCAAACATCAAAACATCTCACTTTTTATAATTCCTTGTTTATTTTCAGTTGGCAAATACGCACTTGCTTGAGGAACTATTATCAATAGCTTGCCATTGTTTTCTTGGTCTTTGTTCTTAGGGTGATGTGGGGGGGGAAACTTCGTTGATTGATATTTTAATCTTACGTTCCTAATTTTACTCACACAACAAAAGCATTTCTCTGCCGTTGGCATTGTACGTTTCCAAATATTACTGGAAATTTAAAGAGGAAAGTGGGTGGTAAAACATATATTCACAGTATATATTCACAGCAACAAAGAAAAATGTATCATTAGAGAAAGCAGGTCGTAGCAATATGTTTCTTAGGCAAAAAAGGCTTATAAAAAGTATGAGTTTTTGAAGAACCGTACACAAAAATATCTGCAAGTTCTCAGGCTTTCTTTGTATACTTTTATGATATTTAGACAACTGATAAGTTATGGTTGGTATTGCTATTACGGTTATTTCAATTTATATGCAACTTTTTCTATCCAAAATTGCTGTTTTTTAATATCCCTGTTTATACAATCCTACATCCTGCAGAATTCCAAGTTCTGGTTCTGGAATGCAAATCCATATAATGAATTTAACCGTAGTAACGTGTTCATCCTTCCTTAGACTTCAAATGAATGCACAAATGTTTGGACTTTGTTCGACATAGTTCATACAGAGAGAAGTTTTAATAGAATGGATTGAAAGTACAACAGCAATTTCACTGGTAATGACACTGTGAAATAAATTTTGCAGGAGACAAAGTTATTCAATCCATGCCCAATAGAAACATTGTTTGTTTTCAAGCTGTCTATAAAGAATGGATTTATGTCGCCAATAACTGGGCAAGTGTTTGCATATGAAGATGGGGAAATGTTACAGCCAAAAAAAATGAACCGGTGATTTATGGTTTGGATGATTAAATAGGATAGATTATAGAAAGAACATTATGATGTAACTTTAGCAAGAGAGAGCTTAAAATATAATTGTACTTCTAACTGCGGTGAAGAATGGCAAAAGTCACTGCTTTATATCTTTTCTCTTTCCTTTTTTCCCCTTTTCTTGCACTTATTGCTTTCTCTTTGCTTGCTTGCTTTCCTTCTTTATATTTTTATTAGATTTTATCTTCTTTTAAAAAAAGTTTTCATATGTATAAATCAGGGGCGGGTTCCTAATTTTTTTACTACCACTCTGTGGGTGTGGCTTATTTTGTGGGTGTGGTTTGCCAGCCATGTGGGCCTCGGGAGCTTGGCAGCGGCCGGAGAAGTGGGGGGGCATTGCCCACCTGCAACGCAGCCCCCCGCAGCGGGAGCAGCAAGACTGCAGCAGTGGTTCTTCTAGGAGGCTCCATCCAGCCTGAATGCTTCTCCCCATTCGATGATCCTAGGTTCCTGCTGCCCGTTCCCCCTCCCCTCAGCAGCTCAAGAAGCCTTGAACATGCGAAAATGCCTGGGATCATCACCGCGTGTTCGTGGCTTCTCAGACTGCTGAAGGGAGGGGGACTGAGATAGGTCCTGCCGCCCGTTCTTTCAGTGTCTCACACGCTTCCTAAACTATCCTTCCCTGCTTGGACTCACTGTGGGGTAGGAAGGCAGCGCATGCGCAGTGCTGGAAGCTCGGCTTCTGGGCATGCACAAAAGAAAATTTAAAAAAATTTTTTTAAATGGCGCCACCCAGGCACCAGCAACCGACCGCACCAGTACTGTGACGTCACCAGCGGGCCGCTACCGGTGCTATAGAGTGGACCGCACCGGTAGGAACCCATCACTGGTATAAATACTATAGAAGTGGATTTCATATGTGTCCAGAATTATAGGAAATCTAAATGTTCCAGAATCAGGCTTGCTCTAAAAAAAATAATTACCAATATTTTAGCAAAATTTCTAAAGAGCTGTATATTCAGAAGAACCCACAAATTGTACACTGCTGCTGAGTTGGGGATTACACAACACCACTCCAAGACTAAAGGTGGAAATTTTGCAGTTAGTGGTTCAAAGGAGACCCGAACCCATTTTGTCTTGCTAGGTGTCAGGGCTGGAAACCATTTTTGGGGCCTTGGATCTTCAGGCCTGCCACATTTGGTGCTGTGGGAAACTGGGAGGGTGGAATTGCATGGAGCTGGGGAGAAATGTAATCAAAATAACATTCCTTTCTCCGAGAGCCAAGGTCACTCTGCCCTGCACCTGGAGGGGTGTGCCTGGGAGGCATCTCCAGTTGGGGCGGTGCATTTATTAGACCATGTGATTGACATGTGGGTGCAGGGGGAAGGGATTTGGACTTTATTGTGGGTGGGGAAAACCGGAAGCTTTCAGATTCGGGTTTTCCCAGATGTGCCAATATGACATCTCTAATAAAATGGAACTTTGAGGAAACTCAAGCCTCGGAGTTTTCTTTCGTTGGGGGTGTTAATTAGAACCGCTTTCTTTCCCACCTACACAATCTCCAGGCTCTGGAATATGACTTCACTAGCCAGCATCAATAACCAACCTGAGATGGAGAATAAAATATACAAGAATGGTTACACAAATTGGGTATGTCTAGTCTAACGAAAAGGAGAACTAGGGGAGACATCATAGCAGTGTTCCAATATTTGAAGGGCTCCTACAAAGATGAGGGGTGGTGGTGTCAAACTATTTTCCAAAGGACCAAAAGACAAGACAGGAAACAATAGATGAAAAATAACCAAGGAGAGAAGCAATCTAGAACTAAGGAGAAAATTCCTAATGGTTAGAGCAATCAACCAATGCAATAGCTTGCCTTCAAAAGCTGTGGGAGCTCCATCGTTGGAGGCTTTCAAAAAGAGACTGGACAACCATTTATCTGAAATTGTATAGGGTCCCCAGCTCGAGCAAGAGGTTGGACTAGAAGACCTCCAAGGTCCCTTCCAACTCTATTATTCCAATGTTCTAGGAGATATAACACTAAGCATCATCAGCTTATTGATGTTTCACCTCAAGCCATGCAGCTGCTTCATGTAAACCAGGGGTCCTCAAACTTGGCAACTTTAAGACTTGTGGACTTCAACTTCAAAAGTCCACAAGTCTTAAAGTTGCCAAGTTTGAAGATCTCTGAGGTGTTGAACAAAAGTGGGGAACAGCACAGAATCCAGTCACCTCCACAAAGCACCCCATACTTTTTGTTCAGCAGATCTCAGCTCTGATAAAGCCTTAACTTGTTTTGTTTTTTTAATATCCCATCTTCATACAATTTTCAGGCCCATTTCTTCATTTCTTTAGCATTGCTTTTTAAATTTACTGTGCCTCTAAAAGCATATAATGCGATACTATTTAACTGCAATATTAAATAACTGCCATTTAGAAAAAATATGGTGACAGTTGGAAAGAAGTTTAAGGATGTAGGGCATCAGCAATTCAACACCCAATAGAGTTATTGCTCTACGCCCGCTTCCCGACTAATAGCATAGTTCATAAACCACAATGAAGATCGCATTATACACAGAGCATCATGCTTGTAAAATGTGTTAGCTTAACTTATATATGGTCTGCTTTGTACCTTGGAGATTAAAAAAAACAACAACCAACCTATGTTTACAATCTTTAAATTATCATGAATTGCATCCTGGACATAAATTGTTTCAACTCCTACTCTCAAAACGACGCTATAGAGCACTGCACACCAAGACAACTAGACACAAGAAGAGTTTTTTTCCCCGAACGCCATCACTCTGCTAAACCAATAATTCCCTCAACACTGTCAAACTGTTCACTGAGGCTGCGTTACTATTACTATCAGTTTTCTCATTGTTCTCTATCACCCATCTCCTCCCACTTATGACTGTGGGACTGTAACTTGTTACTTGTATCCTTACGATTTATATTGATACTCATTGTTTCCTGATTGCTTATTTGTACCCTATGACAATCATCAAGTGTTGTACCTCATGATTCTTGACTAATGTATCTTGTCTTTTTATGTTCACTGAGAGCATATGCACCAAAGACAAATTCCTTGTGTGTCCAATCACACTTGGCCAATAAAGAATTCAATTCAATTAATTCAATTAATTCTCCTCTCCTCTCCTGCAAAATGCACTGTTTTTCTCACTCTAACTTCCTAATTTTGGGGAAGCCTTTCTTTAATGGACAATATTCTTTGCAAACAGTTTTTTTAAATGTAATAACGTCTGTATATTTTTATATCACCACATTCCAGAAGCTAGACAATTCGACATTTGTTGCCAGCCTAAAACAACGTCCATTCTTCAAAAGGAAGAAAACATACTTAGACCTCCCCAGGATTACTTCTTGGCAACTAATATTTAACTGAGATTTCCCTGGATACAGTTAGATGGTTTCCTTCACCTCTATCCGAGCAGATGTAACATGATTGGCAGCTGGCAGCCCTCAGCTATCAAAAGCCATTGAGCAAGTAGGAAGCTAACTAGTAGTAGATTTCTGAGGATTCTGAGGGAGTCAAATGCATTCTTAACATTTTCTCAATGTTCTAGAACAAGGGTAGGCAAAGTTGGCTCTTCTATGACTCGTGGACTTCAACTCCCAGAATTTCTGAGCCAATCATGCTAGCTCAGGAATTCTGGGAGTTGAAGTCCACGAGTCATAGAAGAGCCAACTTTGCCTATCCCTGTTCTAGAGTAAGGATGCTAGCTTTCATAGAAAACCTAAAATCATAAAAAAGGGAGAGGAAAGATGTCACATTATATATATACCCAAGTTAGTGAACTCCAAAACTCCAAGAGAATCAACACAACTCCACAGGCCTTGAGGCAACACACACATACACACATGCACTCAAAGGTTAGTACTCACTGTTTACAATACCACTCTTCCCCAATTTTACTATACTCCTATTCTTCCTCTACTTCTCATTGTGACTCCTTCTTCTGAAGTACAATAACTCTTCTGTTTGCCTTCAGGCTGTTTGAGTTTCTCAAACCAACAGAAATAATCTTCCTTCTCACTCCGTCCCACACCACTACTGCAACATCACCGTATCCAGCTGCCTCTCTGGTTAGCTTTTATGGTCACCTGTTGCTGGGGTGGCTAAGAATAAGTCTTAAAGGGACAGGACACCAGCAGCTAAGGTACTGGACATTTTGTAGGTAGCCTGCCCTTTGACAGGAGAGGAGCATGAGAAAAATGCAAATAAAAACATATATTTCTGTGACCTCTTCATGTAGCTATAGATGTTCTCATTCATTCAATCATCCATCCATCCATTGATCCATCCATCGATCCATCCATCCAATTTCTACAGCAGCCCATCTCACTTAAGTGACTCCAGGTGGCTCACAAAGTTAAAAACCAATATTTTGCACAAGCATACAAAAAAAAAAACCAACCACCCCTTGATAATAAATAAATAAAGTAACAAGATTAAATCCCTAGGGCAGTGTTTCCCAATCTTGGCAACTTGAAGATGTCTGGACTTCAACTCCCAGAATTCCCCAGCCAGCATTCGCTGGCTGGGGAATTCTGGGAGTTGAAGTCCAGACATTTTCAAGTTGCCAAGGTTGGGAAACACTGCCCTAGGGAATACTGAGTGATTTGGCGAATGCAATGATCCATAGAGATCTTTATCATTGTACAGGTGTAGAAATGCCAGCATCAGCATCTGCCTAAATAGCATTGAAATGACCTTTGAACCCTGACCACTTTCCAAGTTAATGGACACATGCTTTCATTTTGAGTAAGTTCAGTCCCTGCAAACAAGAAAAATGTAGCTGGAGAACCATCACAATAATTGCCTAATTAATTAGGGAGGAAAAAATACGGTAGAATGGAGGTAAGTTCAAGAGTGAAAACAATCCATCAAGCAGGAGTCACTTAATAATATAGAGGAGAACACCCAGAGTTATTAACTTGAAAAGTTTCTACCAGTGCTAAGGTTTCCACCTTGCAGGAAAAATCCTCCGATTTTCTATCAAGAAGCTCTTCCATTTTGTTCCCAACCTGTGGGATACACTCAGTGGTGGGATTCCATTTTTTTTACTACCGGTTCTGTGGGTGTGGCTTAATGGGAGTGGCGTGGCTTGGTGGCCGTGGCTTGGTGGGCGTGGCAGGGAAAAGTTACTGCAAAATCCCCATTTCCTCCCGATCAGCTGGGACTCGGGAGGCAGAGAATAGATGGGGGCGGGGCCAGTTGAAGTATTTTCTTTTTTGATGTGACATCTTCATTAGCAAGCATATTGTCATAGTACTACCCTTTTAATCTCTGGGTATATTTTTATTTATTTTATTTTATTTGTTTGTCAAACATGTACACGATAGTAGTACTAGTACAAGATAGTATACAAGATAGTGTATAGGGCATCTTGGATATACTCCAGTAAACTGTAGTAGGTTATTTATCAGCTGCTACTTAATGTAAAAAAATTGCTGCCTTCACTTCTCAAGCTAACAATTACCAAATGGTTTTACTGAAACTTGAAGTTACAGAAAATAAATGGGAAGTTAATAATTGATTGATGTTTGTGCGGGTGCACACGTGGTTATATATGTGCTTGTGTGTGTATCTTACTGAGACTTAGAGGTTTTAAATGTTCTTAATTTTTCAAGGTAATTGAATAATATTTGCTTATCACATAATCAATATTTAAAAAATACATATGAGGTATTTATTTAGTTAGAGGAATGTCTACCAATATCTAATTATGGAACTTCTAAAAGTATCCATTCTCCTCCAGTTCAAACTCAACTCACAGTGACTTTATGGACACAACTCTGTTGATTTCCTGGCAATGCTGCAGAAATAGTTTGCCATTGTTTCTTTTACTTATTTCCTAGCATTTCCCCAAACTATTATACCTCTAAATAGCGTATTTCTTACATGACTTCCTGAGAATTTCTTGAGGAATTCAATCAGTGGTGAAATCTAATTTTTTTTACTACCGGTTCTGTGGGCATGGCTTGGTGGGCGTGGCTTGGTGGGCGTGGCAGGGAAAGGATACTGCAAAATCCCCATTCCCTCCCCACTCCTGGGGGAAGGATATTGCAAAATCTCCATTCCCATCCCACTCTGGGGCCAGCCAGAAGTGATATTTGCCGGTTCTCCGAACTACTCAAAATTTCCGCTACCGGTTCTCCGAACTACTCAAAAACTTTGCTACCGGTTCTCCAGAACCTGTCAGAACCTGCTGGATTTCACCCCTGAAAATCCATGCTATCACCAGACTTGGCCTCATATAGGTTTTAAGGCCAAACAAAGTCATCCAGATGTCGACATCTGTTGAGATTGAACATTTAAGAGATGCCATTCAAGAGTTTTAGTTGCCGGTCAAGTGAATCTTCGTATGTGTTAGGAATTGTCCCACTGAGATTTCAAAAATAATGTTTTAAAATAGAGTTGCAGAAGAAAATTGTTTGCCCTCCACTCCGGGGGAGTGGAGAAGCAAGGAGAGACAGAGAAAATCTATTGGGAAATCTGTCATCCACTTTCTCTCTGCTTACTTATGGCATCCATGATCTGGCAGGGACAGGAACAATAAAATATTTAGCTGTATGTTGAGAGACATATTTTGCAGACTGGATTACTTGCTTCTCTGAATTTTGGGGTTTAGTTTGAGAGAGAGAAGGGGGGAGGGAGGGACATGGGGAGAGAGAGAGAGAGAGAGAGAGACAGAGACAGAGACAGAGACAGAGACAGAGACAGAGACAGAGAGACGGAGGGAGGGAGGGAGGGAGGGAGGGAGAGGGAGGGAGGGGAGAACAAAAACCAGAAAATTTTGCATACAGCACAATGCCTATTTGCAAAACCGGTGTTCAAAAATAAATTCAGAGTGATATTTCTGTCTTTCGCTGCATTCGCAGAAAGCTATGGAAATTGGAGAGAATAGATTTTAAATTGTATTTTCACTACCCTGCACCAAGCTTCAGTTCCCAGGATCCTTTAAATAAAGCCCACAGAACACGATTGATATAAATTTGTCATGTAGAAACACCTTAAGTGTTCATAAGCTGATTTTTTTTTTGAATGCATTTGCTCTTAGTGCTGACATTTTAAGCTGAAATCAAAAAGGGGCTTTGTTGCTTTCTCTAGCCTTTCTTTCTTTCTCCTCCTGGCAATGCGATTCTTTCCTTCCACCCCACCCTCTAAAAAAATATGATGATGCATTAGATGTGTCTCAATAGAACAGTATGAATGATTATCTGAGCATGTGGAGAATAAACAGCATATCGTAATACAAAGTGCTATCTTTATTCCCAACAGCCACAGGATGGGATTGACTTCACAAACCCCAGTAATTGAGAAAACAGAAAGCAGGGGAGGGAAAAAAAATTGCAATGATGTATGACCAGTCGGTGCTCCACTAAAGAAGATTCATTTCTCATCAACTTAAAAGTCCAACACAAAGACGGGGCTAAAAATGTTCTCTTCTCCTCTAAGCAGTTACAAGATTTTAGCTGAATGGAAACATGTTTAATCTCCTTCCTCTTTTTACCTTTGGACGGCATGGATAAGTTTTGGGCCACATTGTGGTGAAAAAAAAAAAAGGACCAACTGCAGATAAGCTGTGCTGTAGTCACAAAGTATTCAGGATGAATAATTGGTATCTATCTGTCTCTTTCTAACCAAAGACTTAAGCAAAGTTATTTTACCTCACGATAAAGATACCCCTAGCTGTTTTAGTTTGCTTGAGAATTGTACAAGAACTTAAGTACATATGATAAGAAGAATCCTGGTCTGGATCAGACCGAAAGTTCATTTTATCCAACATTATGGATAACAGAATAACAGAGTTGGAAGGGACCCAGCTGCTGTGGCCTAGAGGTAGAGCTCTTGCCTCACAATCAGAATAGAATAGAACAGAACAGAACAGAACGGAACGGAACGGAACGGAACGGAACGGAACGGAACGGAACGGAACGGAACAGAACAGAACAGAACAGAACAGAATAGAATAGAATAGAATAGAATAGAATAGAATTCTTTATTGGCCAAGTGTGATTGGACACACAAGGAATTTGTCTTTGGTGCATATGCTCTCAGTGTACATAAAAGAAAAGATACATTTGTCAAGGATGGTTGTCATAGGGTTCAAGTAAGCAATCAGGAAACAATCAATATTAATATAAATTGTAAGGATACAAGCAACAAGTTAAAGTCATACAGTCATAAGTTGAGGTTGTGAGTTTGATCCTAGGTAGAGGCAGATGTAAGGGTCTCCTGCTTGGGCAGGGGGTTGGACTAGATGACCTGCAAGGTCCCTTCCAACTCTGTTAATCTGTTAAAGACCTTGGAGGTCTTCTAGTCCAACCCCTTGCTCAAACAGAAAACTGTATCCCATTTCATACAAGTAGCTGTCCAGACTATTTTTAAAAGCCTCCAGTAATAGAACATCTGGAGGCAGGCTGTTCCATTGATTAATTGTTCTAACTGTCAGGAAATGTCTCCTTAGTTCTAAGCTGGTTCTCTCCTTGATTAGTTTTGACCCATTGCTTCTTGTTCTGCCTTCAGGTGCTTTGGAGACTAGGTTGACCCCCTCTTCTTTGTGGCAGCTCCTGAGATATTGGAACACTGCTATCATGTAACCTCTAGCTCTTCTTTTTATTAAACTGGATATATCCAATTCCTGTAAACAGCTTTCATATATTTTAGCCTCCAGTCTCCAAATCATCTTTGATGCTCTACAACAATATATACAGTTACCTATCCTTTCCATTGTTAATCCTGCAGCAGTTGGCATTTAGCATATGCTGTCTATAATTCTAAGAGTAGTTGACAAAAATAGTCTTGTACCATGCAAATATGTCTAAGCCGGTGGCCATAACTATATTTTATGAGGGTGAATTTCATAATTTAGACAATTTTCATTTTAAAAGAATCGTGCTTTCGGTTTGGAGGGAGAGGCCATCACTGTAGTAAGTCACAGAGGGGTATACAAATCACCTTCTGAATTTCCCCACTTCATTTGCAAGCAGAGAGATTAGCAGATTGGATAATATTGCTGTAAATCCAAGATAAATTACATAATCACATTCATACAAACATTCTGGAATTAATGCATCACTGTTTTATAGCACTTTACTTATATACCGCTTCATAGTGCTTTCCAGCCCTCTCTAAGCGGTTTACAGAGTTCAGCATATTGCCCCCAACAATCTGGGTCCTCATTTTACCCACCTCGGAAGGATGGAAGGCTGAGTCAACCTTGAGCCTAGTGAGATTCGAACAGTTTTCTTCCATTAGTGACCTATATGGTAAATGATACAGCCAATCCTCCACCTGGTGAAAATTATATTGATTAACCAACCGGTAGGGTTTGTTGCTGTCAGAAAATGATCTTGTAATGATTGATTTTGTTTATTTATTTTATTTATTTGTGAGAGTTATATACCGCCTCACAGTGCAAGCACTCTCTAAGTGGTTTACACCAGTAAGCAATGTATATTTATATTGCCCCCAACAATCTGGGTCCTCATTTTACCTACCTCGGAAGGATGGAAGGCTGAGTCAACCTTGAGCCGGTGAGATTTGAACCGCTGACCTGCAGGTCAGTGTCAGCTAAAGTGGCCTGCAGTACCTGCCTCTAATCGCTGTGCCACCTCGGCTCATAATTTGAAAATTTGATTTGAAAAAAAATATAATCTGAAAAGCCAAAGATCTTCTATCTTTAGCCCAACAGAAATCATATTTAACATTCCCTTCTGTGATTCCAGGCATTGCAACTGTATCTTTGTGACATACAAACTGAAAATTGTAGAGTACCAGTTGAATTATAGTCTTGGTTACTTTCCCCTGTTTCCCCACACCAGAAACCTCACTGCTGAAAAATAAATAAGACTGGATGCTAAAGAGTAATAAAATATCTTGCTCAGAAGAACATCTTGAGAAGTTATTTCAGCAGCCAGACAGATTTTAGGGGAAGGGTATTGGTTATGTAGCCATTACATCCTGCATGCTGTAGGATTTTCTATCCATCACTTGCATAAAGAAGTCAGAACAATTTATCAATACCTTTCTGGGATAGGAAATGAACATTTCCTCTCCTCTCTTTCTTCTTCTTTGCAGCCAGCCCTCCATCCATAAATAAAAATTGAGCCCAACCTATATGAATAATTTAGCTTGACACTGCTCTCTTGGTCTATTACTTCAATATTGAGAGATTTTCTTTAAAGGAGGAGGATAAGCAGGAGGTTAGGTTAGTTTGTCCTCAGCAGATCTGCATGCTCTACAGGAATGAGGGGAGGGGGAGTTTCCCCATGTATCTCACTTTGTGCAGCATGGTCAGAATGCTTGTTTTACATCTTCTGTGAAGAAAAGATATTATCTAACATCTAGCCAGGATTTATTATTGGGGAAAGACAGATGGAAGCAAGGCTGTTTGGTCACTGGACTATCCTGGACTTTTATCTGAACAGGCTGGATGAATGGTCTTTTGAGCCCTACGAATTAGTCTAGAGCAGTGATGGCGAACCTATGGCACGGGTGCCACAGGTGGCACGCGGAGCCATATCTGCTGGCACGCGAGCTGTTGCCCTAGCTCTGCTCCAGCGCGCATGTGTGTGCCCGCCAGCTGATTTTTGGCTCGCACGGAGGCTCTGGGAGGGTGATTTTGGCCTCCGGAGGGCCTCCGGGGTGGCGGGGGGAACGTTTTCGCCCTCCCCAAGCTCTAAGAAAGCCTCTGGAGCCTTGGGAGGGCAAAAAATGGGCCTACTGGACCCACTGGAAGTCGGGAAATGGGGGAGTGGGGGGGCCACGCATGCATGCGCAGGGGGTGAGGCAAGTGGGGGGCTTTGAATTATGGGTGTGGGCACCCACATGTGTGCAATAGCGCGTATGCGCACTATTTCGGCACCCGAGGAAAAAAAGGTTCGCCATCACTGGTCTAGAGTCAGAAGCCAATTCCATATAAGTCAAGACTGTTTTTATTATAACGTAACAATGCTCTTCTCTGCATTCTTTCTGGAGTGCAGAGAAGAACAACAAAGATGATTAGGGAACTGGAGGATAAAACCTACAAAGAACAGTTGCAGGAATTGGGTATGTCTAGTCCAGTGATGGTGAACCTATGGCATGTGTGCCGGAAGTGGCACACAGAGCCAACTCTCCGGGCACGCCAGCCATTGCCCGTTGTTCTTCCGGGTGCCAGCACGCACATGTGCGCTGGCCAGCTGGTCTTCACATGCGTGGGAGCACTGTAACCTGGAAGAGCAGCTCCCTGGCATGCATGCACATGCTGGGAAGCTGAGCTTCCGGTTTCTAACACGCATGTGCGCCAGCCAGCTGGTCTTTGCACATGCCTGCATGCCACAAACTGGAAGACCAGGTGACTGGCACGCATGCACATGCCGAAAACCAGAAGCTCAGCATGCCGGGGAACTGCTCTTCCGGTTTCCAGTGCTCCCTTCACATGCGTGCGCACTCCCGTTTTGGCACTCGGTGCCAAAAAGGTTTGCCAACACTGGTCTAGTCTAATGAAAAGAAGGACTAGGGGTAGTCCTTCTTTCTTCAGTCCAACTCTGAAGAAGCTTCTTGGATGAGAAGCGAAACCGAAGAAGAACAAGAAAGCCCAGTTGCCTCTTGAAAAAAGCACAGCCACAGGGGGAAGACAACTTACACACACACCACCTCCCTAGGAGAAAGATTGCATCCTTTATCAAGCACGTTGGGCTTCTCCAGGGTACATCCTGGTGCCCTAGTGGAGATCCTTGCAGGAGGCTCACTCAACCAAGACCTAAACACGGCCCATCACTCAAAGGGCTGTAGAGCAACACAACGTTGGTCCCACCCTTGTCCGAATCCCAGAAGAGAGCCGGGGAAACTAAGGCAAAGACTTAGCGTATTTTTCGGAGTATAAGACGCAGCCTTTTTCCCCCTAAAAGAGGGTGAAAATCTGGCTGCGTCTTATACACTGAATGTAGCCCCGACCAGCCTCTGAAACGGAGCTTTCGGAGGCTGAAAACAGCCTCTGAAACGGACCTTTGTAAGGCTAAAACAACCTCTCAAACCAAGCTCTGCAAGGCTGAAAAAGCAGCCTTTAAAACGGACCTTTGCAAGGCTAATATACTACCTGTTCCAGGCTGTTTGCTAAGGACGCTAGCCAGATGGATGCTGGTAGGCAGAATTTTCTTTTTTCTTATTTTCCTCCCCCAAAACTAAGGTGCATCTTATTCTCCGGTGCGTCTTATACTCCGAAAAATACGGTTAACATACCTGATAACAAAGGCTAAGGGTTCGCGAGGCACCTCCCGGTTGAGGAAAAACCGCAGCCCTTCGAAGAGCTTCTTCTGTTTCTCCAAGTCCTCTTCCTCCATAGAGAAATTTCCTGACCAATGGAACACTTGCCTTCAGAGATTGTGGATGCTCCAACACTGGTTTTTAAGAAGAGGCTGGACAACTATTTGTCTGAAATGGTCTATGGTTTCCTGCTTGAGCAGGGGGTTGGGCTAGAAGACCTCCAAGGTCCCTTCCAACTCTGTTATCCTGCAAGTCAGAATACAATTCTTCCTTCCTGCACTTTATTTTTTTCTGAGAACTAGGAAGGGACTTATCTGAGAGGTTTTCTCAAATTAGTTTCCTAGCCTGGACTGAAGATCTGGTTATTTGACTATTGGTTTGGTACTGATTCTTCCTCCTTTTCTTCAAGACCATCTCAAGTCCAACCTTTATGTCACGATGTGAATATTGCCAGTTGAGCACCTCTACTCTTTTTCTAGATTTATTGTATTTTCTAATCAAGCAGACATTTGACATGTATTACTGCGCATGTGTGCATTCCAGGAGTCTCCTCCTTCCTTCTTCTCCTGCAAGCCTCGCCCGAGGCAGACGTGAATTCTTAGCTGGAACAATGTAGCTTATTTAAGGTTTATATTTTGTTACTTTTATACTGAAATAAATATTTTGTTAATTAGAATTAAATCTCGGTTTCATTTTCTAAGTAAGGATGACTTCAAGGAAGCAAGATCTATATTCCTATCCCGTCACTTTATTTTGGTCAAAGATCAGAATAACATGGGATTGCTATAGTACAGTTCCAGTCTGTTGCTCATTACTCCTCTGGAAGATGCATTTACTTTACAAGCACAACGTGGCACATCCCATAGACTTAGAAGGGAGGTTTTCTAACTTTGCGATGTACCACCTTTAAACAAACTAGCACGCTTCTTTACAAACGGCACAGATTTAGAATTTTGTCACTCTTATAATGTTCTCGGTGCAAGCAGGGTTGAAAATCCATCCTGGCAGAATGCTAGACAGACATGAAACAGAATAAACCTTATGAATAAACATTTGCAAAGAGCTGTCTGCAGCTGCAAGTTAAATTGTGCCAACAGCATAGAGTTTGGGAACACAATTTCACATCATAAAGGGACATGCAGAACAAGGTGTCGGACAAACTATGTTTTAAAACAAAACATCAGGCATTTTAGATATGGGGTTCCTTTATTCTTTTCCTCAGCTTGTTCTCTTTAGGAGTTGTTAAAGATGGAACGCGGAAATACAAAGAAAGATTTGGAGTTGCTAGGATTATTTCGCAAAGTATCTTGTCCGAATATGATCAGCGCTGTTGTGGAGTCCTGCAGTGAGGCACCACTGATGGTCTCTCCAGGTCCGTCTTCACCCAGCATCGACCCATTTGGCATGTAGGTCATGGAAGAATATGCGGTTAGTCTCTCACATTCCGGAGATAAAGATTTACAGGTGTTCTGTTGTGTTCTGGTCTTTGGGGTACCCTTCCTCTGAGTTTAACTTAATTTTTTGAACATTAGTGAAAACAGAGCCTTTTAAGAAGCCATTTGAGCTATAAATGTCGCCATCTATTTATGAATTTGTTGGACTGTTTTTGTGATTGTGAAGCTATTGTGTTACTTGCTAATGTTAATTGTTTAATTAAATAATTACGGTAATTATTAAATATTTAATGATTTCTTTTCTACATGGATCTTACTTATTTTATTTTATTTATTTTATTTGTTTGTCAAACATGTACAAGATAGCAGGTGTTTGTATAAACATAACATAGCAAAGTAAGTACAGATAAATGAGGACAATAGGACAGTAGGACAGGGACGGTAGGCATGGTGGTGTGCTTATGCACGTCCCTTACAGACCTCTTAGGAATGGGGTGAGGTCGACTGTAGACAGTCTAAGGTTAAAGTTTTTGGGGTTTGGGGAAGAAACCACAGAGTCAGCTAGTGCACTCCAGGCATTGATTACTCTGTTGCTGAAGTCGTATTTTCTGCAGTCGAGTTTCGAGAGGTTTACATTGAGTTTGAATCTATTGTGTGCTCGTGTATTGTTGCGGCTGAAGCTGAAGCTGAAATCTTCTTGAGATTTTAACCCAACAAAGTTAATACTTTTAATAAGTAAAATAAAGTATGTTGATATCTTCCCTGAGATCAGAAAGGCAGAGAATCGGAAGAAGAGAGCAAAGGAAAATTGGAAGCAAGAAGTAAATACCAAGAGATTAATTTCTGGATTGAAGATAGTGGGGTTTGTCAAGACAAAGATTTACGGTGGTAGAATTCCAGCATTTTGATCAAGTCTTTGCAACCTATAGTATCTACATCTGCTTTCTTACTTTTCCTCCATTCCAACTTCAGAAAGTCTTCTTTCCCTTCTCTCTCTTCCCTTCCCGTCTCTCAACTGGATGCTCAAAACACTCATTTCTTTGCTCTTCTGAACTCAAAGCATCTGTTATTCTTCAAAGCTCAGATCAGAGAGATTATTTTATCCAGTCTTCTCCTCTTCCTGTTCAACCTCATTTCAAGCAGAGCTGGAAGTTTCCCAGTTATCACCAGCAGTTGTTTGAAGCTGCAACCTTTCCTTACTAGCTTCTAACTCATCTAAATCAGATTGCTTCGTAACACAAGGTACTGGTGGTTATACCCATAAATTGTTTTGCTTGTAAATCCTACTTTATTCAGGCAGGTTGATGGTGATAGTAACAAAGTTCATTGCATTTATATTTGAGATAAACGTGTGGCTTTTGCCACTCTAAAACTCTCTTTCAAATTGTGCAGTGCATGCTGCCAAATTTTTGGAAAAATGCGAACTCCAGAAAATAACGACATTCTGATTATTATTATTTTATATTAATCAGCGATGGTGAGGATGAGGTCAACTGCCTTCAAATGACCGAATGAATGTTTCACAGATGTCCCTTTAAGCACAAGGAATTCTGTAGTTACTTCTGCAGTTGATTTATGAGCTATGATAGTTCATCTATTGAGAAAAGGATCCCATGATTATTTATATCAAGGATTGTTATCTGACAGCCTCCGAATCAGCTTTAGGCTACAAAGGGAATTTATCTGTCTCTTGGCAGTCATAAGAAGCTTGAATCAAATATAGCTTTAAAAAGATGTGCAAGGAAGGAAGGAAGGAAGGAAAGAAGGATGGATGGATGGATGGATGGAAGGAAGGAAGGAAGGAAGGAAGGAAGGAAGGAAGGAAGGAAGGAAGGAAGGAAGGAAGGAAGGAAGGAAGGAAGGAAAGCTATATTTTAGTATTTTAGTGGGTATGAGTTTGCATTCACATTACTTATCCAATGTCTCAAGGGTTCCATATTAAAATCATCATGAGTAGAAAATGTTAATCCCTTCCAGTCAAGATGAAATGCCCCAAGCTTAGCTGGAGTAGCTCTAATATTCAAGGAAGTAAGAGTAAAACCAATGCAATCCTAGTTTCACAGAAGTTTTTTTTTTAATCTCTAAACACCTTGAAAACTTTCATCTCCTAGGCTTTACCCTACTACTGGAGGACAAGTGATCCTTAGAACTTGGAAATGAGCAGAATGTCACATCACTAGAACTATTGATCCAGCACTTTCCTTGATCAGGTGATCAGATACTTGAGAGTCATCTGCTCCTTGATGCCTCAGAGGAAAAAGATTCAGAAGATTCTACAGTAGTTCTGATCCAACACAGTATTATGTTGTCATTATTATAATAGTGCACTACAACTAGGTAAAAGCAGTTCAAATCCACCCTCAACCATGGAAGTTCATGGGTAACTGTGCTTCTCTGTGCAATCTATTGTATAGGTTTGTCGTGGGGAAAAAATAGAAGACAAAGTATTATATATGTTACCTTGAGTTTGAAAGAAAGGCTGGATATACCTCTAACAGCAAGTAAATAAACAACCAAACAAACCATCTCCAGTTCTTTCTAACCATTATGGAAATTAGCTATTATAACCTGTATCCCATAAATCCAAGAATGATTGG
Organism: Diadophis punctatus similis; assembly: GCA_023053685.1. Classification (NCBI taxonomy): domain Eukaryota; kingdom Metazoa; phylum Chordata; class Lepidosauria; order Squamata; family Dipsadidae; genus Diadophis; species Diadophis punctatus. The sequence goes on from JALIGW010000088.1 coordinate 409,642, forward strand.
GTTCTTATCTCCTTCACTGCGTGGTGGCCTGGTGGCTAGAGTGCAGTATTGCAGGCTACTTCTGATGACTGCCGGCTGCCTGCAATTTGTCAGTTCCAATCTCACCAGGCTCAAGGTTGACTCAGCCTTCCATCCTTCCGAGGTGGGTAAAATGAGGACCCAGATTGTTGGGGGCAATATGTTGACTCTGTAAACCGCTTAGAGAGGGCTGTAAAGCACTATGAAGTGGCATATACTTAAGTCTAAGTGCTAAGTGCTTCGTGCATTTGAAAGTCCTGGCTATTGTTTCAAAGTTCAAGAGATGTTTCCTCACCATTCGGGAAGGTTCTTGGTCAATTTGCTGACTGGCTTAATTGATGACATGATTCACTTCTGATGATTATAGGTGAACTTGTTTTTTCTTTAACCTTTGTCCTACGGTGAAATATACTGGAGCCAAAATTGAAAGGTGTTTGTTTGAAAATGTGATCTTGGGAGTCTAAGTGACTTTATGTAATTTGCTAACATGCATGCATTGCACACATTTATTTCACATGGGGAAAATCTACATGGACTTATTTATTTTATTATTTATTTATTTATTAGTGACATTTATATACCACCTCACAGTGCAAGCACTCTCTAAATGGTTTACACCAGTAAGCAATGTATATTTATATTGCCCCCAACAATCTGGGTCCTCATTTTACCTACCTCGGAAGGATGGAAGGCTGAGTCAACCTTGAGCCGGTGAGATTTGAACCGCTGACCTGTGGATCACAATCAGCTAAAGTGGCCTGCAGTACCCCACTCTAACCACTGCGCCACCTCGGCTCTATATTCTTAAAGACATTGTTGACCACTTTAATGAAAGGATTATGGGCTATGACATGGTAGCATTGTTCCAGTATCTTGAGCTGCGGTGGCGCAGTGGTTAGAGTGCAGTACTGCAGATTACTTCTGCTGACTGCCAACTGCCTGCAATTTGGCAGTTCAAATCTCACCAGGCTCAAGGTTGACTCAGCCTTCCATCCTTCTGAGGTGGGTAAAATGACGACCCAGATTGTTGGGGGGCAATAGGCTGACTCTGTAAACCGCTTAGAGAGGGCTGTAAATCACTGTGAAATGGTATATAAGTCTAAGTGCTATTGCTATCTTAGTTGTTATGAATGCAGAAGAAGTCCTGGAGGTGTTAGGATTATGTTTTAAAATTTGAAAGTGCTATAACACTCTATTATTCATGGTTGGGGAAGGGAAGAAAAACAAATATCATAATTTGCTTTATTTATTTCATTTACATACAATTTGCTTGCTCTGGCATTGCCTACACTGTAACTGTGTTGAATTTGATATTTACAGAGTTAATTGTTTCTTTTCTCTTGATGACGCCATTTAATAGGATGTGATCTTTGTGACTCCAGCTATAGAGATAATCATAGTACTAATAGGTGGGGAGTAAATTCCATTAGTATTTTTGATTTGTTATAGAAAGAACTATTTTTGTTAAAGAATGTGAATAAATAATACATTTGCTAGCAGTTTTAGTCGAATCCAGATACTGGCTCAGTTCTTACAAACCACTGAAATATAAAACCAATTGGATCAAATATCAAAACCCCAGGCCTTGATTCAGAGAAATTATTTGACCTACTCTGTCCTCAATCCTATCCCAACTTTAAGATTGATAAAAAAAAACCAAGTTCAAAGAGAACATGGCTCAGTGTGAGAAAAAAAATAGGAGTTTGGGGTTTAATAATAGGTAAATACTTAGTAAAGTTCTTGAGTGGTGTGGTGGCCTAGTGGTGAAGATGAGTGAAGATTGAGAGTTCAATCCAAGGTGGTGGCAGACGTTTGTCTCGCAGGGCGCAAAGAGAAAAATATCTGCTGTGAACTCCGTGTAGGCATCAGGAAGGGCATCCAGCCAGTAAATGCTCCGCTCCATTCAGTCACCCTGACTCTGCCCAAAATGAAGGGATTTACAGGGTTGTAAAAGGGAACTTTTTTTAAATAATAGGTAAATGCTTGATAGTAAAGCAAAGTACATTTTTTAATAGAGCAAGCTAATCTCCCCAGCTTGAAGACTGAGATAAATGAATGCAAGAAGCAGCTCAAGAAAACAGCCTAAGATATCACCAGCCAGAAATGACTTTCATGACTAACTTCTATAATAACTTCCAGCTGAGGTTTCCTTCCTTCCTTCCTTCCTTCCTTCCTTCCTTCCTTCCTTCCTTCCTTCCTTGTTTATTTTGTTTATTTTGTTTATTTTGTTTATTTTGTTTATTTTGTTTATTTTGTTTATTTATTTTGTTTATTTATTAATTTGTCAAAACGTGTACAAGATAAGAGGTATGATATAAACATAAACAAAAGCAAAGTGGGTACAGGTAAATTTGGACAATAGGACAGTAGGACAGGGACAGTAGGCACGATGGTGTGCTTATGCAATCCCCTTACAGACCTCTTAGAAACGAGGAGAGGTCGACTGTAGACAGTCTAAGGTTAAAGTTTTTGGGGTTTGGGGAAGAAACCACAGAGTCAGGTAGTGCATTCCAGGCATTGATCACTCTGTTGCTGAAGTCGTATTTTCTGCAGTCGAGTTTGGAGCGGTTTACATTGAGTTTGTATCTATTGTGTGCGCGTGTGTTGTTGCGGTTGAAGCTGAAGTATTTATTGACAGGTAGGACATTGTGGCAGATGATTTTATGAACTACATTTAGATCAGATCGAAGGCGACACAGCTCTAAGTTGTCTAAGCCTAAAATTTCAAGTCTGGTGGAAATTTTCCTTCCTTCCTTTCCTTCCTTCCTTCCTCCTCCTCTTCCCTCTCTCTCTCTCTCTTCTTCTTTTTTCAGTTTTGAATTGGGGATTATCTTCCAAAAGCAACATTTTGTCAGCTGTCAGGCTGCTTCTTTCCCCGCAAAGCTTGCAGCCAAAGTCATCCTGCCTGATCAGACATACAACAGATTGCAACCGTTCATCTCCATATGGTTCTCCAGCATCCTTCTGAGTGTGAAGAAAACCCTTTCCAATTTTAAAGCAGAGCATGCAAACTTTGAGAAGTTAGTTTTACTCTGCTTCATCTCCTTACCTATTCCACAGGTTTTATGTGCAGGGGGAAAAAAAGGAAGGGAGTTCCCCATTAGCACTCCAAATTCCTGGAGGAAAAGAAGAATATGAATCTAATAGATAAAACATGCGGGGAAGCTGAGGACATAAAGATTTTCATTACTTTTCTAGACCTTCTCAAATGAAAGCGTACACATTTTTGCAACAATATGATCTTAGACTGTACATATTGGTATTGATTTCAAGTCTACGGTACCATTTGCCAAATACAGCCTAAGGCAGTTTATTTGCTTTTCTTACATTCAAATCTTTTTAAGATGCTGAAAAGCATAGAGATAAAATGTGTATATGAGCCCATGGGTGCCTGCAGCTAGCCACAATGACGTCAAAATGGCATAACATGGGTTGTTTATTTGTTTGTTTGTTTGTTTGTTTGTTTGTTTAACTTGTACAGCAATAGCAATATCATTTAGACTTATATACTGCTTCACAGTGCTTTACAGCCCTCTCTAAGTGGTTTACAGAGTCAGCCTATTGCCCCCCAACAATCTGGCTCCTCATTTTACTGACTTCGGAAAGATGGAAGACTGGAGCCCATCAGGATAAAACTCCAGACTGTGGGCAGAGTTAGCCTGCAATACAGCGGTGGGTTGCTCCCGGTTCGGACCGGTTCTGCGGACTGGTAGCAGCGGTGGCGGGAAGCCCCGCCCACCCACCCGGGATGCTTCTGTGCATGCGCAGAAGCTTCTGTGCATGCGCAGAAGCTTCTGCGCATGCGCAGAAGCGTCACACGAACCGGTAGCAACGGGTTATAGAACCCACTACTGCTGCAATACTGCATTCTAACCACTGCACCACCAGGGCTACTTATAAAGATGAAAAGAGGAGGCAAAATAGGGAGTGGAGGAGTAGGAACAGGAACAGGAGGAGGAGGAAGAGGAGGAGGAAGAGGAGACGGAGAAGAACAATAGCAATAGCACTTTTATACTAATCCACAATGCTTTACAGCACTCTCTAAGCAGTTCACAGGGTCAGCCTATTGCCCCCAACAATCTGGATCCTCCTTTTACCCACCTCGAAAGGATGGAAAGTCGAGTCAACCTTTAGCTGGTCAGGATTGAACTGCTGGCAATCGGCAAAATTAGCCTGCAATATTGCATTCTAACCACTGGATGGCTGAGGAATTCTGGGAGTTGAAGTCCACAAATCTTCAAAGGGTCAAAGGTTGAGAAACTCTTACAGTAACAACTACTGTTAAGAGCATTTGCCAATGGCTTCATTGAAGTAACTTAGTTGCCAATCACATTAGTTAACATGCGTGGAATTCGTAAGGTGATTTCTTGTTCTATTTTCTTTTGGTGGCCAGAAAGGTTTGAGATGCCCTTAGACAGAAGTCTTCAAACTTGGCAACTTTAAGACTTGTGGACTTCAACTCCCAGAATTCTCTAGAATTCTGGGAGTTGAAGTCCACAAGTCTTAAAGTTGCCAAGTTTGGGGACCCCTGCCCGTAGATATCACTGCATGAAAAGATCTCATGCAGAGATTCAAATAATCGGTTTTAACCTTATTTATTTTTCAGGCCAACGATTTGCAACAATACCAGAGTATCTTCTTTGCAAATTAAGTAAGCCTTGAGAAATTGGCACTTTCTTGCCTGTTTAGCTGTATTTCTTCACACCGTGTTTGGTTCCAAAATAACCTATCAAATGGAATTATTGATTCACCCTCCCTTTCCTTTTTTTAAAAAATGGAAAATCTAATTATTTTTGTTAGTTACAAATCCAATTTGTGTATTAATCTTTCAAATATGTCAAATAGATTTTTAATTGGGAATTAATTGCTTTTTGCCTTACACAGCCCTTGCTGCTGTTTTTTTTTTAGAAGCTTACCATCAAAATCCTTTGGTGATTTTTCACCTGATAGAGAAATAACATATCTAATTAATCAAGCTGTATATGAACAAATCTCCTATTTAGAGGTACAATAATTAGTTTGGGAAAATGCTAGGAAAACAAGAAAATTATTCCCCAAGGTGGCAGGATTGTGAGCTGGAGTTGAAAGAAGGTTCTGAATTTTGCAAAGCTGATTAATTACTTTTAAGAAGGTCTCAAAAGGTTTCCTCTCCCCACCTTTTTTTTTAAAGTATGTAATCAGTTTGCAGTAACAAATTTCTTGAGCCACAAATATAGTTGCAGCTAACTTTCAAAATATTATCTGAGACGAAACACAACATTTGCCTTTCTTTACGGAAAAACCTGTTTTCACTTTGGGAGACACAGTATGATAAATTCTGGCAGGCTTAGTGATTTTCTATCTTCTATTCACTTGGCAGAGAAAAAGCATGCTAAATAAAAAGTTTTGCCTCATTTTTTTTAAGACGTCCCATTCTCACTTCTGCTAAGATTGGAAAGAATATTGTTTCGTGTGAGGAGGGGGAAAAAAGCATTTCTCTTGCAGATTTAGAGTGAATCTATCAGAGTTTATTGCAGAAAAATAAATTTCCAGAAGCACACACAGATGACTAATTCAGCTGGAATCATTAACTTCTTTATAAACATAGTAACATATATACAATACCACAAGTAGATTATTTCTTCAAGTAAACATAAGCAGGAGAGTTAGTTTCATTGCAGCAGAGCAGACAAGCACAGAGTGGGCTGAGAGTACAGAGTGGGCTGAGCCACGCCCAGCCTTAAGCTTAAGTTTTCAGTTTCGATTCTCTGCACAGACTCAGATGTGGTTAGCTCCCATTGGCTGACTTAGTTGCTATGCCTATTCATTGGCTGACCTTTTTAACATGGCTCTCCCAGTTCATGAATATCTTCACAGAATCCACTCCTGCTGCATTCTGTTTCGAATAAATATTGGAGGGCAGAAAATATGTATCACGGAGAGGGCAAAGAAATAATTCAAGATGTTCATATCCGATGAAGCTAAATCAAGTGACTCAGTGCTGGTTCCAATTTGCAAGAACAAAAGTTTGAGAACATAAGGTGGGCTAAATTTCGTCCAGATCAATCTGATGGGCAGGCAAGATAAAACGTTAGGCACTAGATATGCATACATATACAAAACCACACACTTTGATATGCCTTATTTCCTTTCCTCATTTATTCAGTTCCTTTTCTTTGACCCATTGCAGATTTGTGGCTTTCTGTTTCCAATTACAATGATTGGAATTGTGATTGTTCTATCACTCAGATGAGTTCTATCACTCATTGAATGTTTGTTTTGTTTGTGAGATTTGTGAGATTTATATACCGCCTCACAGTGCAAGCACTCTCTAAGCGGTTTACACCAGTAAGCAAGGTATATTTATATTGCCCCCAACAATCTGGGTCCTCATTTTATCTACCTCGGAAGGATGGAAGGCTGAGTCAACCCTGAGCCTGGTGAGATTTGAACCGCTGACCTGCGGATCACAGTCAGCTAAAGTGGCCTGCAGCACCCCACTCTAACCGCTGAGCCACCTTGGCTCTTTGAATGAATTAGAGTAAAGCAGACTGTCAGCTTTGGAAGCCATATTAGCATCCGAAAATTCCACGCTGCCACAGACGACTTGAGTTGCTGCCATTAAAAGTAACAATGACCCAACTATTGTAGATAACTCTCTGTAGAGATCTTCAGCCACCAAACATAATGTGATGTCTATGGAGATTCTCAGTCATCCAGGTCATGGTTGTCCCAGAGGTGCTTTTTTCAAGAGGCAACTGGACTTTCTGGTTTTTCTTTGAAGGTATTTTGCTTCTCATCCAAGAAGTTTCTTCTTGGATGAGAAGCAAAACGTCTTCAAAGAAAAACTTCTTGGATGAGAAGTGAAACGTCTTCAAAGAATAGCCAGAAAGTCCAGTTGCCTCTTGAAAAAGCACCTTTGGGACATACATAATTTGATTTAACACTACTTTGATCATAACAGCTATCCAACGTTTATAATTAACTAAATGAAATTTACACAATTTTGATTGTCCATTAAGTACATCACTGGAAAAATCATGACATGATGAGATTTGAACATAACACTCAAGAAACCCTCAAACTGAGCTCAATTTTGGTGACCCAATTCATGTGTTTTTCTTGGCATGGATATGTGTGTGATGGGCTGTTGCGCTTTCAATTTTTTAATCCAGTCAACCTTTGTAGAATTTATATTGGAGTCCTCTATCCAAGTGCTAGCCAGGACCGACATTGTAGAGATTTTGAGAAGTTTAGCCAAATGCTTCCACCTGTATTGGAATTTCAATCCATTTTATATCATGGCACCAACTTTTGAATCTTACTGCCGGGAAGGTTCTAGAGTCTCTACTAATCTTTGGATATTTGGATATATTGACCCAGCATTTGATAAGGAGACCAGGATGCTCAGCACTGACATGTTGAATTATTTTATGCTGCTTTTGGTTTTATTCCACATATTTGACTGCAGTTGCATTGACTATTTGGACTTCATTTTGCATTTCTCATAGACTACAATGAGCCATTTGGAATGTATTTATTTTGTAAAGAAACATTGGACCTACATCCAATGATTGGATAGAACAAAAGACCACAAATCATTTTTTTTTCTAGAATTGCAGAAAAGAAAAGAAAAGAAAATCCAGAAAAATTGCAGACTACAGGAACCATTAGCACCACTCAGGTGATCCTGAGGACACAGATAAACCTCCAAGTGCTTCAAGGACCCTCTAAAAGGATGCAAATGACCAGCTGTCTGCAAAGCATATAAATCCTCCCATTCCCCACTCTCCTGTCAGAGCTGAAGAAGCTTCTTGGATGAGAAGAGAAACGTCTTCAAAAGAAAAAAAAAACAAGAAAGTCCAGTTGCCTCCCGAAAAAGCACTTTTGGCTCAAGTGATGTAAAAAACCCCACTGTTTATAGGTATAAATTATGCACTCGGGATCTTTCTGAGTGACATCTAATTGGAGGAGAATTTTTGCTACTTTTGTTCTCCAATTTGGTCCATTTTCTGCGGGTTTTTCTTCTTCTTCTTACTGAAATGACACCAATTTCAAGGCAGGCGCTGAGCTCTGGGCCAGCTCTAGGCCTTTATCATGCGGCCTTATCATTCTGCATTTTCCATCTTATACCGAAATAAAAATTGCAGTTGTTTATCAGATTGTGGCGCTGAAGGACAAGCCTTATTTTTGCACATACGCTCACAGGCAGATTAAGATATACACGGCAGGGAGCATGCTGTGTAACAGAAATCTGTTCTGCTAACCGATCTAATCATTTAGTGCTATAAAGGCTCTGAATTCATCTGTTAACCTATGTGCGCTGCCTAATTACCATTCATCACCCTGGCATTTTAAAGCGTTCCCCTGTGTTACTATTGTGCCTTTTCTCTCTCTTTCCAATGGAAACTCGCAGTAGTTATAATGGTTTCTGCAATGGGAGGCATTTGAAAGCTTTCTCTGAACTCGCCTTTTCCCCAAAAATGTGGTCACATGCAGTTGGGATGGGCTAAAGATAATATAGCTGAAACATCATCATCATCGTCATCATCATCATCGCCTTTATTATCATTGTACATCATGCATACAACGAAATTGGTTTAGCCTCTACTGGTGCAATCCATAACAGAAAATACAAGACAACATGAATAGTATAGAGCAGTGATGGCGAACATTTTTTTTTGCTTGGGTGCCAAAAGGGTGCGTGCCTGCGAGATAGCATGTGCGCGTGTGCCCACACCCATAATGCAATGCCCTCCCCCCTGTGCATGTGAGCTGCCCCCCGTATGCGCACAATCCCCCCGCACCCCCCCTGCACATGCGCACAGGCCTCACTGAAGCCTCTGGACTTCCGGTAGGCCCATTGGGCTGTTTTTTGCTCTCCCCAGGGATCAGGAAAGCCTCCTGAAGCCTGGGGAGAGTGAAAAATGGCCAACCTGGCCAACCGGAAGTTTGGAAACATTCTGGTTGGGCTATTGGGCCGTTTTTCACTGTCCCCAGGCTTCAGGAGGCTTTCCTGAACCCTGGGGACGGCGAAAAATGGCCGAAAAGGAGGTTGAAAATCAGCTGGCCAGCATGCACAAGTGCGCTGGAGCTGACATAGGGCAACGCCTCGCGTGCCCTCAGATATGACTCGGCGTGACACCTGTGGCACGCGTGCCATAGGTTCACCATCACTGGTATAGAGAATAATCCTTATACAAGTAATTGGGTGGGCGGGGAGAATCCTAGTCATACGTTTCCATATGTACGTCATATTCTGTGCAACATGTATATTACTCTGATGTATGATCTTATATCATGGTATATACATATTACGCACTACACCGGCACCAGTATAATTCGTCATATTAATCTGTTTGTAGTTTTATATTATGTTTAGGAGTCTGACAGCCCATGGGTAGAAGCTGTTTTTAAACCTGTTTGTCCAGCTGGCTATACTTCGGTGTCTTCTGCCCGATGGTAAGAGTGAAAAGAGACACTGGCCAGGGTGTGAATCATCCCTAAGTATTTTCCTTACTCTGCTGAAACAGCGAGACCTGGTGATGTAATCCAGTGGTATTAGAGGGCAACCAATGGTTTCTTGTGCCGAATTGATCACTCTCTGTAGTGCCTTCCTGTCCACAGCTGTGAAACCAGCGTGCATATAGTGAGGGAATGCCCTAACAGAAGATATCCAGGAGACTGTAGGGACTTCCTCTGCACAACAACGGCAGCTACTGACTGGATCTCCAAACTTGATATTAAGCTTTGAAATGTTATTTCTGTTTTCTTTTTTAGGTTTTTCTTACTGCTTTAAACTGTTTTTAATTTGTAAAAATGAAGTATTTTAATATTGTGTGTGACCAGCCATACGCTAAATAAATAAATGTACCCATATATTCATATCTCTTTTACTCTTATTCATGCTTGTATTATTACATATATATTCAATCATGTATTACTGTTTACACTTTGCTTATAATCATATATGCTTGACAAATAAACAAATACAAATACCTGAGGTTATAAGAATTCCTCCTTTTACTCTTTTAAGAAAAGCAGTGTTAGCTCCTTTTCTTAATCACCTTGGAAATACAACCGATAGGCCGCTAAATAAAACACGACTTAAATAACATACTATTATGTTCAAGTCATGGAAGACTTTTTTGTTTCTTCCTCTCATTAGCTAAGCCATCTACAGCTCTCCCATTGATGTTTCCCTAGCAATGTTAATCTAGCAATGATATAGACATCTCCAGCACATATGGCCTGCATTACATTGGTTTAGACAAGCATTCATCACGCACTAATTAAAACTCTTCTTTTCTGCTTAATTATTGGTCTCCAATGATATTAGATGAAGACAATGTATATCTCTAGGAGTTGACAGGCGTGTGCGCTCTGGCAACAGTGATAGCTTGTCATAGACTCGGTGGTTTCAATTTCCCTTCGAAATTGTGCTGCAGGAAGCACTTCTGCCATGCCTGGAGAAGGGGTGGGTGTGTGTGTGAAAATAAAATTAAATAAAGGAGAGCATAGAGAACAGCTGCTGATATTGATTCTATGCATTTGAAACTTTATGAAAACGTAGGAGACATTTGACACTAATATATTTCTGGAAGACTTTCAGACTTCAGCAAACAACATCTGCTAATATTGACTTTTGAAAAGAGTTGGGGAATTATATTGGGGTTTTTTAGAAGAATTATAATCAGTGATTGATTAGGGGGGGGAAATCTGTTCCAGAGTGGTATAAATGTGGATATCAAATTTAAAAAAAAAACCCATGTTCTGATTTCCTTTCAGGGTATAAGATTCGGTGGAAGTGGTACGTCATTCCAAAGAGAGATATTTGAAGCGAAGAATAAAGACGATGCTGCGATCACAAAGGAACAACAAAAATGGTCTTAGGTAAGAAGGTTTCAGAATTAAAAATATCTACCTATGAATTTCAAGCCAAATATTTTGGATCACAAATGACTTTGATAGGTTTCCAAAGATGAACCAACAGGTTTGAGAATGTGACTTTGGTTTCTTCCTGTGTGTGTTCAGCTTGTATGAACATTCTATAACTTGCTTGACTTGGTACAACTTGCTTTTGTTCTCAGCGCTGCAAAAGTTTTGTTTGTTCTTTTATTTATTTATTTAACCACACATCCGACAAAAGGAACCCTGTTGTTGAGAAGCAAAGTTAACACCTGTAAAGAAGGAATTTGAATCAGCCCCACCTTCCAGACTTTAGATTTTAGGGCAGGAATCATCAACACCATGTTGGAATAGCCTAGAATCTCCAGTGGCAATTGCAGAAAGATTGAAAACAATATGTTTAGGAATGAGGGTACATTTTATAGTATTCAATATAGTAGTAATCTCGCAGAAATGAATTGTGGAGTCCTTGGTGCTCTCTGAGCTTGGTTGTTTTCTTGCAGAAATTTCATCACCAAACTAGGTAACATCAGCAGTGCTAGAAGAGAATGGGGTTTGCTCTGTTTATGTACCAGTGGCTTGCCTAGTCAATGTTGGTGGGAATGATCTTGGTGGATCCTTGAGTGGGATGTTGTTTATTTTTTTATTGTTTGTCTGAGTTGGTTAATTCCTTGATTGGGATATTGTTTACAGCTTTATTGTTGGACTGACATTAATCCTGGTATTAATTTTCACTGATCTTGGTGTTAATTGCTGGCAAGGATGTATTTTGGTCTTTTGAATACCTATTTCCACCAGATCTGCCCATGGCTTTAGAGTTCTTCAATCATGAATTAAAATAATCCAATTTTATTTTATTGTTCTGCATTCTATTGGACTCTTGGACTATAATAATCCATTAATTTTACTAAGCATGTTTGGTTGATGTAGCTCTCATTAGCTAGGTCCACATAGCCAATGCTAAGGATATAAACCATGGCTTCTGTCTTGCTAAGACCACAAGGCTAGATTCACACTTCATGTTGAAACAAAATAAAATTCATTGCATTATGCTTTAAGGTGCTATGAAAATCCAGCTATTGTCACTGTGTGAATGGATTGTGTACCTTTCCCCAGGTAGTGTGGGTGAAAGAAATTTAGATCCTGGTTTGTGCCTGAACTACTGTCAATCCAAGACAATGTTTTTTCAAATAAAGACCCGTATCTTTGATCTTTGTGCACAGTTTATCCATGATTGCTATCTAATCTGCTTTATTAACATGAATCTCATTGGTTTTATTTGTGTGTGTGTGTGTGAGAGATTTGCCTGGCCGACTTTTCTTTTTTTGTTATGTAACATATTTCTTCTAATTGCTTCATTTTCTGCCTATAATTATGCTATTTCTTTACATAGGTTTCTGTTTCTTTTGAGAAGGAATATGAAAAGCTGTAAAATGAGAGAGAGAGAGAGAGAGAGAGAGAGAGAGAGAGAGAGAGAGAGAGAGAGAGAGAGAGAGAGAGAGAGAGAGAGAGGTGTGGAGCTCTTGCCTCCCAATCAGGAGATTGTGAGTTCAATCCTAGGTAGAGGCAGATGTAGGGTCTCCTGCTTGGGCAGGGGGTTGGACTAGATGACCTGCAAGGTACCTTCCAACTCTGTTAATCTGTTAGAGAGAGAGAGAGAGAGAGAGAGAGAGAGAGAGAGAGAGAGAGAGAGAGAGAGGGAGAGAGAGAGGGAGGGAGGGAGGGAGGGAGGGAGGGAGGGAGGGAGGGAGAGGGAGGTTTAAAAATGGAACAGACCTCAAGTAAAGTTCCCTGAATTGTGCTACTTGTCCAGTTCATCAGGACAAAGCAGTTAAGGGGGGAAAAAACAGATATAAATGAACCCCATGAATCTCTCGCTTTCCTCTTTTCTCTGTTCTGTCTCGCCAACCCCACATTCATTATGATGTTCGTGGCATTCTGTTACACCTTGATATATACTGCCTTACCATGTCTAACATTTGTCCCTCTCTCCTGACGGAGAAATGTTCATTTTTGTGGCAGGTCATTCAAACAGCCGCCGCGCTGATAACTTGCCCACTAAATCATTCCTTCCTTCCTGCAAATCTGGGATGATTCTTTGTCAAGCAGCAATGATGAAAATCCATCTTTAGGTCCGTGACTGCTAGGAACTTTGTGCTTCAGCCATTGCAATTTATTTTGACACACACACACACACACACACACACACACACACACACACACACACCCATGCCTGCAAAACACAAATCTTCTGGAATGAGGAGAATGGCACCAATGAGCATATTTTACCTCACGCAAATTAGAATACCTCGCACAGGGGTGGACTGCTGGGGTTTCGCAGGGGTTCGGGAGAACCTCTAGCTAAGATTCTGTGCAGTTCGGAGAACCCCCAAATCCCACTCCTGGCTGGCCCCGCCCACCCTGCCCCTCCCCTCCCAGGAGTCCCCACAAGGCACATTTTAGAGGCAGGTAAGTGCATGGCATGTACAGAGGCTCGGGGAGGGTGAAAAACAGGCCTAATGGAAGTTCAGAAAGGCTGGAAATGGGCCCGTTTCCAGCCTCCAGAGAGCCTCTGGAGCCTGGGGAGGCCATTTTTGTCCTCCTGGAGGCTCGAGGAAAGCCTCCGGAACCTGGGGAGGGCAAGGAGGCCCCCCCGCCATGGTGCAGGAGGCCAACTAAACCATGCCCGCCATGGCCACACCAACCCCAGCAACCGGGCAGAGAACCCCTTGCTAAAAATTTTGAAGCCCACCCCTGACCTTGCATATCATTCACCTGGCATTGGAATTGGTAAATATCCTTGGCAAATTTGCAATACCGGTAGTCCTTGACTTATGACCCCAATTGAGCCCAGCTTTTCTGTTGTTAAGTGAGACATGTATCAAGTGAGGTTTGCCCCGTTTTACGGCCTTCCTTGCCTCAGTTGTTAAGTGAATCACTGCAGTTGATAAGTTAGTAACTCGGTTGTTACTAACATCTTTCCCCATTGAGTTGGCTGGTCAGAAGGTCACAAAAGGGGATTGTGTGACCCCGGGACACAGCAACGGTCATAAATATGAACCAGTTGCCAAGCATTTTGAATTCTGATCACATGATCACAGGGATGCTGCAAAGGTTGTAACTGTGGAAAACGGTCATAAGTCACTTTTTTCAGACACAGACACAGACTTCAGAGGATAATCAGAACTGCAGAAAAAACAATTGCTACCAACCTGCCTTCCATTGAGGACCTGTATACTGCACGAGTCAAAAAGAGGGCCGTGAAAATATTTACAGACCTCCTCGCATCCTGGACACAAACTGTTTCAACTCCTACCCTCAAAACGACGCTATAGAGCACTGCACACCAAGACAACTAGACACAAGAAGAGTTTTTCCCGAACGCCATCACTCTGCTAAACAAATAATTCCTCCACCATTGTCAAACTATTCACAAAGTCTGCATTACTATTACTATTAATCTTCTCATTGTTCCTCTCACCCATCTCCTTCCACTTATGACTGTAGGACTGTAACTTGTTGCTTGTATCCTTACGATTTATATTGATATTGATTGTTCCTGATTGCTTATTTGTACCCTATGACAATCATTAAGTGTTGTACCTTATGATTCTCAATGAATATATCTTGTCTTTTTATGTACACTGAGAGCATATGCACCAAAGACAAATTCCTTGTGTGTCCAATCACACTGGGCCAATAAAGAATTCTATTCTATTCTATTCTTCTATTCAGTGACATTGTTATTTTTGAATGGTCACTAAATGAACTGCTGTAAGTCAAGGATTACTTGTATTTATTTTCACATCTAAAGCAAATTTAGTTCATCCTTAAAAAGAGGAATGGCCCCCAATTTATGGCCCCCAATTAGCTTTTGGCTATCCTGTTAGTTACCCAAAGGGAAAAGAAACAAGGGGGAAGCTTAAGACTTCAATAAAAATAACAGTAACCGTAATAATTTCCTTACCAATATCAGAAGTTTGGTGTAGTGGTTACAGCACCAATTGGTTACAGCGCCAATTTAGAAACCGGGAGACAGTGAGTTCTAGTTCTAGTCCCTCTTAGGCATGAAAGCCAACTAAGTGACTTTGGACCAATCAATAGGAGATGATACATTCTAGTTAATAATACAACCCCCCCAAACAAAAGTAAAGGTACAAAGATGAAAAATAAAGAGAGTGCTATTTAGATCCACTGTAAACTTCTTACATATTTAATGTCTTCTAAGATCTTTAAATAAAAAGAATGCTTTTATTATATGAAACACATATAATAATGGAATGTTTTACTAGCCAGCTACTTATACAAAGAGTGGATTTTGAGTGAAAAAAAGAATATAAGAAGAACAAAAACAAGATATCACTATATTTTAGCCCTCTAAGAGGACTTGACCCTAGCACAACTGAAAAAGGCAAGATTAATCCCATTTACTGGATATAGAAGTATTTCATCGCATTTGATTATAGCTGTCTAGACATTTATAGGATCTAGCAAAGTTGTTGAAAATGTTACGACTTCAAACCGCTGTGTGGGTTTCTTCAGTTTTTGACTGTAGCTTAAGTTGTCTTTTGTGAAGTTATTTAAACCAACAACTCTTGAGGATGCAATAAAATGAAGTATTGCGCTCTACATGGGGCTACCCTTGAAGAGTATCCGGAGACTTCAGCTGGTACAAAATGCGGCTGCGCGTGCTGTGCGTGCTGCGCGTGCTGTGGTGGGTGTGCCAAGGTACACCCACGTGACACCAATACTCCGCCAGCTGCATTGGTTGCCCATCGGTCTCCGGGTCCAATTCAAGTTGTTGATCACCATCTTTAAAGCCCTTCATGGCTTAGGACCAGGATATCTTCGGGACCGCATTCTGCCTCATACTTCCCTCCGACCGGTTAGGGCCCACAGAGTTGGCCTCCTCCAGGTCCCGTCGGCCAAACAATGCCGGCTGGCGGGCCCTAGGGGGAGAGCCTTCTCTGTGGCTGGCCCCGTGCTCTGGAACCAACTTCCCCCAGAGACCCGAACCATCCCCACTCTGCTGGCCTTCCGAAAAGCCGTTAAAACATGGCTTTTCCTGCAGGTGGGGGGGATAGCTTAATCCACCTGAGATCACCCCCCAAGTATGTATGATATCGAATGAATGTTGCTGTTTTAATATTGTTTTTAATAATTTGTATTTGTTTTTTTAATCACTTGCATTTTGATTATTCTTGTATTTTTTTTCCTGTTGTACGCCGCCCTGAGTCCTTCGGGAGTTGGGCGGCATATAAGAATAACAAAATAAATAAATAAATAAATAAGTATTTCACACTGTGGTGAAACATTGACTTGGCTGATATGAGATTTAGGGAAGTAGGGCAAATAACCATATATTGATTATTCGCTAAATTTCTATCTCACCATTCCATAAGGAGCTTGAGGTGGCTTAGGTGGAAATCTGTTCATTTTATTCCCTCAAACAGCTCTCTGAGATAAGCTGGCTTGAAAGTCAGTGAATGGCCCACAGTCACCAGTGAGTTGGCATAGTTGAAGGCTGACTTTAACTTAGATTAAAGAATGTCTATAAATAAATAAATAGATTTCCCCATTCTAGTTAACATCTTAGCTACCCTAATACAGTAGCTCTTAATAAATTAAATTTGAGGGGTTGCCATGAAAAAGAAGGGGTCAACTTATTTTCCAAAGCACCAGAAGGCAAGACAAGAAGCAATCGATAGAAATTAATCAAGGGTAGAGAAGCAATCTAGAACAGAGGAGAAATTTCCGAGAACAATAGAACAATAAACCAGTGGAATGGCTTGCCTTCAGTGGGTGCTCCATCACTGGAGGCTTTTAAAAAAAAAGTTGTCTGAAATAGTATGGGATCTCTTGCTGGAGCAGAGAGTTGGACTTCCAAGGTCTCTTCCAAGTCTGTTACTCTGCTATTCTGTTAAAGGTGTAGACTCCATGAACAGGGAAGAACATCATAAAAGACATTTTTCTCTTTGTGTGTATGTATGTACGATGCAAAAAGGATGTTGAGACTCTAGAAAAAGAGTGCAGAGAAGAGCAACAAAGATGATTAGGGGACTGGAGGCTAAAACATATGAAGAACGGTTGCAGGAACTAGGTATGTCTAGTTTAATGAAAAGAAGGACTAGGGGAGACATGATAGCACTGTTCCAATATCTCAGGAGCTGCCACAAAGAAGAAGGAGTTGACCTATTCTCCAAAGCACCTGAGGGTAAGACAAGAAGCAATGGGTGGAAACTAATCAAGGAGAGAAGCAACCTAGAACTAAGGAGAAATTTCCTGACAGTTAGAACAATGGATCAGTGGAACAACTTGCTTCCAGAAGTTGTGAATCCTCCAACACTGGAAGTTTTTAAGAGGAGATTGGACAACCATTTGTCTGAAGTGATGTAGGGTTTCCTGCCTAAGCAGGGGATTGGACTAGAAGACCTCCAAGGTCCCTTCCAACTCTATTATTCTATTCTATTCTATGTTGTAGGGTAGAGGAATGGGCCAAAGGTTTAGACAATAAACATAGAAGAATAACAGGGTTGGAAGGGACCTTGGTGGTCTTCTAGTCCAACCCTCTACTTGACATGGTATCATTTTGGACCCTATACCATGGTTGTCCAATCTCTTCTTGAAAACCTCCAGTGATGGAGAACTCACAACCTCTATTCCACTACAAGAAGTTTAAGGTGATAATGACTAATTACCTCAGAAGCTTTCCTTCTTTCAGAATGTGTTTTCATCACCCCAGAAAATTGGGGGGAAAGAAAATACATTTTCTCTGCTTTACCAGTCGGGATACTAAGGTCACGTCACAGTTTGCCAGCCAGTGAATCAGAGGTTGAGACTTTCCCCAAGTGTGAAAAATTAGCTTGCAAGCTCTCGGAAAGAATAAATTACAGGTTGTTCAGAAATATTCCAAAGGAGAAGAACCATCAGAACAGTGACTTTGTGGGAGAAGACATTTAAATTTTACTAGAAGTCTTTCATAAATGCATAATATCTTATGATCATCACTTCTAGTTTATATCTTGTGATTATGATTTTATTTCATGATTTATGAACTATGACCTCACTTTGTTGTTTGTATGTACCCTGGGATCTTATGCATCAGAGACAAATTCCTTGTGTGTCCAATCATATGTATGATATATGATATATGATATATATATGAGATGATATGATATGAGATATGAGATATATATATATGAGATATGAGATATGAGATATGAGATATGAGATATGATATGATATTATATATATATATATATATATATATATATATATATATATATATATATATATATATATATATATATATATATATATATATATATATATATATATATATATATATATATAATAAAAGAGCCGAGATATTATATATATAATATATATATATATATATATATATATATATATATATATATATATATATATGTATGTATGTATGTATGTATGTATGTATGTATGTATGTATGTATGTATGTATGTATGTATATGTATATATATGTATATATATATATATATATATATATATATATATATATATATATATATATATATATATATATATATATATATATATATATATATATATATATATATACACACACACATACACACTGTGTGTGTGTGTGTGTGTGTGTGTGTATGTGTGTGTGTGTGAGAGAGAGATAGAGAGATAGAGAGAGATTGGAGTGTCATTCCGGAGGATTCTAGTATCACTAGCTGTATTGAAGGATTGGGATTAGTCCTGTCAGTTGTAGAGTCTGAGAAGGAGATCAGCTTTTGGCATAGTGCTTATATAAATTCATTCCAATGGGATAATAAGTACAAGTCTTGCCATATTCTTATGATGGGGGTATATTTTTCCAAGAAAATCCAGGGTTTAATTTCCAAGTCCTAAAAAAGCATGCCAACTCCTTCCCCAAAATGCAAAAGTTGGAATGTTCTTCTTCTTCTTGTGCCATATCTGTCATCGGACATTGGCAATCATGTTGGCGATCCTATTTTTATCAACAACCGCACGAAAAAGTGCTGCTGAGTTTTGTCCAAACCAGTCCCTTAGATTTTGAAGCCATGATGTTCTTCTTCTGCCTGGACCTCGTTGGCCTTCAATCTTTGCCTGGAGGATGAAGTGAAGGATGCCGTATTTTTCCGGGTGTCGCATCACATGTCCGAAATATTCTACCTTTCGCTTTTTTATGGTTTTTGATGATTTCCCTTGGCTTTCCTAGGCGGCTTATCACCTCCTCATATCTGATTTTGGAGTGTTCTTAGGAAAATAAAGTATCTAGCCCACCAAAACTAGCTGAAACCTTGGTAAATTGAACAAAGGCAGGAATTTGATTGCTACGACGCTTAAAGGATTTAATTCTCAAGAACTGAGATTATTGCTGGTTGAAATCTTAGTCTCTGGTAAGCAATTTGTCCTGAAGTCTGTTCATCTTACATTTGGGAGACGGTATAGAGTGGAAATCACAGAAAGCAGGTTGTAAAGATCTACAAACAAAGCATGTTTGAGATGCTTGGCCAACTTCATCTTCTTGATATGTTTCCAGAATTGTAACACAAATCTGACTGACAACATCTCAGTGAAATAATAGCAAAGGGGGGAAAAAACCCATAGTTGTGTGCTTGACTATGAAGGAAGTGGACTATCTGTAGCCATAGGGATTACTGGTGATTTCTTGAGGAACAAAATATACAACTAAGAGCTCAGCATCTCACTATAATTCTACCTTGGACCTCATCCATCCTATTCCTTCTTTCTGGCACACCAATCAAACATGAAGATTCCCCATAAGCCTGCAGAAAGTTGCCCATTCGTGCTTTATAGGTTTAGCAATGATATACTCTATCTTCAAAAATCCTTTTCATAAAAAGTTAGTGCCAGCTAGGAACAAGGTGGCCGGTAATCTTATCTCTTCCTGTGGGTAGAGGAAGTTGGGCGAAACATTGCCTTAGATGTGTTGTTGGCAAAGACACAAACGTTTCTCAGCTCAGCAGTCTTTGTTTTTGAAATCCCTACTTTTATTTCATTTTATTTCCCTTTTGCCGCCTGCGTTAGACCAACGACAGCCACAAGTTCGGCCAGTAAATCTTTGTGCTTTAATTGCATTCATCTAGGGACTTGTTCGTGTAAGATTTAATAGACTTTGGGGTGTTCTCCACTGAGCCTTTAAATGTGCTGGTACCATCCAGCTTGTTGCAAGATTGCGGAGAAAAATAAGGCCTTAAGGAAAGATGCGAACAGGCTGGTGATTCACAAAATTCATGCACTGGCTCAAGAATATGGTTTTTAAGTGCCCTTTAAAGTGCCAGGAGACACCATGGGAGATTGTATGACTTGCTCACTGCCTCAAAAAAAGAAACACAGCAGTACTATCCCAAGTCAGCATGGGGAATATTTATCACTAACATTGAGATTTATTATGCTGTTTGCGCCAATTAATTATGTTATTTATGAAAATACATAAATCTGGCCTTGTTGGCCTTCTGGGCTGCATTGGAGAGTCCCAAACTCCACTCCTAATATACTAGAGGCTATTTAGCTATACTATTTATGCTATTTGCCTTGAAATCAGAAATTTTTGGTTGTGTCTTTTAACTGCTAGTTGATGTTCATGAACCCTTGTTTTCAATTGCCAAAATCCTTGAGCTCAAACCTCACTGATAATAAACAACACCAGTTCAATTGGGAAAGAACAAAAATCATTGGCTATGCCAACACCTGCCACACATGTGAATTTATTGAATGCAGCAGTGTCAGAAACTGGGAGACCTGATCTTCCATTTTCCGGCGTGAGCATGCGTGCCAGCCAGCTGATCGTCGTGTGCGCATGCGTGCCAATAACTGGAAGACTAGCTGCTCTGCGCGCATGCATGCCCTGGAAACCAGAAGTTCATTTTCCGGCACGCGCATGCCCCCTGGGCAGTTCCTCTTCCAGGTTGCAGCCCAGACGAGTGTGCATGTGCATGTGAAGTGTGCGCGCATGCGCGCAAACTCCCT
Organism: Diadophis punctatus similis; assembly: GCA_023053685.1. Lineage (NCBI taxonomy): Eukaryota > Metazoa > Chordata > Lepidosauria > Squamata > Dipsadidae > Diadophis > Diadophis punctatus. Next base: position 430,553 of record JALIGW010000088.1, read on the forward strand.
TTTTGGCACTCGGTAACGAAAATGTTCACCATCACTGCTTTAGAGTGAGGCGTCTTAGGGTGTAGTCCTCTAGGTCAGAAAGCCTTGCAGAAGGCTACACTAAAGCCTCATCCACCCCTTCCAGTGATTAAACTAGAGCGCGTCAGATCCCAATTCATCTAATTATACGCCTTCGCCAATCAACATTCTGTAATGTACCTCTTCTCAATCAGTGCCACAAAGCCATTGTTATTTCTCCTTGCTGCCTGCCAGACAATTTCATCAAAAAAAGAAAGGAAAGAAGGAAGGAAGAACTTGCAGAAGTTGATTAGGAGTGATCTCATTCCAGCACCCTTATTTGACCAAGAATTAGAATATTTTATTCCCTGCGACTTTAGGCTCTTCAAAGCCTGCAAAGAAATGCCCTGTTTCCACAGCTCATCAAAGAGCAATTCTTCCATTTGTTCGGCTCAATAGCTTGCTCCAAACAGCTCTTTGAAACACCTTCCTATTCAGTAAGAAAATGATGTGTAGTGCAGCATTATTTCAGCTAACTTTTTCATTAGAGCAGTGTTTCTCAACCTTGGCAGTTTGAAGATGTGTGGACTTCAACTCCCAGAATTCCACAGCCAGCAACGCTGGCTGTGGAATTCTGGGAGTTGAAGTCCACACATCTTCAAACTGCCAAGGTTGAGAAACACTGCATTAGAGGGTTCGAATGTACCGCTAACAAATAGGTTAGTGCTTCAGCAGATACCCTTCCTGGAGAATGCCGAGTTTAATTTGCAAAAATAGTTAACTCACATCTGTACCTGGCATGCAAATCCTTTCCAGATATTTTTAAGTTTGCAATTCGGGATAAGAAGTAGATGTGTGCAGGTGCCTCTTGGGGTCAATGACATTAAGAAACAGGGCCACCAAGAGCTATGGTGGTGCAGTGGTTAGAATGCAGTACTGCAGGCTACTTCTCCTGATTGCCGGCTGCCTGCAATTTGGCAGTTCAAATCTCACCAGGCTCAAGGTTGACTCAGCCTTCCATCCTTCCGAGGTGGGTAAACTGAGGACCCAGATTGTTGGGGGGAATATACTGACTCTGTAAACTGCTTAGAGAGGGCTGTAAAGCCCTGTGAAGTGGTATATAAGTTTCAGTGCTATTGTTATTGCTAATAACACAACTGTCTCGTTGAGTCTAGTTTTCACTGTTTGTGTTAGCCTGGACATGATTCAGCGGCATTTGTCCCAAAGATGTTTTTTCCAAAAGGCAACTGGACTTAATTCGAAAAAGCACCTTTGGGATAACCATGGCCTGGATGACATTGAGAATCTCCACAGACATTCGGTGGCATTTGCGCAACCATCTTGCCATCAAAACTCCTCTCCTTTGATAATGTGTGTGTGAGAGGACAAAATAATAGAATAACAGAGTTGGAAGGGACCTTGGAGGTCTTCTAGTCCAACCCCCTGCTCAAGCAGGAGTTCCTAAACCATTTGAGATAGATGGCAGTCCAGTCTCTTCTTAAAGGTCGCAAGTGTTGGGGCTCTCACAACCTCCACTGGCAAGCTGTTCCACTGGTTGTGATCGCTCTCACCATCAGAAAGTTTCTCCTCACTTCCAGGTTGAATCTCTCCTTGGTCAGCTTCCATCCGTTATTCCTTGTTTGGCTTTCTGGTGCCATAGAGAACAGCCTGACCCCCTCCTCTCTGTGGCATCCCCTCAAGTATTGGAACACTGCTATCATGTCACCCCTGGTCCTTCTCTTTGCCAGACTGGCCAATCTCAGTTCCTGCAACCACTCTTCATATGTTTTATTTTCCAGACCCTTTATTTATTTATTTATTTATTTATTTATTTATTTATTTATTTATTTATTTATTTATTTATTTATTTATTTATTTATTTATTTATTTAAATGGATTTATATGCCGCCCAACTCCCAGGGGACTCTGTTTTTGCCACAAAGCCAGTCTCCTTGCCCAAGACCACGGTTGCAGAATTGCATTTTGCCTTGCTATCCCTTGTCTGTCTGTTTGTGTTTTTATCCTGTCTGGTTGCGTAAGCTGTAAAGTATCTGGACTTTTCTTTTTCCCCCTTGTAGTCTTAAACATCTGACAGGAAATATACTGTCAGTGGCAAGAAATCAACAAACCTCTGTATAAAAGACTGACAGCCAACACAATCTGAAATCAGATAAAAAGCTATGCCTCCGCCCTTTTTGATAGGTCAGAAACTTATGAGCATCTCAAAAAATAAATCTCTGTCTCTCCCTCTCTTACTTATGCCCACCCTTCTTTTCCATTGCTTTCTTTAAGGAGCAGAAATATTTAGTGCCTACGTCATGGAGAACTGCTGAAATAATAGCTTTGTGATGTGAATTCTGAACATGACAGATTTCTATTAGCAATCAGCCAGAGACAAAGAGACTAATCTTTGTCAAATGTAGTTGTGTTATCAGGCCTATTTGTTACACTCCTAAGACCAAATCCATCCCATTTGCATTCGATTTACATCTGCCACAGGGAAGAGACTCAAAGGGAAATTCTGTGATTTTCTGCTTAGGGGGGCTCCTAATTCCAAGACCCACTTGTCTCATTGATTCATCAGCTAATACCCCTGCCAAAGGGGTAGCCATCCCAATCAAACAGACTGCCACAAAGAAGAGGAGGTCAACCTGTTCTCCAAAGCATCTGAAGGCAGGACAAGAAGCAATGGATGGAAACTAATCAAGGAGAGAAGCAATCTAGAACTAAGGAGAAATTTAGCACAGCCAAGAACACAACTATTTGATAACTTATATCTGAGATGTTTTCCTACTTGTTTGACCATTAGCTTCATTGGCAAGAAGTAATCTGGACAATTCTGTGTTTAATATGGCAAATAAGGGAAATTTATTTCATTCCAACAACTGCATTGGATGCCCCAAAGTGCTTTTCTCAAGCGGCAACTGGACTTTCTGGTTTTTCTTGAAGACGTTTCGCTTCTCATCCAAGAAGCTTCTTGGATGAGAGCTGAAGAAGCTTCTTGGATGAGAAGCAAAACGCCTTCAAAGAAAAACAAGGAAGTCCAGTTGCCTCTTGAAAAAAGCATCTTTGGGACAACCATGACCTGGAAGACTGAGAATCTCCATAAACTGAATTGGATCCAGAGGGAAACCAATTGGTATTGGTAGCTTATTACTACTATGGAAACAATAGATAAGACTGCAAATGAGATTCCGAACTTGGATTCGATTGCTGGAAAGCTATCCAAAGCTATGGTTTTTCTCCTTCTAATCTGATTTCTTTAGTTGACAAGGAAATTGAGATAGTTCTTCACTATGTCCCTTAGTGTGTTGTTGGTTAATTGATTGCTTTATTACAATTGCTCGATTGTAATTAGAACCCTTTTACCTAAAAAGATTACGTGTGTTGGAAAAGAAAGGAAGAGAGAGAGAGAGAGAGAGAGAGAAGGAGGAGGAGGAGGAGGAGGAGGAGGAGGAGGAGGAGGAGGAGGAGGAGGAGGAGGAGGAGGAGGAAGGGAGGAAGTGAGGAAGGAAGGAAGGAAGGAAGGAAGAAAGAAAGAAAGAAAGAAAGAAAGAAAGAAAGAAAGAAAGAAAGAAAGAAAGAAAGAAAGAAAGAAAGAAAGAAAGAAAGAAAGAAAGAAAGAAAGAAAAGAAAAGAAAAGAAAGAAAGGTAAATCATTAAGTAAACATAGAATTTGACTGATGGAATGAATCATATTCAACTGTCCCCTAGCTGGCTGTCAGAATAACACTCATGGAAACATAGTCACACAGGCAGACAATACAACAACAACAACAAAATGCAAGATGTCTAAATCACCAACCGCCTTCATTAAAACTGTGCTAATTTGTCCTGATCGTGTTGTTAGCATCTAATTAGCAGTACCTTATTCTCCAAATAGATACAAATGAAAGACACTTTGATTTAAGCTAGGAAGGGCTTAACCAATTTTTACTGGAGTGTGAAGTGAGCAGCTCCATTATGTGATAGGAGAAAGGGTGGGGGGGAGAGAGAGAGAGATAACAGCCCCTTGGTTTTTACTGGCTTGGCTCCTGCATTTGTTTTTTGACATTTGACTGACTCCCTTGTAAGAAGCCAGGCATGCGTCATTAAACATGTCCCTTAATAAATCTCTCAAGCATCTCAGTCTGAAGCAAATGACAAAAAGCCCTTTGACAGGGCTTCCAAACTCTTAAAATAAAAGACTGATCATCAAGATATTTCAAGAAGGCGCCTTGACATCTACAAGAGTTAACCTGTGTAATTGGTGACGGTCTCCGAAAGCTACTCCTCTTGGGTAATTTTGGGGAGACCCTCTTGGGGACAATGAACTTGCGGCGCTGATGTGTAATTGAGGTCACTGCATTCCTGTTGCATATACTTTCTGGGACAGAAGAGGAAATAGAAGAAAGGAAGGAGGAGGACGAGGTGGAGGAGAGGAGAAGAGATGGGGATGGTGCAGAAGAACTACAATTTCACATTGACTCAATATTTTATTTAGTTAGTTAGTTAGTTTGCCAAACATGTACGAGATAACAGGTATAAACATGGACATGAGCACAGGAAAGGAGTACGAATAAATGGGGACAGTAGGACAGGGACAGTAGGCACGCTGGTGCACTTATGCACACCCCCTTACAGACCTCTTAGGAATGGGGGTCCACGGTAGATAGTTTAAGGTTAAAGCTATGGGGGTTTGAGGATGTAACAGCAAAGTCAGGTAGTGCATGTCAGGATAGGATTTTTCTCCTATCAGAGGCGATGTTGGATCTTGTTCCCTTGAAGTCATTCGCATTAGAAAATAAAACCGAGATTCAAACCTAATTAACAAAATATTTATTTCAGTACAAAAATAATAAAATAGACCCTTAATAAGCTACATCTTTTCAGCTAATGAAGTCACATCTGCCTTCTCTTCATGGAGAAGAGAAAGGAAGAAGAAGTGGGAGCTGACAAAAACTCCTGGAATGCACGCATGCATAGTAAAATATATCACATGTCTGCTTGATCATAAATACAGGAACCTTACAGGAAACATAGAGGTGCACAAACTGGCAATATTCACATCGTGACAGTGCATTCCAAGCATTGACCACTCTATTGCTGAAGTCATATTTTCTGCAATCGAGTTTGGAGCGGTTTACCTTGAGTTTGTATCTATTGTGGGCTCATGAATTATTGCAGTTGAATCTGCTACAATCTATGAGTTCTCTTATTTCACATCGGGGGCTAGCAGGGACACAGATGGCAAAACAATATGATCAGGTTAACAATATATATTAAGTTGGAAAATTATTTTAGATGTGTTGGAGAGGGAGAAGACGACATTGTAACGGCTGTCACATTTTTTTTTATATACATCGGACAGGTTCAGTCTCATCTCCTGATATTGTGGAATTGTCCCATTGAATTCAATTGAATTCTACCATTCCACTCTGGCTATTTCCATTGAGAAATTAATCAGAATACCCAGATATTCGAGAGATGGGGAGTTAGGGCAGATTTTCCAGATGTTAGAGAACCCAGAGTAGGTGCTCCGGGTTCTCTAACATCTGGGAAATCTGCCATAGCTCCCCATCTCTCGAATATCTGGATATTCTGATTAATTTCCCAAGATTACCACCGTATTTCCCCAAAAACAAGACCCTGTTTTATATTTTTTGAATCCCGAAATAAGTGCTTGGCCTTATTTTTGGGGAGATCTTATTATTTTGGGGTGTGTGGAGCAAGTCGGAGCTCCTCTTGCCGTCTTACCTGATTGCCAGCTCTGTCTCCCTAACCCTAACCAGAGGAAATGGTGGGGACCGGCTGCGCATGCGTTTAAATATTTTTGGGGAGGGCTTATTTTCAGGGGAGGGCTTATTTTCGGGGAAGGGCTTATTCTTGGGGAAGGGTTTATTTTCGGGGAAGGGTTTATTTTCGGAGGAGGGCTTATTTTCGGGAAAACACTGTACATATCAAGCTTATTATTCTACAAAAAAAATCGCACATTGTTTATGTTATGTTCAAACGGTGACTATGTTCATTGCAGATTTAAAAAGATATGTGAATTGTCTATCAAATATACAGACGTCAATTGTGCTTCTCTTCAATACGTTCACATCATACCCAGCACTTGAAATATACCAAAATTTCTGCTGAAACATCCTTTGGTACATAAAGTATTTGGTTTAAACCTCTGTCTTTATGTGTGTATGTATTTCATTTGTGATGTATTTATCCTCATTTGGTTTAATGCTTGTGTTTTTTTTTAATTTAACTCTTTCATGAATAATTGCAGAAATGACTAGAAAGCAATTATGAATAAGCACATGTGTGAGACACATGCATCAGGAATAATTAGGTTTCCCTAGGCCTACACTACATAAGCACCTTATTATTTAATTCCAGCCTAGACACATTTACTAAACTGAACTGAATTCATAGCGATGCATATTCTTACGGTTTGCTTCATGTCTGCCAAAGAATAATAGAAACCATTATTAGATTTAGCTGACAAATGGATTTTGTTTTAACTCCATGTCGCTTACACATTGGTTAATTCAATGCAGCTGCCATCATTATGCATTTTAACCAAAAAAAAACCTAATTTTTTTCACTGATTGTCAGCTCTGTAGTACATGTGTGCGTGTGTGTGTGTGTGCGTGCGGGAATAAAATGAATCTACATTTTACACCCATTTCATTACAACCAAAATTCTTCCTGAAGAGGATAATGATCATTTATATTAATTGGAGCATATTTCAAGATGCAGCCAAAATGGAATCCAAATTCTGATCTTAGCTAAACATTTTTAAATCTCTCAAATTTAAGTCTCTGGAGTTGTACAGGCAATTTTTTTTTATTCTGCTGAACATAATGAGATGTGTGCCGTTTCTCCATTTTAAGATGTGAAACACAGAGTGAGGGATGTCAGGAGCCAAGCAACCAACTGTCCATTGTTTAGAATTAGTGATGCCATCAGCCTGACCAAATGTAAACACAGCTGCATAGGAAACAGAAACAGTCTCGAATGCCTTGAAGCTGTTATGGCAGTCAGAAAAAGAACGGAAGGAAGAACTACTGTATATTGTCATCCAAAAAAGAATCTTGGCTACCCAGAGCAGTATCAGGATGATAAAGATTCAGATCACAGAGGGCATGTGGTAAAGTCCTTGTACAGAACAGACTTGGTGTCAGGCCTGTCCCAGTTTAGGCATTTAGGAAAGAAAGACCCTCGACTCCATTTGTAGCAAATGGTAATACTTTTACTAAAGCCAAGTGGTTACAGTGTAAGCAAAGTCATATCTGAATATTCCCTTATAAACCCAGTGATTTTCCCTTTCCTGGACTCTCCCCCTCTGGTCATTTCATTAATGTCCAATGGTATTCAAACTAGGTGTTTTGGTAACAGTCCTAAAGTTTGGTGCCTCTTTGGTGGGCATTTGTATTTCTTTCTCATGCCTGTGTCTTTGGATCTTTCAACTGTTTTCTCTTATCTTGGATTGGCACCTCTGGTTCCTATCATCCCCCTCCTGACATTCCCCTACTCCCCCTCCCACCTTTTATGGCAGGATGCCATCATAGCGAAGGAGGGCTGAAGTGGTGTGATGGCAGATCTGACACTTGGCAAGTTAACCAAAGTTGGGGTTCCCTTCAGTGGCCTAAAGAGGCCATCTCTCAATTCTTTCTCAGGCTGAGACCTAGAGAGTATAGTTTGAACAGTTGAAAATGCATTGATTGATTGTTGGTAGGAGGTGGGGTCTATTGAGTTTTATATTGGGGTTTTATTTCTATAAGCTGCCCAGAGCCAAAAAGGTTGGCCATCACTGGTCTAAAGAATGTATCCAAGAAAGTTGGTAAGATACCCTAATGCAGTGGTTCCCAACCTTCCTAATGCCACGACCCACGCCCCGCCCCCACGCCCCAACTGCGACCCACCCCGCCGCCGGCATTTGGGTTCTTTTACCCTCTGTGCATGCGCAAAGTGTTCTGCACATGCGCAGAGGGTAAAAGAACCCAAATGGCGGTGTCCGGATGAAGTCTCCAGATCCGGGTGAGGTCTCCACTGGCTTCGCATGTTGCCTCTGGGAGCTTTTCGAGCCCCGTCACAAAAGGCGTGCACGACTTCGGCGGGGCCGGGACAGGTGACTGCCTGGAGAGAGCCATCCCCTTCGCAGAGTCTCTCCCATCTACCTGTAGCGTTTGGGGCAAAGGCGATGGCTCTCTCCGGGCAGCCGCCTGTCCCGGCCCCACCGAAGTCATGCACACCTTTTGCGACGGGGCTCGAAAAGCTCCCAGAGGCAACACGCGAAGCGAGCGGAGACCTTGCCTGGATCTGGAGACTTCGCCAGGACACTGCCATTTGGGTTCTTTTACCCTCTGCACATGCGCAGAATGCTTTGCGCATGCACAGAGGGTAAAGGAACCCAAATGCTGGCGGCGGGGTGGGTCGCAGTGGGGGCGCGGGTTGTGGGGCACGATATAGCCAGGCTTATGGCAGTGGGTGGGAGCTGAGGATGCCAAGGCGACCCCTGGGAAATGGTCATTCGACCCCCAAAGGGGTCACGACCCCCAGGTTGGGAACCGCTGCCCTAATGGCTCTCATTTCAAAAGTTGCCATTGAATTGTGATGGATAATGGCTCAGGTAAATTACGGAAGGGGGCGGGTAACACTTTTGAGAGGTAGACTGTAGTTTCATTTACTAAACGAGTAGGTTAGCACTACTGCTTGGGCCCAGCAGCAAAAGGTATTAATGTATTTAAAGAATGATAGTTAGAAGACATGAAGATAGATTGAACATGGGTATGGGAGAAGAGGGAATGAGCTTTTTCTCCCTCTCATTTTTGGCTTGTTTAGGGAAGGCCTCAAGCTCACAAGACTTTATCGTCATGAATATATATATAGCAGGGTGAAGAAAAACATAAGAGGTAAAAGAACATTTTCTTTAACCTGATTGCTTGCTCAGAGAGAATAGAATTTTAACATTTTTACAAAGAAGATATTCTTCACCATCTTGTATCCAGGCTAGTCAGTGCTGACCCCGAAGGCATTTTAAGCCATTGTTCAACCTGTGCAGTAATTTCCTGACAGTTAAAACAATTAATCAGTGGAATGATTTACCTCAGGAAGTTGTGGGTGCTCCAACACTGGAGGTTTCTAAGAAGAGATTGGACAACAATTGTCTGAAATGGTATACGGTTTCCTGCTTGAACAGGGAATTGGACTAGAAGACCTCCAAGGTCCCTTCCAACTATGTTATTCTGCTATTCTGTATGAACTTCCATGCATACATCCCAACATGCTGTTTTCTTTACAACCTTATGCAATGTGATGTGAATGTGACAGCTAAATAACTAGAGAAAAAGAAGGATTTGTAGTGGGATTTACCAGCTGACTGCAAGTTATTTTCCATGGTGCTGAATTGAACCCACACTTTATAGGCTGTTTGCACAGTCAACTGTGAATTATGACAGTAAGAGCTATTGAGGGAGGTGTTTTCCAGTGATGTACAGGCATGTGCACATTAGCCATAAATCCACATCAGTGTCATTTGGGAAAGCTATCTGCATGTCTAAGCTTCTTTAGATTGAGATGAATTCTTACAAAAAGCACCTGATTCCCTGAAAAGCACTAGAATGCAGGCCAAGTTGGAACTGGGGAAGAATATGCAATGAATGTATCTATATAGAGCATTGTATTGCATTGAATACTTTATTTGGTCAAGTGTGATTAAACTCACAAGGAATCTGCCTCTGGTGCAGAAGCTCTTAGTGTATAGGCAAACCAATAGAATAATGATAATTATCCTAATCATAATATTGCCCATAAGAGAGGGGAAGTAAAGTAGATAATAAGAAGGATAAATAATACTACTACAGCCATACCACATGGGTAAATACGCAGGGACATTAGCACTGTGAGAATTAGCTGCTCAGTAGAGTGATGGCATGAGGGGGGAAAATGTCTCTGTGTCTAGTTGTTTTGGCATGCAATACCCTATAATGCCATACTGAGGGAAGGAATTGAAACAGTTTATGTCCGGGATGTGAGGGGTCTGTAAATATCTACTCAGCCCTCCTTCTGACCTGTGCAATATACATGACTTCTATAGAAGGCAAACTGGTTGCAATTGTTCTTTCTGCAGTCTGTGGTATGATATAGTTGTTGTGGCCCACCAGCGGCCAGTGGAGCTGGTGGCAGACTCGGACAGTGCGGAGATTGGGGAGAAACATGGGCCAGTCCTGGAGTCTGGGGAAGGCTCTGATGAGTGCTCTGCATCGGAGGCAGAGATGGGGCCAGGGCCATCTGACAGTTATCAGCTACCTTCGGAGTCAGAGATAAGTGAGGCTGAAGAACAGCTGGAGCCTTTTCCCGATGTGCGCAAGTGCAGAGCTGTCAGGAGAAGAGAACAATTAAGGAACAGAGATCGACTCGGGAGTAAAGGCACAAGTGGACACTGAATGGCCCCTCCCATAGGAAATAAATAGGAGCGAAAGGGGAGTGGTGTTTGTAGAAGAAAATTAGTTCATTAGTGTGAAGATTTGCTTATCTAAGAGACTCCTTGCCAAGTATTTCTTTGTACAGCATTATGTCAAGAAGCTATCGGCCTGGCAACTATCCAAGGACTGATAAGGTCTGTGGTTGCAATTCATCCTTGAAAGACTGTTTGCCGGGACTTTGCTGGATGTGAATGCTAGGAATTCACATTAGCCAAATAAAAAGGGTGGTTTTTTTCCGGGACAAGGAGTCTGTTTTGTGATTTGGTGAAGCCTAGGTCAGAAAAATAGTTATGGTTCATGTGTAAGCCTTTTGAGATTGTTCTGATACAAATCATATGAATGTTTATAAGTTTAAACATGACGCTTTACCAGAATTCTATTCTATAAGCTGAACACGCTTATACAGCAATTCTTCTAAATATTTTAGCTTTTAAGAATTAAGTCCCACTGTAATGAGACTGGAGCCTAGTAGTCCAAGGTGAAAGTGGTTGGTCTTGAAGGACATGGAGATACTTGCACCATGTTCTACCTTCTTGTGGGGGTCAACTATATATTGATAGAAGATCTGTCTGAGGTATTTAATCAGGTGTAATAACTTCACTTGATGTGACAAGCAATGAAGTGGAACACCCCAAGGAGGCAACCAACTTATTTAAATTTATGTCAAAGAGTCTGTGTTTCATTCACAAGTGAATTTTGCTATGAGCGCCCTTAAGCGAGTAGTGTCATTTTAAGAAGTGGAATCATGTTTGCCTGTTGACAACGTATGTTTTTTTTTTAAAAAAATAATGCAATAAAGGAGAAGGTACCTGAGGGAAAAAGAGAAACGATTCCCTGTAATGGCTAGAGGAATATTATTCATTATCACAACATTTACCCCAACAAATATTTGTCATTTCACGGCCAGCTTTTCACGTTTTGGGAATACATTTATAATGATGATGTCCTCACAATAGTGGTGACATACGAGACACTCAATTTTCTTCTTGTAATGATGTTTTATTTTAATAGGAGGTATCTCCAAACATCCCACTTAATATAATAAGAGCTCAAAGGGTTGTTTTATAGAGTGAGAATAGACTTGTGATAAACAAACAAACAAACAAACAAACAGTCCATTCTCCTGTGGCATGGCATTAGAACAATATTTATTTAATTTAAAAGGGTTATATATAGCTTTTCCATGCATAAAACATAAGAGATGTGTGTGTGGGGGGATGTGTTGTGGCCCGCCAGCAGCCAGCATAGCTGGCAGTAGATTCAGACAGTGAGGAAGTTTGGGAGGAACATGGGCCAGTCCTGGAGTCTGGGGAAGGCTCGGAGGAGTGCTCTGCGTCAGAGGCAGAGATGGGGCCAGGGCAGTCTGACAGTTATCAGCTGCCTTTGGAGTCAGACAGCAGTGAGGCAGACAAACAGCTGGAGCCTGTTCCCAGTGTGCGCATGCGTAGAGTTGCCAGACGAAGGGAACAGCTGAGGAACAAGGGTCGACTTGGGAGTAAGGCCAGGGAAAGTTCAAAAGGAAACCACTAGTTAGGCATGTGACCCAAACCACAGAAGGTATCCTTGATGGTTGGTTGACTATTTTTATAATTTCTACATTTCTATCCCTTATCTGTTGTGTGCCAGCTTCCTCTTATATGACCAAGTGAAAGCAAAGAAAATATATAAATAACTGCCTTGCGCTATGTTCGGGGTTCTTCCACTTTAAGGGAGAATTCTTTTGTACTCAGCTGAACAAACGGGTTTGACTTATCAAGACAAATCCACACTCCGTCTTTCATTTATTTTTCACCGAGTCACTCCTGAACCCCTGCGTAACAATTCCACAGAACATATCCTGTTCCGTCTCGGTCTTCATAATATATAGCTTCTCTTCCCTTTATTTTTATTTTTTTCATCTGACTGACTTTTTCTTTATTTTGTCTCACAAAATTTGTCCTGTAGGAACAGTAAGAATGCTGAATGTTCTGTAGCACAACCAGTATGCCCTAGTCTGTCTTACGTCAAGCAAACTGCTCTGTAAAACGCATCAATGAACAGGAAATGGGCGACTTTGTGTGCAAATCCACTTTGATTTGAAAACATGGTGTTAGATTAAATCAGTCTAATAATCGCCTTAATTATGAGACACCTAATTAAGACAGCTGGTTTTTTGCCTGAAAGAAGAGTTTAACAGAACTATGCTTTATTTAACAGTTCCACAGCAGCCATATTTTTCCCAAGTTAATTATTACATATTTCTTGGAGATACATTGCTGTGAAAGAGAGGTTCTGAGGAGAAATAAGCAAATTGGAAGGACATAAGAAGATCTGAAATTAATTGATTAGCAATAAAACTACAGCACACAGAGCAGTGCGATGGCCTAGAATCTCGCTGCACAATCAGGAGGCTGTGAGTTTGATCCTGGGTAGTGGCAAATATTTCTCTCCCTGGGCACAAAGAGAAAATATCTGCTGTGAGCTCCGCATAGGTGTTAGGAAGTAGGCCAGTAAACACTCAGCACCATTCAGTCGCCACAACTCCACCCCAATGCAAGGGATTACAGGGTCATTAAAAAAACATGGTGCACAACGAAGAACAACTACAAAGGGAAATTCTTAACAATTGCAACTAGATGATTCTAGATCCTGATTAATCATAGCTATTCTTGTATTCTTTATGTTCCTAAAATAATTCTGGGTACTGTACAAAAGATAATTGTAGCCTCCATCCAAATAAACAATAAGCATAGAGAATATTCACTGAATATTCTGCAATGGCTTTCATTTTCTAAAATATGAGACAAAAAGGAAGAAATTCTCAGAAAGCATTTTTCTAAGAGATTATTTTTAGCACAGTATTTCGCCAGATTTATCCCCTACTCTTCATTAAAACCAACTGTTTGCAGATATCTAATTTAAAGAAAGATCTTTTATTGTTGTCTCGTGCTCTACTCAAAATGTCTCCTTTTTCAGCATGCTATGGGGAGTGCTTATCCTGAAAACAATCTATATACTCCTGAAATGCTTTTCACATTACAAATCGGGGTGCCTCCAATTACGCAGCAACCAAGCAAGTCTAAGAGGCTCTTAATCGAAAATATGTTACCGGATTCCAGCGAAAGACGCCCCCATCGTCTTTTCAAGTGTTTCAGCTTCCTAAATTAACTCAGTGTAAACGTTCTATAGATGGCATCGCATCCGAATTGGCTGCTTCTTTAAACCACTGCTAGCATCTCTCTGCAGAGAAAGCTCCCCTTAAATGATAGCATTTTAATCCCCCGTTTATGCTGCTGAATGCTACATATTCAGAACGTTACCTTGCCTTCTTTGGCTGCACCTTCATTCCAAAGAAGGGCAGCAGTTATGCTTTGCAGGAAAACCATAATGAGCATTAAATGATGCTGTGGAAAAGACTACTTGGTGATAATTCAAGGCGAACAGCAATGCATAAGGCAATTACAGATGCAATAATGCTACTGCGGTTCAATCCATATGAAGGATATCTCATCCCATCACACGCCATTTGTCGACAGCTAAACAAAACCGAATCTTCTTGCATCAATAGTTATCATCAATCGGTTAGGCAATCAAGTATCTTACTCAGGGGTGGGTTTCACATAATTTACCTACCGGTTTGCCCAGTAGCACCAAAAATCATCCGCACATGTGTTAAGGTGAGTGCAGAGTAACCCTTGAGTTATCAAGGACATGCACATAGAAGCGGGATATTGCAGTAGATACGAGTAATGATCCAGTCACACACACAGATTCGTTAAAGTGCATATAGTGTTTACTTAAAGAAATAGCACAGTCCATAAACAGTCCAGGTCATACACATTCAATTCAGTCAATATCTGGAAGTACAATAATCTTCTTACCAGCTTGTCTTTGTCTTACACATTAAACAAAGATATTACAGCTTACAAACACATCAGAATATCAGAGAGAGTAACAGAGCATAACACAGAGATCACTATCTAGTCAAAGAGTCAATACCAAATGAAACAACAGAGAGAGTAAGCCATGATCTCTAGCTCCCTCCTATGGCAACTTGCAATACTTCAGCCAATCAGAACATAGCATACATTTTTAAAGCTATATTACATAAATACATACAAACCTATATTATTGGCTTGTTTATATATTGCCAACCCAACCGTTTGCACAGAGTCCTAACAACATGCGTACAACCTTCCGCGCATGCGCTTGACTCAGAGGCATGGCTTGAAAATGTGGTAGCACCCAAAGACCACCCTTGGTGTCAGTGCTGCTGAGCAGAGCTGTTGTTTAGCTCAGCTGAGGCACAGCAATCCGCTCTGCCGCGCAAATAAGCTGAGCTTAAAAAAAGGGAATATAAGACAGAGAACGGCGGGGGCGGCAAACAAAACTCTGAGGCAGGTAGATTCCTCAAAGAACAAGTTTATTGGATATGTCATATTGGCACAGGCTGGTGAAAACCAACTCTGAATATTCCCGCGGTTTTCACCTAATTAAAAGTAAAAGTCTGTCACTTTCCCAAAACAACCAGTCACATGGCCCAATCAGGATACAGTCCATTTGCTAGGTTACATCAGTCCCCTCCTTCTAAACACCTGCAGGAATGTCCTTGGTTCCCAAGAGAAAGTATTTTGTTTTGACTATAATACCCCATCGATCTCTATCCCCCTCCACTCCCTATCCCTCAGCTCCAGTGTGTCAGCACTGAAGTCTCAAAGTGGCTTCAGTCAAGTGAGTTTCAGGGTTGACAGGCCACCAAGAACAAGTCCATCCCCAAATCATATCTGAATATGTACCCTCTTGTATAGGTTCAAATCTTGTAGATAAGGAAGGTTCTAACAAAACAGAACAAGGAGAAAACTAAGTTTTTATTATATGGAAATCTAGCAAGTTTTAAAAGGCCTAGGAGCTAGGGTAGTTCAAAACAGCAGCAATCCAATTTTGTAATTCATTTGGAAAGGAAAACTACAACAAGCGCATAGTTTTTCTCCCTCCTCCTTCCCATGTTTTCGGCAGTTTTTCTTCTACAGATTGGAAATTCAAACAGAGTTATTCTTGCTCAGATTTTTCAAATCAAACATCAAGCCCTAACTTGGCATTCTTTGATCTACAAAAATATGCACCACTATATATTTTTCTTCTCTTCTCTTTTTCTTTTTAGGATGCGATAAAAAAAAGGAGACAAAACTTGACATCACAGTTCAGCTTCACATCTTTTATTCTTTTTCATAAAGAAATGCCAAACAACAGGATAAAAATAATTGATCAAATAAACACCGAGGGATGTGTATACAGAGCATAAAATTTTAAGGTGCCAAATACAATGGGGATTATTCCAGCAACAAGCAATAATTTTTTAGCACTCAAAACGGATACTGTTGTGTTGTGAGTTTTAAATGCTTCCCCCCCCACCCCTGATCTTCTTTAAACTAAAAGCCAGATAACAAAGAAATCCATTGCAAAATGAACGCTGCATTTAAATGTGTAGGTATCAATATTCATATGTTCCTTGTGATGACGGTGTGGATGCTGCTCTTAAACAGAATTAAAAGAATTGGGATTCAGGAGTGCCTTTTATGTAAAAAGTGAAGAAAAATGGACTATGGTTTTGATTTCTCTAAAAGAGAGACAGTTAACCTTTTGGTGACTAACATATACACTTAAGATTCTCAAAAAGGATAAAAGCTAAAAAAAAGTGGAAGAAATCGTATTAAGCATGCAGATAGTAATAGCATTTAGTTTTGCAGCACTCTCTGGGCAATTTACAATGTAGAAGCATTGCTTGCATATTGCCCTCCACAATCTCGGTCCTCATTTTACTGACCTCGGAAGGATGAAAGGCTGAGTCAACCTTGAGTCCCATCAGGATCGAACTCCAGCCTCACTCTCTCTTCCCAGATTCCATCTTGCTCCAATAGCAGGACAAGAGTTGAGATAGTTGGAGATGGGCTGGGCGCAGTGGTTGACCAGGGTGTCTTTCGTGTCTTGCCGTGCTCTTAGCGTACCACATCACTTGCAGAGACCGCCTTCATGACCATTGTCCTATCTCACCGAAGGTCGATAACCCAACGGCTACTCTCACCTGGTTTGGCCAGCCTGTCGAAGCTGTTGCCCAGGGTGTGGCCGCTGCGCATGCTACAGCTGCTAGGAGCCACAGGTGAGAGCTGAGTGACAGGTGGGGACCAAAGGTGAACGAGCTGCCCTAACAGCTGCCCTAGAATGAGCTGCCGTAAAAGGACACGACATGCCCCTACACCAGAGGTGCTACCCCTCTCTGAGCACCCCATACACTCCTGGTTTATATTAATGAATCATTGTATAACATATGTATTGATATACTCAGGTCTATTGATACTTACCAATACATTGAAAAAAAGCATTGTTCTGTAACAGAGCAGAATTCACTAATGTCAGTAGCTGAAACAAGCTGAAAAATGCTTCAAATTACACAATGTGCTTCCAGAATTTATCACAACCCTTGCTCATGATAACACAGGAACTAGGGAAGCACAGAATACGATGAAGGGTGGACCTACACATCAATTAAAGGAACAGATTGCAAGATAATTCACTCACCCATCACCTCAGATCAATTTAAAAAATTGTCTCCTCTCTTCCAACCCCTGGGGGGGGGGGGGTTCTCAGCAATAAGAGACTTGGGCCAGAAAAGAACCCCAGCTTTCCAAATTATACTTCCATTGTTCTGTAACATGTTTGGCAGCAGGAAAACAGGGCTGCATCTAACCCATCATTTCAGCTTGGCAGTGCAATATTTCAATAACATTTTGAAGCACACTACAATAGGCTGAAAATGTACTTTCTTCATTGATTCCTCAGGGGGGAAGTTTCTAAAGAAATGTCACTCACAGTGATATAGAAAGAATATATCTGGATTGTGGAGTTGGGGGTGGGGAGGGAAGTCTAATATCTTCACAAGCCACACAAGAGAGAGAAAGAACAATATACTGTATTTAATGTTGCATATACTAACGGCAGCAAGACTGGTCTTCGCACAAAATTGGAAAAATAAAGAGACACTCCCCCCCCAAAGAAGAGGTAGTAAACAAGATACTGACTTGCGCAGAAATGGACAGGCTAAACTTTAGAACTCAAAGACAAGGGTGAGATGGGATATAACGAAATCTGGAATAAAATGTATCAGTGGTTGGAAGAGAGGAGGAAATGTCGGGATAGAGAAATATTGATAAGTTGAGAATTGAATAATTATTATGTTAATAGTATATGATACACAGGAATTGTATTGGTATTGAATGTAACTTTTGTAGACGTGTTTGAATTGTAACAGATTGTGTGTAGTTTAAATAGCAAATATGAATCGTAGTCGTTGTGAGGTAAAACTTTTCGGGAATGTTTGAACCGGAAACGTCGCACTATGTCCAATGGTTTTAATTGTATATTTAATAAAAAATGAGAGAGAGAGAGAGAGAGAGAGAGAGAGAGAGAGAGAGAGAGAGAGAGAGAGAGAGAGAGAGAGAGAGAGAGAGAGAGAGAGAGAGAGAGAGAGAGAGAGAGAGAGAGAGAGAGAGAGAGAGAGAGAGAGAACTAAGATAATGGAGTGAGCCATAGTATACTATTATCCAAAAGTGATGGTGATATTTTAAGGGCAGGCTAAATTTATAACAGCAAGCATTTTTTTAGTGCATAGCACAGCACACCAGCATGCTTAGAAGCATTTTTGGATCTTTCTCAAAAGTTTCTTCTTACTACTATTTTGTTTTTTCCTTTGTTACTTCTCTTGGCAGGTGTCTGCACACATTCTTTTTTTCCCTTTTTTTCCCCCAAGAAGGGGATTTCTTACTGTGATGTGAGATCTGGCTAGATAAAGCATTTTCGCTCGGCCCACCACATTGCCTCCCAAATGCATAATTGATTAGATTAAATTGAATTATTTTAAAATTGGATCGGATTAGCTTATAAATAGATTTAAGTCTGAACAGCAGGCACTGGAATATTTTGAAATGATGCTGTGTGCCAACAACCTGTCTTTCTAAAGCATTGCTTGTTAATCGCACCAGAGGTAAGAAATCCACATTTCCGTCTGACATTGTTCAAACAGAGATTTCTAGACCAGACCTACGATGTATTATGTCCAATTTCTAATCTTTTGAAGACATTAATAATCCTCGTATCCAATTTAGAGATATGTGGGGGTGGGGATAAGCAAAAGGAAGTAAAAATAATAAATTGTAAAATCTTTCAGCTGAAAAAAGTAATAATTTAAGGCCTACATGCATTGCAATTCATGCTGTACAACCTGATGAAATGATCATGATAGAAAGTCATCATTAAATTGTGTTGCACAGAAAATGAAATGAGAATTTTGTTGTAGCAAGGAGAATTGAACTGTTGATGTCTGAATGCTGTCAAACACCATGCATATATATATATTATATATATTATATATAATATATAGACTATTATAGATCTATTTCGACCTATTTAGCTGTCATCAGATAGCCATACCCTTACTGGGATTTGAACCTGGGCAGTCTGCCTATAAGGCAGCAGCTTAACCTTTAGGCCACAGGCTCTCTTCCCTTATCAGCTCTTCACCAGGAAAGGGTTTTATATATGTTTTTTCCCCCTGTCGAATCATCCTGGTGTATTGGAAGAAACATCACAGCTTCCTTTTTGCCTTTTGGCCCCTCATGGGACCATTCAGACAGTTTCTATAGCCGACAAACTATTTTCGCTATATGTGTAACATTTTTTGCTCATAAATGAAAATGAAGGGAGACTATTATAGATCTATTTCGAGCTATTTAGCTCTCATCAGATAGCCATACCCTTACTGGGATTTGAATATAGATATACCGTATTTTTCAGAGTATAAGATGCACCGGAGTATAAGACACACCTTAGTTTTTGGGGAGGAAAATAGGGGAAAACAATCTGCCTACCAGGTATTCATCTGGCTAGCATCCTTAGTCTGGTCAGCTTCAGCACATTATTTTATCTCCTGGTTAGGACTTAAAAAAACCTTCTTCTGAGAGAGTAACAATGAAAGAGCCTGCAAGCCAGTAAGAGCTGGGAAGATCGTTAGCACCTGGTTAGGGCTAAAAAAAAAAACTTATTCGGAGCAGCTGCAGCACATTATTTTATCTCCTGGTTAGGACTTAAAAAAACCTTCTGAGAGAATAACAATGAAAGAGCCTGCAAGCCAGTAAGAGCTGGGAAGATCATTAGCACCTGGTTAGGGCTAGAAAACAACTTCTTTGGAGCAAGTAGAGCAATGAAAAAAAAAACCCTGCAAAGACTTAGGGCTGGAAAAACATTCTTTGGAGAGAGTAACAATGAAAAAGCCTGCAAGGTAAGAGCTGGGAAGATCTGTTAGCACCTAGTTAGGGCTGGAAAAAAACTACATTCGAAGTATAAGACGCACCTGAATTTTCAGCCACTTTTAGGGAGGAAAAAGGTGCGTCTTATACTCCAAAAAATATGGTATGTAAAATTGTTTTTTTTAAAAATCATTTTCTGTCCAGTGTCATTTCTCAATACATACATACATACATACAGCAACATATCTTTTGCGATTTGGTTAAATTTGATTTGAATATTCCTTTTTTTTCTTTGCTTTTCTTCTTAAACTATTGTTCAATTTAAAAGGTTGGTTTTGCAACCAGCTCCCCCTGGCAATGACAGAGGCGAAAAATACAGTACATCATTCATCAAACAATTGTGGACCAAATTACACATGCCCTCATTAGCAATTACCTGGGAAACTTTCCTTCAGCCTGTCTTTCATGGTAATGGCAACTAATAATGGGTTCCATGACATGGCCGACCTATAAGTGACTCTGTGTGAAGCTACTCAGTAACCTTTAAATACATAATTGCACCTACATTTGAAGTGCACACTGTTATTTCAGAGAGTGTGAAGTACATCAAATCTTGATATGCATCCTACTTAAGCTTGCCATGGATGCATAGATTTTCACAGGGACCATGAGAAGCTGCTGTTAATGTTCTCCTCCACATGAGCTGGGAAACAGTGATAGTCATGTTAGCCCGCATGCACCTCACCAACAGATCAGCCTATGTAGCTAAACAAGCTTACATAATTTGAAATCTGAATATTTATTTATTTATTTATTTATTTAATTTGTCAACAAGTGCAAGGAAACATGACACATGAAAAAATGGCACAAATAAATGGATATAAAGAAGCAAGACATAGCCATAAGCACATAAAATGAGTACATACCTTAGGGACCTCTTAAGAAACGTGTAAGGTCCACAGTAGACAGTTTAAGGTAAAAGGTATGGGGGTTAGAGAAACTAACAACAGGATCAGGTAAAGTGTTCCAAACATTTACTACTCTATTGCAGAAGTAGTATTTTCCGCAATGAAGATTAGAGCGGATTACATTTAGTTTGTATCTATTGATAGCCCTAGTGTTATTGTGGTTGAAATTAAAGTAGTCATTAACAGGTAGGACGTTAAGGTAGATGATCTTGTGTACTAAGCTTAGGTTGGAATGTAGACGGCATAGTTCAAGGTTATCCAGGCCTAAAATTTCAAGTCTACTGGAATAAAGAATTTTATTGCGAGCAGAGGAGTTGAGTACTCTTCTTGTAAAATACCTCAATGTCTACATTGGATATCTGAGCCCATGTTAGGCTCTAAAAATCAAGAAAGATATGCTGAGGTTCTTCTAAGCAAGTGTCTTTATTGTCCATCACCTAGACAGAAATCTTGGAAAAGTTCCATGAAAAAAATGTGGGTTGGTTTATCTGTGGTGACACATTTTCAGTCCTTCATGGCTTAAAACATTGTGTGTTAGTTGTCTATGGAGATTCTCAAGTCATCCAGGTCATGGCTGTCCCAAAGGTGCTTTTTCAAGAGGCAACTGTACTTTCTGGTTTTTCTTTGAAGACGTTTTGCTTCTCATCCAAGAAGCTTCTTCAGCTCTGATTGGATTCTCCAGCTCTGAGCTGAAGAAGCTTCTTGGATGAGAAGCGAAACATCTTCAAAAAAAAAAATCAGAAAGTCCACTTGCTTCTTGAAAAAGCACCTTTGGAACATGGTGGGCTGATGGACTTATTTGCAGGTATATGCAGTAAATGTTAAGCATAGGGGCTTCCTAAGATAACCCCAGTTTGAATGTGTTCCTGTAGAAGCTCCAGTTGAAGAAGAAGATACTCAGCTACTATCTACCAGGGATTCTTTAATCTAGGTTTCCTCACTGAGCAAGAGGTTGGAATGGTACGTGCAGAGGTGGGTTTTAGCAGGTTTTAACCAGGTCAGGAGAACTGGTAGTGAAAATTTTGAGTAGTTCGGAAAACCGGTAGCGGAAATTTTGAATAGTTTGGAGAACCGGTAAATACCACCTCTGACTGGCCCCGCCCGCATCTATTCTCTGCCTCCCGAGTCCCCTCTCCACTCCAGGGGAAGGATACTGCAAAATCCCCATTTCCTCCCAATCAGCTGGGACTCGGGAGGCAGAGAATAGATGGGGGCGGGGCCAATCAGAGGTGGTATTTACCGGTTCTCCGAACTACTCAACACTTCCGCTACCGGTTCTCCAGAACTGGTCAGAACCTGTTGAATATCACCTCTGGCTCAATTGTGATCATACATTGAGGGACTCCCTGCATATTAATTTAAAAATGAGGAACAGAGAAGGAATGGTATGGAAATAAGCACAATACCCCGCACTATAAAGAAAGGGGGAATACGGAAAAATGTGTAAGGAACAAAAGTAAACCTTTAAATATATTGAGTCTTCTTTGCTGGACTTGGATCACCCACCACCCCAAATATGAAATTTGATCACATAGCACAAGTGATACGATGAGGCTCTGAACAACTTCAAAGGATGCAATTTCAAAATATTGCGGTGCAGTATCAAAAGAGTCGCCCCCTCCTCTTCTATTTAGTACCAACCTTTATATCCTTCCTCAATCGGGCAACCTGACATTTCTTCTCCCGCTAAGCTTAGAAGTGTTAGCATATGTTCCAATCTCCCCTTGCTCTCCGCTTTTTTTTTAATATTTTTTTTTATTTTTTATTTTAAAAAAAGACATCTTTTAACAAGGATTTATTCTCTTTGTGGTGCTGGATGAGAGCTTCAGAGGTGATTATCATGGAAAAAAAAATATACAGATCTATAGCACAATATTGTAATTTGTTGTCACCATCTTCAGGACAATTTCTCTACTCAGCACTGCGAGCTGTGTCATTGTGACATTTTCTTTTTTTAGCCCATAAATTAAGGAGAAAAAGAGGTAAAACAGCTGACTTAAGCCTTTATGGGCATCAATTATTTTCCCCCCCATATCTATGATACCCACTTGTCACATGTCAGATGTTTTACTGAAGCAAATCTGCTTGTTTTCCTGCAACATATATTGAATTGAATAATAATTGCAGCCAATAACTCATCTTCTTCTCATCAGAACGTCTCTTTTTCTCTCTGTGTGTATCTGTGTATTACTACTGCAGGTATTTATCATTTCTTCCAATATTTATATAGTGCCAACTCCACATGGATTGCCAGGGGTTTATAAAATATCCATAAAAGCCATAATACAAACAGTTAAAACTCAAATGTAATGATATCAAGTATTTGCATTCCTTTTTTTTTTTGTTACAAGTTACATCCTTGTGTGCTGCAAAGATTTCAGCAATTAGTTCAGTGAAAACTCACAAAAGAACCAAGTTTATATTTATTGTGAATGAAGCCATGATAAAGATAAGTAAGGGAAATTAAAGTTATCATTGATCTTCCTCCATATGGGCAAATCAGAGGTGGGTTCCTCCCGATTTGGAGCAGTTCGCATGAACCAGTAGCAACCCACTGGTGATGTCATGATGACAACATGGAACCGGTTCTGTCGGTGTCGGTCCGTGGATGCCGGCATCTTTTTTATTTTTTTTTATTTTTTTTATTTTTTATTTATTTTTTCTGGGTTTTTTCTTCTTCTGCACTTGTGCAGAAGCCGAGTTTCCAGCACTGCGCATGCATCGCCATCTTGTTTTTGGCTTTTTTTGGGGGGGGTTATTTTTCGGCGTGGCGTGGGAGGAAGTGAACTGCCAGCGGGGTAAGTTAGAACCCACTCCTGGGGCAAATCAGTTGCAGAGGTCATTGCAATGCCCTGTGGGATATTAGACTTCATTTTAATAGAGAATTTGAGCATCAGAACATTAAAAGTCAAACTAAGCCAAATGAGGTGTTTAGAAGAAAAGGCTAGCAGTCATTCAATGTTGCACACTTATCCTGAAGAACAATCAACCTTTAGAGTCATGTTTGTTTGTTTGTTTGTATGTATGTATGTATGTATGTATGTATGTGTGTGTATGTATGTATGTATGTATGTATGTATGTATGTATTATTTTGTCAAGCATATATGTGATTATAGAAAAAGTATAAACATGATTGTGAATACATAAAATGCATAAACATGGTTATGAGTACTTGAGATGGTTACGAATACATGCAGACATTAGGACAGAGATGGTAGGCACAATGGTGCGCTTATGCATGCCCCTTACATACCTCTTAGGAATGGGGTGAGGTCGACGGTAGATAGTCTAAGGTTAAAGCTTTGGGGGTTTGGGGAAGAAACTACAGAGTCAGGTAATGTATTCCAGGCATTGACCACTCTGTTACTGAAGTCGTATTTTTTGCAATTAAGTTTGGAGTGGTTTACGTTGAGTTTGTATCTATTGTGTGCTTGTGTATTGTTGCGGTTGAAGCTGAAGTAGTCATTGACAGGTAGGACATTGCAGCAGATAATTTTATGTGCTACACCTAGGTCAGATTGAAGGCGGTGTAGTTCCAAATTGTCTAAGCCCAAAATTTCAAGTCTGGTGGCATAAGATATTCTGTTGCGAACAGTGGAGTGGAGAATTCTTCTCGTGAAATATCTCTGGAGTGATATCTCAATGAGTGAGTGAGTGGATCTTAATAAACTCTGTGTAGAAAAACTATGTTTATCTTTGCAGCAGTGGGTTCTAAAACCCTTTGCTACAGGTTCGTGTGCGCACTCACACATGCGCACGACACTTCTGCGCATGCACAGAAGCATCCTGGGCAGGTGGGCGGAGCCTCCTGCCACTGGCACTACCAGTTCGCAGAACCGGGCTGAACCGGGAGCAACCCACTGCTGTATCTTTGCCAACTGCTGTGATAAACAAGGATTACCTTGAGGTTTTTGTAAAAATGTTCTTGGGGCTGGAATTCCCATATCTCTTCAGGAGGAAAGTTTCATAAGGTCTTCAAATGTGCCCAGGGGAATTCATGGGTCATTTTCTGATCTTGAATCAATAGTGATCTTATGCAAATTGTTATTTCTCTCGAAAAGATCAATCATCACTCGTCTGTGTTGCTTTAATATAGGTTCCTAATTTTTTTAAAAAATGCACATAATTAACAGGTTTGTAGGAAGTTAGCACCCATCCCTCTCCTAGGAAAATGAGATATTTTAGGAAATATTAAAAGGGCAGAATATTTCGCCTAAAAGGGAGGCAGAAACTCAGCCCCACCCCCACCTTTGTCAATGGGCCATTAAGGCCTGGGCCAGTCTATTCTACATAACAAAGATCTACCTCCTTCAGGCAGAGCCATAGTAGGAATTGCCCAAAGCCCTTTCATTACATCATCACCCAACAAGAGTCAACCAAGCCTGGGACTCAAAAGGCAACCTACAAAGTTACCCCTACATGACCCCATGGGAGTCTGACAACCAATCATAACACAAGCTCAAATTCAAAGCCCAACAGAGGGCATAAAAGCCAGGCTACTCTCAGCATCTTGGCCCTTTTTTTGCCCAGGATCTCAAGCCATGTGATCCTGTTCATCAACAAACCATCTTTCCAAGCAACTTCAATGAATACAGTGTCTTTTTCCCACTTGGAACTGAACCCAGATGGACACTTCTTCCAACACGTTAAAAGTGCTTTGAAACCTAGATATCGTAGAAGGTATTCTAGAATGGCCTTTGTTGTGTCTGTGAATAGATTGGCTTCAAAGGTTTGCTTTGAAGGCAATTTGATGGAATCTCTGAACCATAACCACCTTCTGAATCAGGTCAACAATTCAGTATGAACCACTGAATTGAATCATACATTTCTGAATCAATTGGGCCACCCAGAAAGCGTAGTATGGATGCCAAAAACTCTTTGTTCCCCAACATTACTTCAGAAAAATCAGTTTTCATGTTAGATCAAACTCATAGTTGATGATCCATCTCCGATATCTGAGATCTGTTTTAAAGTCTGTGCTTTAGATGCCATGATTTGACAAAGGAACTTGAATAATTGGGAGATCACTCTGAAGACAACCCTATGTCCCCTGGCTGTCAATCTAATACACTGGTAGACAAATTAGTAGATTTTCTATGCAACTTTTAGTTTAACCGAGCAGAATCTTAACAAGCGAGGAGGATGAAATTGGTCCTTAGAAAAATTACTTAGTTGACACTTTTCTTGGGCTGAATTTTACAACATTGCAATTTTCCCACATTACAATGGAATGATGTCCAAAGTACATCTCACAAAATACAGTAGTATGTAATTTAATAATTGTGGGGAAAAACTTCTGTAGTAAAAATTGAAAAATGGAATTTATTTCCGTTAAAAAGTTGGCCCCTCAATTTTTAAAGATCTGAGGATGTGCAGAATACATTTAATTCTGCATTTCAAATTGACCATCTTTTAAGACTGCAGGAAAGATTATCTTGACATAAGGTCACATTAAAATCTTCTGCTCCTGACCATTTTTAATCGTCTTCTGTCACAGATGGAAAGTTATAGCCTATAGGATCCTCTTCACCCAAACATTTATTGATAAAGACTGGTCCTTGAAAAAAGATTTGTTTATGAATAAATCTTGACACCCAATTCCTTTCTTTTCTTTTCTATTTATTCTGGAGTAAATCGCAACTAAGCCCACGGAAGTTAATGGTGCTTGACCAAGCTAAATCTTCTGTTAATGAGAAGTGAATTGGGCTATTTATCTTTGTGATTGAAGAAACACAGTATGAACTTTGATGTCTTCTAACACAGCACACTTATTTCAGAGTCTTCCATTTTCATTTTATCTTCTTAACCCCACAACTCTTCCATCTTCTTCTTCTCCTTCTCATCAGGAATACAGCTTCTTCCACTGCTTCGGTCACATTTCTTTTTGATGTATGGTGAGATGCAGAGATCTTAAAGAACAGGATTTTAAGAGAATCTTTATAATAAAACTGAACAATTAGCTCCAAATAGTAGGAAAAAACTGAGCAAATACATCAACTGCAATCTAGGACTGGCCATAGCAGAGGGTATTTTCTTGATTTCTGTTTTAATGAAAATAGTGTCTGGTCTTTATTTGTTGCTGCTGCTGCTGCTGTTATGAAAATGAAGATATTATTGAAGACTTTCTCCTAATATGTAAACTATATTTATTAATGTAAGTCTGTGGATATTTTTGTGTAAATGTTTATGCCTGCATTTTCCCCTAATCCTTGCCTATTAACAAAGTCTAGATAATTGCCTTGCAAAATACGGAGAAGTAGAATTATTCAGTGTTTATATTTATGTATGTATTGGGTAGCTTGTAGGACTGTGCAACATAGTTTATGAATTATGCAGATTTTGATGGCAAAGTTTTTGAAGGAGATAGACTTCAAATCTGCTACTTAGGCACGATTATTGCCGTTTTTCCATACAATGACTGAGAATAAAATACAGTTCTCTCCACTAAATGACCAACATGCATGTTTATGTATTTACCCTTTATAACAACATGAATGAGGGAATTCATCAATGTTAACCATCTCGGATTAGATGCATTCTAATCACTTAAACATTCTGATCACTTAAATGTAAGTCGGCAGTGTGCAACAGCAGCCCAAAAAACTAATACAATCCTTGGTTGTATAAACAGAGGCACAGAATCAAAATCACATGAAGTATTTTTGACATTGTCTGCTATAACGTCCTACCTGTCAATGACTATTTCAGCTTAAACCTCAATAATACCCAGGCAAACAATCAATACAAACTCAAGGTAAACCGCTTCAAACTCGATTGCAGAAAATACGACTTTGGCAACAGAGTGGTCAACGCCTGGAATGCTCTACCTGACTCCGTTGTTACATCCTCAACCCCCCACAGCTTCAACCTTAAACTGTCCACCGTGGACCTCACCCCATTCCTAAGAGGTCCGTAAAAGGGGGCGTGCATAAGTGCACCAGCGTGCCTACCGTCCCTGTCCTACTGTCCCCATTTATTTGTAATCATTTCCTATGTTCATGTTCATGTCCATGTTTATACTTATACCTGTTATCTTGTACATGTTTGACAAACAAACAAACAAACAAACAAACAAACAAACAAACAAATAAATATTAGTACCGCTTTATAAAACATTAGCAAGACCACACCTGGAATACTTCATCCAATTTTGGTCACCACATTACAAAAAAGATGTTGAGACTTTGGAAAAAGTGCAGAGGTTCCTCTGTGGTGGCCTAGAGGTGGAGCTCTGACCTCACAATCAGCAGGCTGTGAGTTCGATTCTAGGTAGAGGCAAATGTAGGGTCTCCTGCTTGGGCAGGGGGTTGGACTAGATGACCTGCAAGGTCCCTTACAACTCTGTTAATCCGTTAAACTAAGACAATTAAAGGCCTGGAGGATAAAACACATGAAGAGCATTTGAAGGATTTGGGTTCAGCTACTCTAGAGAAAAGAAGGACTAGCGGGGACATGATAGCAGTATTCCAGTATTTGAGAAGCTGCCACAAAGAAGAGGGGGGTCTATTTATTATTTATTTATTTTGGAATTCTTATATGCCGCCCAACTCCCTAAGGACTCAGGGCGGCGTACATCAGTGAAAAATACAAGAACAACCAAAATCTAAAAATGGTAATTAAAACAATATAAAAATTAAAACACAATATAAGAGATCAACAACCATACAACATCATACATACTTGGGGGGTGAGCTCGAGTGAATTAAGCTCTACCCCCCGCCTGCAGGAAGAGCCATGTCTTAACGGCTTTTCGGAAGGCCAGCAGAGTGGGGATAGTTCGGGTCTCTGGTGGAAGTTGGTTCCAGAGAGCGGGGCCAGCCACAGAGAAGGCTCTCCCCCTTGGGCCCGCCAGCCGGCATTGCTTGGCCGACGGGACCTGGAGGAGGCCAACTCTGTGGGCCCTAACCGGTCGGAGGGAAGTATGAGGCAGAATGCGGTCCCGTAGATAACCTGGTCCTAAGCCATGAAGGGCTTTAAAGATGGTGATCAACACCTTGAATTGGACCCGGAGACCGATGGGCAACCAATGCAGCTGGCGGAGTATCGATGTCACGTGGGTGTACCTTGGCACACCCACCACAGCACGCGCAGCCGCATTTTGCACCAGCTGAAGTCTCCGGATACTCTTCAAGGGTAGCCCCATGTAGAGCGCATTGCAGTAGTCCAAACGAGAGGTGACAAGGGCATGAGTGACCGTGAGTAGAGCCTCCTTCTCCAAATATGGCCGCAACTGGTGCACCAGGCGAACCTGTGCAAAGGCCCCCCTAGCCACAGCAGAAAGATGATGATCCAATTTTAGCTGTGGATCTAGGAGGACCCCCAAGTTGCGGACCCGGTCCGAGGGAGTCAGTTTCGCTCCCTCAAAGAACAAGGAGGGGCAGTTGTCATGATCCTTAGGAGGCAATATCCACAGCCACTCAGTCTTGTCGGGATTAAGTCTGAGTCTGTTCCTCCCCATCCAGATCCTAACGTCGTCCAGGCACCGGCACATTACATCAACTGCCTCACTGAAGTCAGACGGGGTGGTGATGTACAGCTGGGTGTCATCAGCGTACTGATGGAAACACACCCCATGTCTGCGAATGATCTCACCCAGCGGTTTCATGTAGATGTTGAACAGGATGGGCGAGAGAACCGACCCCTGAGGCACCCCACATAATAGGGGCCTAGGGGACGACCTCTGCCCCCCTGCCAGCACCGACTGCATCCTATCAGCGAGATAAGAGGAGAACCACCGCAAAACGGTGCCTCCCACTCCCAACTCGCTGAGACGATGCAGAAGGATACCATGGTCGATGGTATCGAAAGCCGCTGAGAGGTCAAGTAGCACCAGGATGGAGGAGTTCCCCCCATCCCGGGCCCGCCAGAGATCATCCATCAGAGCGACCAAGGCAGTTTCTGTACTGTAGCCGCGCCTGAAGCCCGACTGGTAAGGATCTAGATGATCTGTTTCATCCAGGAGCTGCAGAAGCTGAGTAACCACCACCTTCTCCACAACTTTCCCTAAAAAAGGCAAGTTGGAGACCGGACGATAGTTCTTCAAGTCAGCTGGATCCAGGGAAGGCTTCTTCAGGAGGGGTCGCACCACCGCAGCTTTTAACGACTGCGGTACGGATCCCTCTCTCAAAGAAGCGGTGACCACCGCCTGGATCCAGCCGCGTGCCACCTCCCTGCTGGTCGAGACCAGCCAGGAGGGGCACGGGTCCAATAAACAGGTGGAGGTACCCATCGCTCCCACAGCCCTGTCCACATCCTCAGGAGAAACAGGCCCAAACTCTTCCCATAATGATGGACTAGGACTAGCCCCTGTCAACTCAATGGACTCTGCCCAGCCAGAGTCCAGGTTCGACCGAATCTGAGCGACTTTATCCGACAGAAACTCAGCGAATTCCTCAGCTCTGCCTTGTAAGTGTTCCTCGCTCCCCCCTTTTGCAAGGAGGGAGCGCGTCACCCTAAACAAGGCGGCCGGGCGAGAATCTGCGGACGCAATAAGAGCGGAAAAATAGGATCGTTTTGCCGCCCTTATCGCCACTAAATAAGATCTGATGTAAATTCTTAATAGTGTTCGATCAGACTCGGTTTTTCTGGCCCTCCAGCGGCGTTCTAGACGTCTCTTCTGGCGTTTCATCTCCCGGAGCTCCTCGGTAAACCAGGGAGCTTTCCGGGATCCACTGCCATAGAGAGGTCGCTTAGGCGCAATTCGGTCTAGGGCCCCTGATGCTGCGGTGTTCCAAGCAGCCACCAGGGAGTCAGCCGAATTGTGTACCAGGGTTTCAGGTATTTCCCCAAGTTCCCTCTGGAATCCTTCCGGTTCCATTAGGCGCCTGGGGCGGAACCACCTAGTCGGTCCCGCCTCCCTGCGGGGGAGGAATGGGGCTGCGAAATCCAGCCTCAGTAGGAAATGATCTGACCATGACAGAGGGGTGATGACTATATCCCTTATCTTCAGATCATCTCTCCACTGCCCCGAAAGAAACACTAGGTCGAGCGTGTGACCACCCTCATGAGTCGGACCCTGGATTACTTGGGTCAGGTCCATGGTTGTCATGGAATCCATGAACTCCTGAGCCGCCCCAGAGGTTTCGCCAGCAGATGGCAAGTTGAAGTCCCCCAGCACCATAAGCCTGGGGAACTCAACTGCCAAGCCGGCTACTGCCTCGAGCAGCTCAGGCAGGGCCTTGCTTACGCAGCTGGGAGGCAGGTACGTCAAGAAAAGGCCCACCTGTACCCCTAAGTCCAACTTCAAAAGGAGCGTCTCACACCCAACAATCTCCGGGGCAGGGATCCTACGAGGATGCAGATTTTCGCGGGTTATTATTGCCACTCCTCCCCCCCTTCCCTGGGGTCGAGAATGGTGCTGCACCGAGAAACCGGCTGGGCATATCTCGGAGAGAGCTACTCCCCCCTCCTGGCCCAGCCAGGTCTCAGTAACACACACCAGGTCTGCCCCCTCCTCTGTGATTAAATCACGTATCAAGGGGGCTTTGTTGACAATTGACCTGGCATTAAGCAGCAGCATCCTGAGCCCAGGGCCCTGAGAACCCTGGTTGCCAGGTATCCGGGTTGAGCAAGATGGAACCGGGTCGGAGGGGCCGGAACAAGGGATCGCTTGTAAACAGCGAGGTCTTATTCCCCGAGAGCGGCCCGCCCCTCTGCTCCCGTCATATCTGCCTCTTCCCGTTATGACCAACTTATTCTCCAAAGCACCGGAGGGCAGGATAAGAAACAATGGATGGAAACTAATCTAGGAGAGAAGCAACCTGGAATTGAAGAGAGACTTCCCAACAATGAGGACAATCAACCAGTGGAACAACTTGCCTTCAGAAGTTGTGGGTGCTCCATCACTGGAGGTTTTTAAGAAGAGACTGGATAGTCACTTGTCTGAGATTGTATAGGATCTCCTGCTTGAGCAGGGGGCTGGACTAGAAAGCCTCCAAGGTCCCTTCCAGCTCTATTCTGATTCATTCAGTTTATCAGCTCACAAGTCATCTACAACTTCAGAAGCAAAGACTGGGCTTCCTCAAAATGTATTCAACTTTGTGTGACTCCCTCACCAGGCCCCTCTTACCTTTCTTTCGTAACAAGGTGGGATGACTTCTTTACTTCTTGTCTTACTTACAACTTCCCCAATCTAATCTTCAGCACCAAGCTTGTAGTGGTTTCCCATCTAATTATTAACCAGGTTCCACTCTCTCTTAACTTTTTCAAGATCAGTCAAGATTGATTAGACGCTGCCATCTACTGTAGACTTTGCAGGCTCTATAATGGCACCACATCCCACTCTTGACTTGCGGTTTTCAAATTCTGTGATACGTTTTCTCCCAAGCAAAGGAGAAGTCAGCAATGTAGCATCATCTTTTCATACTTAAAGCTGAGATTTGGTTTCCGGTCCTCTCTTAGTTCCAAAGATTTTGGGTGACCTTGATAATACTTTCTTTATTAAACTGTGTCAGGGGAAAGACTTTGATTAAAAGGTAAGACTTAAGAATAATAGGATTGGTGAGGCATAGATGAGATTCTTTATTGTGAACACAAATGAAACACCTTCAATAGCAAAGTGTTAGCACTGATTTATCCACATGCCACTATGCCACATTACCTTAATTCAGTGGTGGGTTCCTACCGGTGCGGTCCACTCTATAGCACCGGTAGCGGCCCGCTGGTGATGTCACAGTACCGGTGCGGTCGGTTGCCGGTGCCTGGGTGCCGCCATTTTTTTTAAAAAAAATTAATTTTTTTAAAAAAAAATTAATTTTTTTAAAAAAAATTCTTCTGCACATGCTCAGAAACCTGACAATTAAGTCTTTCCCCATACCTTCGCTTGAAAATAATAAGAAGCTCGCATTTGACACTTTTCCTTCGCTTTTGCCTAAAGCTTCCCAAAGTGGGCGTTTTCCAAAAGCTTAACCTTTTATACTGTTAATTTTATACAGTTTTATACTGTTATTCTTTAGACGAAAACATTGAGGACTGTTAAAAGATACTGTTCTTTTAACAGTCCTCAATATTTTCGTCTAAGGAATCCATGACTGAAACCAAAAATGCTGTATGAGACTTGCTTGTCTTTTAACTATAGCATTTTCTGCATATAAAGGTTGCTGTGTTGCCATGGTGTAACACGCACTTTGTATGCAAAGCTTTTCATGTAAGGTATAAAATAGCAAAAATAGTAGCAACATCTCTCTGAAATAACTAATATATGACTGGCAAGCCACGCCCACCCGGTCACATGGCTGGCAAGCCACACCCACAAAATAAGCCACACCCACAGAGTGGTAGTAAAAAAAATTAGGAACCCGCCCCTGCCTTCATTGAACGGGAAGTGTTATCCATGCTGCCCAATCTAGGGAAATCAAAAACAAACAAACCAGAATTCCTTTCAAAATATGAGAGGGCATGAAAGGACAACTACAAAAAGGGTTATTTTAAATTATCATTATTCTTTTTTTTTTCCTTTCAAATTTCTGCAGTTTGGTGTGAGATGAATAAAAATCAGATAAGGTTCATTACATTTCCAAATTGCCCAGAAAGAGGAGAAATGGGGGAGAGCAAAGTCCTGCTACATTAATTTTTACACTTGCTCCCTAGTAAATAATGCTTTTGGTGGAGGGGTTTTTTTGGGGGGGGGGGTATGAAGCTTGTTTTTCCATCTCTTGAGGCATAAGTCCTTCTGCGTCTATTTGAAAATGAAGCTTTGAATAACACAGAGAAAAGGCTTCCGGAGAGGAGAGAAGTTTATTCTGCACAGTGTCAAAATGCTTAATGCTGCTTTAAATTCCATAGTCTCATGTCATTCATAACCTTCAAAAATAACAATCAAGGTAATCAAGATTAAACAGAAAGCAGACTAGGTGGAGAGGACATGCCTCTGTTTCTCTATTCAAAAATCTCCAAAACTGAAATCGGACTTAGTGTTCACAGTTTGCAGTTCAGTCTCTCTCTCTCTCTCTCTCTCTCTCTCTCTCTCTCTCTCTCTCTCTCTCTCTCTCTCTCTCTCTCTCTCTCTCTCTCTCTCTCTCTCTCCCTCCCTCCCTCCCTCCCTCCCTCCATCTATCTATCATCAATCTTCATCTATTTACCTATATCTTACCCATCTCTCTCTCTCCTCCCTCCCTCCCTCCCTCCCTATCATCTATCATCAATCTTCATCTATTTACCTATTTCTCACCCATATCTCTCTCATCTATCTCTCATCTATCTATCTATCTATCTATCTATCTATCTATCTATCTATCTATCTATCTATCTATCTATCTATCTATCTATCTATCTATCTATCCATCCATCCATCCATCCATCCATCCATCCATCCATCCATCCATCCATCCATCTATCTATCATCGTGTTTCCCCAAAAATAAGACCCTGTCTTATATTTTTTGAACCCTGAAATAAGCGCTTGGCCTTATTACCATGCACTCAAAAGCCTTATAAAATTAGATAAGAATTTTTTTACAGAGCTGAATAAAATTACTACTGAATTTATATGGGCAGGTAAGAAAGCAAGAAGTTGTGGGTGCTTCATCACTGGAGGTTTTTAAGAAGAGACTAGACAGCCAGTTGTCTGAAATGGTATAAGGTCTCCGGCTTTAGCAGGGGGTTGGACTAGAAGACCTCAAAGGTCCCTTCCAACTCTGTTATTTTGTTATTCTATTAAATATTACAATATTGCTATTGAAATCTCAGTCCGCTGCTCTTAACCTAAGCTCATTTCCTTAATTAAGATCAGATTAATTTTTAGCATTTCATTCCTTAAAGTCTTTTTATCTCCTAGTAGAATTGCTAATTCCACAGCCATCTGAATCGATTTTCTCTCTGTAGTCTCTCTTATTTTAGGAGTCCTCCAGAGCTCCCTTAATAACGGGCGTATGAAAAAAATAATCGGAATCATTACAGTTTAGGATCAGATTGGGTAGCAATAAGATAACTCTGGTTTGTAATATCCCATAAAAATTTATGAAGATTTATTCAACTTCCCGATAACAGCTCGTACTTTCCCAATGGATCCACAATAAAAGGTCACCAAGAAAAATGCTCCAGAATGGCAGAAAATAAAGCCGCTAATCGGCGCGTTTTTAATAAAACTATCACAACGGCCAGGTCCAAAAGGACCTCTAATGCTAACAATTTCACATCTCATGTGGTGCTTCCTCTTTCAAGAAGAACAAAACGGGCTTTCCGTGCAACACACCTATAAATCACGGGCCATTAATCAATACTTCCTCTTGGGGGGGGGGAATATTGGAATGAAAGAACCGGCAAAGGAACTTTCTGATAAAAGGAGTCAGAATTAAAACATTCTGACTCTACTCGTGGAATTTACTTATTATGAAAGAAGATGGGGTCAACCTATTTTTCAAAGCACCAGAGGTCAAGACAGGAAGCTAATGGAGGAAAACTAATCAAGGAGAGAAGCAAACTAGAATAGAATGGAATAGAATGGAATGGAATGGAATGGAATGGAATAACAGAGTTGGAAGGGACCTTGGAGGTCTTCTAGTCCAACCCCCTGCTTAGACAGGAAACCCTACACCACTTCAGACAAATGGTTATCCAACATCTTCTTAAAAACCTCCAGTGTTGGAGCATTCACAACTTCTGGAGGCAAGCTGTTCCACGGATTAATTGTTCTAACTGTCAGGAAATTTCTCCTTAGTTCTAAGTTGCTTCTAGAACTAAGGAGAAAATTAAGGAGAAAACTAAGTTTAGTCCAGAACTAAATCTAGAACTAAGTTCTAGAACTAAGGAGAAAACTAAGGAGAAAATTCCTGACAATTAGAACAATCAACCAGTGGAATGGATTGCCTCCAGAAGTTGTGAATGCTCCAACACAGGCTTTCAAAAAGACACGTAGGACAGCTACTTGTCTGGAATGGTATAGGATCTCCTGTTTGAGCAGGCTGTTGGCCTAGATTATCTCCCAGGTCCCTTCCAACTCTGTTAGTCTGAAATTTATTTGCTGCCCATCTCGTGTCCATCAACTCTTGGTCACTTAGAGCATAAAAACATTTAAAAACTAATTATGACTTGGCCATCCCCAAAAATGAGACATGTATTGGCAGGTATGAAGAATCAAGAACTGGAATAAGTTCCAGCTCAGAAGATTTATTGCTCAAGCTTATACAGAAGAATCTGATCAACTAGCGGTCAGAACTAAATTGGTGCTAGGTAAGAGTTAATGGAATTCAAGGACGGTTGTGGACACATAATGATTCTAGGCTGAGTCCTCTCTTAACTCCGCCTCCAGGTTCTGCCTACTCTTTCCCCACATGTATGCCCCCAAAAGTCTTTGCTTGGTTGTTCATTGTATCTTACTTATCCTGGTGGAACTGGTGATCTGCTCCATTATGAACTTTCCAGAAGTTCTGCAGCATAGTTCGAAACCTTTTGTATAAAGTTTCTTTAAAATAAAACGTTACAGTTCAATAGGAATTCCTGTCAGACAGAAGAAATTGTCTGTTTTTCTAAGAACTGGCCTTAAATTGTGATAACTTTTACATTTTTATTTTAGGCTTGTGTTTGTCTTTTATTTTATTTTTTTTATTTTTATTTTTGCAAAACTGAACAAAGGAGATTGTCCAGACCAGTGCTATAAATAAAATAATAAACCTTTGGGTAGAACATTGACATTCTCTGATTTCGGTGAATGATTTATATCATTCATAAGTTCAGGTCCTCCCTTCTGAAAGTGTGAATGCACAGTTGTGGTGAGCTTATCTGTGGACTTTAAATCAAAAGTCTACATGTGCTCACTCTTTTAGAAGAGACCAGGGGTGAAATGCTACCAGTTCGGCACGGTTTGGGTATACCGGTAGCGGCCGCCGCCGGTGAGTCGGAGAACTGGTAGAGGCGGCAGCACGAGGCTCCGCCCACCTGCCCGAACACTGTCATTTTCATTTTTTAACCATCTACGCATGCGCAAAGCCTTCTGCGCATGCACAGAGGGTGAAAAAGCATGTGCGCGCGCAAATCTCGTGGCTTCTGAACCAGTAAGGAAGGTAAGTAGATTTCACCGCTGGAAGAGACTGAACATGGCTCAGGGCCAGGCTACCTTCGGGACCGCATCCTGCCGCATACCTCCCTACGACCGGTTAGGTCCCACAGAGTTGGTCTCCTCCAGGTCCCATCGACCAAGCAATGCCGGTTGGCGGGGCCGAGGGGGAGAGCCTTCTCTGTGGGAGCTCCCTCCCTGTGGAACCAACTCCCTCCGGAGATCAGGGCCATCCCCACCCTGCTGGCCTTCCGTAAAGCAATAAAAACTTGGCTCTTCCGGCAGGCGGGGTGAAAGTGAGACCGAGCAGATTATACTTGGGTCTCCCCCCCCCCTTAGTTATGAATGTTGGAGATTTTTTAATTTTTATTTATTTTATTTTATTATTATTTTATTAGACGCTCTTATATGCCGCCCAATCCCGTGGGACTCAGGGCGGCGTACAGCATGAGTAAGAAGCGTACATTTAAAAACAATAATCATAATTTAAGTTAAAATATAGTTAAAAAGAAAACATTATAAACACAACATTCAGGGGGAATTTGATTATCCTATTCACCCCATCTGCCGGAAGAGCCATGTTTTTAAGGCTTTACGGAAGGCCAGAAGGGTGGGGATAGTCCGGATCTCTGGTGGAAGTTGGTTCCAGAGGGACGGGGCTCCCACAGAGAAGGCCCTCCCCCGTGGCCCCGCCAGTCGGCATTGTTTGGCTGACGGGACCCGGAGGAGGCCCTCTCTGTGGGACCTAACCGGTCTTAGGGAGGTATGTGGTAGGATGCGGTCCCGCAGGTAACCTGGCCCTGAGCCATGTAGGGCTTTAAAGGTAACGACCAACACCTTAAATTGCAACCGGAGACTAATTGGTAGCCAATGCAGCTGGCGAAGGAGAGGTGTTACGTGGGTGTATCTTGGTACACCCACTACAGCTCGCGCAGCTGCATTCTGTACCAACTGGAGTCTCCGGATGCTCTTCGAGGGTAGCCCCATGTAGAGCGCGTTACAGTAGTCTAGCCGTGAGGTGACAAGGGCATGAGTGACTGTGAGCAAGGCCTCCCTCTCCAAGTAAGGTCGCAATTGGTGCACAAGACGGATCTGTGCAAAGGTCCCCCTAGCCACAGCTGAAAGATGTTGATCCAATTTTAGCTGTGGGTCTAGGAGGACACCCAATCCTTATATCTTTTTAACTGTTATATGTTTTTTATTTGTAATGGATTTGACATGCTGTGAGCTGCCCAGAGTCCCCCGGGAGTTGGGCGGCATACAAATCTATTAAATTAAATTAAATTAAATTAAATTCTTTACCTTCATTCTAGAATCTGGGACTAAGTTCATTCCCGTTACTTATAAGAGGAAGAAAAAAAAAATTATTTATGACCTGTCCATCCAGTGGTGGATCTTTCTCACTTAAGAATCTTACCCAGCAACGTTCTGTGATATTGTGGGCATTACACTCCCATTAACTGGCTACATCAAATCTGCTCAAAGAGTGAAAGGTTGAACGACAGGAATCTTTTTTTCCTTCTTTTCTTCATTTTCCTTTAGAGGAAAAAGTGATCAAAATCTTAGCGGGATTCCTTTGATTATAATTTGTGGATAATTTATAATGTTACCATTTGCTTTGTGAAGATTTAGCTCTGGGTTCTAAAACAACAATGGAGGGGAAAAAAACAGAAGAGGGTACAAGTTTAATAAAATAACATTTTGGCATTCAACAGCTCTTTCACAGACTTTCCCTGATCTTTTATGTTAGTATAAAAGATATCTATGGCCAGATCTCAGATATCCATTCCCCCCCCTTTTTTGGGGGGGACTTAAGTTCATTATTAAGCCTTGAAGGCAATCCATCATTGGCTGACCTCAATCTCTGTATAGTTTATTCTATTATATTTGCCAATCAGCAAAGGAAGTTTGCCAACTTTGAGCTTTTCACCTCTTTCAATTGAAGAATAAGTCATTTCATGATCAAAGGCATCCTTAGGTCAACATTCTAACCTCCTGTTCTTATCTCAAGCAGAGGAAAAAAGATAACAGAATCTTCATGTTTTACCTCTTAATGAGCAAACGTGCTCACAACAAGGTTAAAATAGTTCTTTTCAAGGCTGAAAAAGTGTGTTCTGGTAAGACGGGAACACAGTTGCAATGAGATGCAGATAATAAAAGATTTAACTTTTTAGCTGTTTTCCATGGATGCCAAAAGAGATTCAATATCTGCAAATTAAAGAAAGGTAAAGGTTTCCCTGGGAGTTGTGTCCAAATCTATGGCACAGTGCTCATCTCCATTTCTTGGCTGAAAGAACCAGTATTGTCTGAAGACAATTTGTGCCGTCAAGTGGCCAGCATGGCTATACATCAAAAGTGCATGGACTGCTGGTACCTATTAATCTACTTGCATTTGTACGCTTTTGAATTGCTAGGTGTGTAGGAGCTGGGGCTGAGCAACAGGTGCTCACCCCGCCATGCAGAATTCGAACCCTGGCTGTCAATTCTCCAGCTGACAAGCTCGGTGTCTTTAACTGCTGAGCCATCGTGCCCCCATCTGCAGATTAACAACATGTTTATATTTATTTTATTTATTTATTTTATTTGGGAATTCTTCTATGCCGCCCTACTCCCTAAGGACTCAAGGACTCATACAGCATTTTAAAGAACACCAAACAATAAAATCATTAAAAACAATTTTTAAAAAGTTTTAAAAAAAGACATACAGTGAGGACAGTGAGGAGGCTGGCGAGGACTTGGTGCCAGAGGCAGGAGTGCAGCCAGGGCCTTTGGAACCTCCAGCACCTCTTGGCAGTGCTGAGGAAGGAGGGGCTTCTCCTCGTCTGAATGCAAGAGCACGCAGGGCTGCCAAGAGGCAGGAATGGTTATTCCGGAGGAGGTCTCCTCGGGAATAAGACTTGGGGCTAATTGGCCACTCCCCTAGTCTACTTAAGGACATCAGAGGCAGCTGAAAAGCTGCAGGAAACAATAGTTCAAACTCGAGTATCTGTTGTGCATTGACTTGTGAATTCCTGCTTCGGACTTCTTATCAAGAAAGACTCCTGGGCATTTTGCCAAGCCTTTGGATATTACGTGAGATAACCAAAACTAATTGTCTTGTTTTGAACTAAGACTGACTGAACTTACGCCAGCTGCTAATGAATACTAATTAGCAGCTGATTTTTCTGCAAACCAGGATTGCTTCTTTTGATTTATGTGTTTCGCCACTGCTAAGCCAGTTATTAGCAGTGGTTCATTAATTAAACTAAGTTCGTTCAAATGGTGTGTTTTTGTTACATTCGTAACTGGGGACAGAACAAATGGAGGGATTCCAAATCTTTTCCTACCATTCTATGAGACTCAAAGACCACCCTTGCTGTCAGTGCTGGTGAGCGGAGCTGTTGTTTAGCTCAGCTGAGGTGTGGCAATCACTCTGCTGCGTGAATCAGCTGAGCTGAAAAACAAGGGAAACACCGGATGTGGGAGGGCGGGGCCAACCAGAGGTGGTATTTGCCGGTTCTCTGAACTACTCAAAATTTCAGCTACCGGTTCACCTGAACCGGTCCAAACCATCTGAATAACACCTCTGTTTTATATTTCTATATTTGTAGCAATGCCTATTATAGCAATAGCAATAGCACTTAGACTTATATACCGCTTCATAGTGCTTTACAGCCCTCTCTAAGTGGTTTACAGAGTTCAGCATATTGCCCCCAACAATCTGGGTCCTCATTTTACCGACCTCAGAAGGATGGAAGGTTGAGTCAACCTTGAGCCGGTGAGAATTGAACAGCTGAACTGCTGAACTAGCAGTAGCCTGCAGTTTCCCTTCTTTATATTATTATCTTAAGATAAACTACACTTCACTTAGAGGAACTAAGTTCTCTACTTATGCTCTTTTATGTTGTGCCAAGCTAGACTATTTTTCTTTTAAGTTAACATCCAAGATCAAAGATTAATTCAATTAATGCTAATCTCTAAATCTATTAGATCTAGAAATTTTCTTCTTTTAAAAAAAAAAAAATCAAGATTTTGCTAGTCTTTTAATCCTTTAGACAATAGCTTAGGCATTCACGCCATTTCCCAAATGTAATAAACACATCGTAAAATACCGAAAAAATGTTATTAGGCACGAGTCATATATAAAGATCATTTCACATCATAAATGGAAATAAAGAGAGTAATGTGAATACGATCGAGGTATTAGCCAGAAAGGGATAATTGCAATATTCATAGCTCATTGGATTAAGTCAACCTCTAATGGAATTAAAACAACAACAACAAAGACCATCCTTAGACTGGTATATTGCCAAGAGCACAATCCTCTATTTTAGAAAAGAGAGAGTGAGACAGCATGATTGAACTTAGATACTCCATCACTGAAGTAAAAAAAAAAGCAACCTCAGTCATAGTTACGGACTGATGGTTCTGCTAATTCTATTAACAGACATTGCCTTGTAATTCATGCTTTCTTAACAATGCAGAACTACCTTAGTTAACGTTCAGAAAGGAATAAATAACAATAAAGGAGAATATTTGTAGCTCAGGGTTGAAATGAGGGGTCCTTGATGCTCTCTGAATTTGGTTTTTATTTTATTTATTTATTGCCGCCATACTCCCTAGGGACTCAGGGCGGCGTACAACAAAATATAAGAACAATAAAAACAGTAGCAGAAAAATAATAAATAATTTAAGACATTAGTTGATTAAAAATTAAAAAAACCAAACAACACATTCATACCTGGGGGAGACCTGCATAACTTTCTTTACCCAAACTAGGTAACATCATCAGCTTAGCATTGATGATGTCGCCTACTTTGGATAAGGAAATGTTTGCAAGAAAAGAACTAAGTTCAGAGAGCATCAATTAGGAATAAATTAGTTGTGCTTATTAGCTTAATTTCAAAAGATGTTTGCATATCATCCATCCGGCTCTCTGCCAAGAGTAGTATACTTCTATGATACTCCTTTATTAGCTTTGGAGATAGGCAGACTAGAAGGGCAAAGGTGGCACGCAGTGCCCTGTCTGTGGGCCCATGAGCCGTCACCCCAGTTCAGCTCCGCCCCGCATGCACACATACCTCCCACCAGCCAGTTGGTCTTCGGGTCTCTGCCACACATATGCAGGGGGTAGGGTGTGTGCGGGGGGGCGTGTGTGCATGCACAGGGGTGGAGTGCATGTGAGGAGCCGTGCATGCATGCACGGGGGTGGGGGTGTGCAGGGGAGCTGCATGTGCATGCACGAGGTGGGGCACAAGCATGGGGACACACATGCATGCGTGGAGCCCACACGCGCATTGCATTTGGGAGGTTCGGGTGCACACGTGCACATTCACGCGTGGGCGCACGCGCTTTGGGCACTCAGTCCGGAAAAGGTTAGCCATCACTGACCTAGAAGAAATATGAGAAGACAATCAAACATACAATAGTACATGTTGACGTATATCATAGGTTTGCTCCATTAAAACGATAAAGCCTTGATTGATTTAAAACACAATTTCTTCTATTTTTCATCTAAGAAATGTGCTATTTTTAATGCGCTGTCTCTACATTCTCCAACTCTCAGGAATGTTCAGACAGATATGATGAACTTGTTACATTACCTCTTTTCTCTCCCTACCTTTTCTCTTCTGCAACAATCAATATCTAATAGACAGTTTTGTCTTGTTTTCTTGCAAAGGAGGAGCTTTTCATTGTTGATGTTGTGTACGGAGAAATAGCTACTCCCTGGAAGGCAGAATGAATATATATCTATTTATATCTCTATCTATATATAAAAGAAATTCTTGGCATTGATATTTCATTTGTTCATGAGTAAGATAGCTGAAGGCACGGCGTCCTGCGTCCATTTATGTTTCCCATGAAAGAATCGCGGAAATGAAAAACTTGGGAGAAAAGTTGAGCATGGAAGAAAAGAGAATACCTTTTGCCTTTCAGCTCTTTAACCATGGTCACTGTGGTGCCACCTCTTAGCATCATGATTGTTGGGACATCACACAATGCTAATGTAAAAGAATGGCTGTTAAATGCCTTCTTTGCCCTTTTTATTTTTCTTAACTTTTTTAAAAATAACATTGAATTTGATGAGTAATACAGAAATCAATATTTGGAGAGTATGTATTTTGTGCTTTGTCTCTCTCTCTCTCTCTCTGTGAGTATATATACACATGGTGGCTCAGTGATTAAGATGCTGGGCTTGTCGGCTGGAAAAGCAGCCCATGTTTGAGACCCAAGTGCCGTGCAATGGGTGAGCACCCATCCTCACCCCAACTTCTGCCAAGTTAGCAGCTTGAAAGCATGCAAATGCGAGTAGATTAATAGTTACCACTTCAGTGGGAAGGTAATAGAACTAGATAGATTATATAGATAGAGAGATATCGAAACACACACAGAGAGAGATACAGAGATAGAGATGATAAAGATAGCGAGAGAGAGAGAGAGAGAGAGAGAGAGAGAGAGAGAGAGAGAGAGAGAGAGAGAGAGAGAGAGAGAGAGAGAGAGAATGAATTAAGTGCATCTTAATTGTTGGTATAGCTAGACAACCCAAACTATGGAGTTTCAAACTTGACTTCAGA
Source organism: Diadophis punctatus similis (assembly GCA_023053685.1). NCBI lineage: Eukaryota > Metazoa > Chordata > Lepidosauria > Squamata > Dipsadidae > Diadophis > Diadophis punctatus. Next base: position 473,805 of record JALIGW010000088.1, read on the forward strand.
TATTGACATTACTATTTGAATTCAGAGTACAGTATATGCAGATATTCCAATTCAGAATTATGCACAATTTCAACCCAGACTTACAAGCTATTACAACTGTGTTTAGAAACCTGTTCATTGTTGTTAACTTTAACCTAAGTGGCAAACTGGACAGAAATGACCTAATTTTAAGAAAACACATTTACAAAGGCCTTCTTTTTGTTCCCAAACCAACTAACAGAACCTGAAGAGTTTTATCATTCAGCTTGGAAAGCATATTTGTTTAAAATACCTCCAAAAACTGATACTGCAGGTGAACCAGGGTAAAGCTTTATTGATTAGCTGTCAACGTGCTTGGTTAATAAGTCTGCATTCTTAATCGATTAGGTGCTACCCTATGTGGTGTGATCTTTGCAGTTGTGCACAATTGCTTCGTGTTTCATGCTCGAGATGGATAGGCAAGAGATGGGTTTTCAAAATAATAACCATCTGGGTGTAGGCTTCTATCCCAAAGAAGCTTCCTTTTCTTCCCAGAAATCTATATGTTAGGAGGGAAATGATGAAGAAGAGATTGGAAGAAAAAAACCAAGTAACAAACTAGAAATCAGCTGTGTAGGTAGAAAAAAAGCAGAGCTAGGGATGAGAAGGATCATGTCACCCTTTGTCTGGTTCAAAGAATCAGGACCATTCATATAGTTTGCAGCATAAATGATTGCTTGAAGCTTATATACAATAATCAGATCAACTAACAGTACTAAATTGGCACTAGATAAGGGTCAATGGAATTCAAGGGGGACTGGACTTGGATCTCTAGTGGCAATGCAAGGACTCCAAACTAATGATGTATTTAACCCCCCCACACACCCAGCGCTGCTTGCTCTTCTCTTACACCTTCATGCTGTCAAGATGTCTACCACTTCTTTTAAACAGGAGGCCTTTACCCTACAATTTGAGTAGAAAGAAAGTGGAAGAAAATTGAAAATCAACCCTGGATTCCTACAACGTAGTAATCCAGCTCAACAAGATGCACTTTCTATGTTAATGCACCACTCTGTGCCCAAATGGTTATGGATTAGTATGTTGGCTTGGTTTCTGAATTCCTGAAACTTGCTAAATCCAAGCTTAACAATTAGACCAGGGTTGTCCTTGACAACTTTCAGACTTGTGGACTTCAACTCTCAGAATTCTGATGACACCAGAGGAAGCAGCAATGGAATAACCACTCTGTTCACCCATCAGCTATTTTGGTTCACCGTCCAATCCAAACCCAAGAGGGCTGTGAAAATATTTACAGACCCCTCGCATCCTGGACATAAATTGTTTCAACTCCTACCCTCAAAACGATGCTATAGAGCACTGCACACCAAGACAACTAGACACACGAACAGTTTTTCCCCGAACGCCATTACTCCGCTAAACAAATAATTCCCTCACCACTGTCAAACTATTCACTAAGACTGCATTACTATTACTATTAGTTTTTCTCATCATTCCTATCACCCATCTCCTCCCACTTATGAGTGTATGACTGTAACTTGTTGCTTGTATCCTTACGATTTATATTCATATTGATTGTTTCCTGATTGCTTACTTGAACCCTATGACAATAATTAAGTGTTGTACCTTATGATTCTTGACGAATGTATCTTGTCTTTTTATGTACACTGAGAGCATATGCACCAAAGACAAATTCCTTGTGTGTCCAATCACACTTGGCCAATAAAGAATTCAATTCAATTCAATTCAATTCAATTCTGTTCTGTTCTGTTCTATTCTATTCCATTCCATTCCACTTTAATTCTATTCTATTCTATTCTATTCTATTCTATTCTATTCTATTCTATTCTATTTATTTGACAAAAGCAAGCTTCATCAACACTTGTCACAGTTCCATCTTTCCTAAATAGTGTCCCATTCTTCCACATTTCAAGATAACTCCTTTAGAAGAAAGAAAACATTGGTTTGGGGGACCAGCCACAGGTCAACTTAATGTTGCCCATCTCTGGTCTCTGAGCTCATTTTATGTCCAGTTGTGATCTGTCTCTTGCTGTTCTTCATGTGTCTCTTGCTGTTCTTCTAATGGCAGAGTAGCAGTGGTATCGTTTCAATGACTTCATAAGAATATCCTTCAAATTGTTGCCAACAAACATATTCAATGTGGTTGTTGAGTGATGGCTGGCACACACACACACACACACAAAACCATTTATAATTGCATGTTTTCCTCATTCAAACCACTCGTTATGAAGTGTTTTTAGTCTCACCCAAATTAATTTTGGTTTGCGTGGAGAGAGGAGGCGAAGTGATTATCCTGGAGAGGAAAGAGAAGGAGAGAGGTGGAGAGAGAAAGAAGGGAAGGAAGGAAGGAGAAAGAGAGAACTAACAGAATAAGCAATGAGGCCTGTTGTATGACTTCTGAATTGACTGCAAGCTTTTTGTCAGTAGCCCAAACACTTAAGAAAGCTCCTACTGTTACAATACCAGCAGCCTTTTAATGTGCAAAAAAGGGAAAAGTTTCTCCTCTTACACATTTGACTTTAACATGGAGTTAATCCCTGCCTGAATACTTGTCAAGCTGAAATGCTCCTTGGGAGGAAAACGTTATTTTTTTGCTATTTGTGTACGTGTCTGTTTTCCCTAAACGATTACGGCTTATGCTGGTTGATGGTTTTCTAGAAATGCAGATCTCATTTTTTTTTAATGATAATGGCAAATGCCCCTTGAAGCTTCTCTGGCTGGTAAAACATTGGTCTTCCTCTGTCGGTTTGGTCAGATTGAATCCAATCAGAATAGGCAACAGAGTTACTCATGTGAAAGGTACGTTTTTTAAAATTATAATTTGTATTTATTTATTTGTCAAGCATATATGATTATAAGCAAAGTATAAACAGTAAAACATGATTGAATATATATGTAATAGTACAAGCATGAATAAGAGTAAAAGAGGTATGAATATATGGGTACATCAGGACAGGAACGGTAGGCACGATTGTGCGCTTATGCACGCCCCTTACCGACCTCTTAGGAATCGGGTGAGGTCAATGGTTGATAATCTGAGGTTGAAGTTTTGGGGGTTTGGGGAAGAAACTACTGAGTCAGGTAAAGTGTTCCAGGCGTTTACAACTCTGTTGTTGAAGTCGAATTTTTTGCAATCAAGTCTGGAGCGGTTTACATTAAGTTTGTATCTATTGTGAGCTCTTGTATTATTGCGGTTGAAGCTGAAGTAGTCGTTAACAGGTAGGACATTGAGGCAGATAATTTTGTGAGCTACACTTAGGTCAGAACGAAGGTGGCATAGTTCTAAATTTTCAAGTCCCAAAATTTCAAGTCTGGTTTCACAAGGTATTCTGTTGTGAACAGAGGAACGTAATGCTCTTCTTGTGAAGTATCGTTGGACATTCTCAATTGTGTTAATGTCTGATATGTAGTGCGGGTTCCAGACTGATGAGCTGTATTCAAGAATCGGTCTAGCAAATGTTTTGTATGCTCTGGTTAAGAGTACAATGTTACCAGAGAAGAAGCTACGCAAGATTAGGTTAACCACTCTTAATGCCTTCTTTGCTATGTAGTTGCAGTGGGTTCTGGCACTCAGATCGTTAGAGATGAGTACTCCGAGGTCCTTTACTGAGTGAGGATCATCATCAAGGTCATGATCATCAAGTTTGTATGTCAGCAGGTAAAATGAGATAATAAATCAGATATGATTGATAGATGTCAACATCAGTGAAGATAAAGGTACAATACTGGTCCTTACCTCCTCCTCCCCTCCTCCTCCTCCCAGATATTTTTTACACTATGCATACTATTTGTGTACTGTTCTTCATTAGTAGGAAAGACTGTATATCCAGTCTTAAAACAATCTGCATATCAAGGTTTTTTACCATAGCCTACGTATTGTAGTTAAGCTACTAGCATTTTACTAGTCCAAAACTCATAATCTGTTAAAGGACACAAAAGTGTGTGTTTTAGCTTTATCCTTGACAGAGGATTTTCCCAGGGGAGAAACAGTATAGCAATATCTATGCTAACTTTTTCTGCATTCATATACACAATGAGGAATGCCAGAGAAATACCGAATCATCACTCCCAAATCATTTAAATGTTGGAGCGTAGGGAGGATATGCCAAAATTTGTTCTTTAAAAAAAATGGAAACGGTTGAGAGGTAGCTTAAGTAGACTGCTAGACTATAAGGGTAGCATCAAGATCATGAGAAGTGATAATACCTATTTCTACTGAACTAGTGAGGCCACATCTTGAACACTGCAGTTCTGGACTTCCGGTTCCGGATCGCTGCATCGCGGACGCTCCTCGTTGAGCGCCTTTCCTTTTCCCCGTTAAAGCCGCCAGAACAGCTGTCTGGCGGCTTGAAAGTCTCTGCCCCGGGCAAAGGGGAGAGATGAGAGCCGGACAGGTGGGGTAGAGCCCCCCCTAGTGCCCCAAGTGTCAGCCAGGGGCGCGAAAGGTGAGGGCTCCCCAGCCAGCCTGTCTCTTGCTCCGGGGACTTGGAAACCTCCGCTTTTGCGGAGCAAGATGCTGTGACCACCCGCTGCTTCGTGAATGGGATTACAACTACTTAATTGTTTAAACAAGCAGACAGAGAGAGACAGGATTTTAAAGGGCAAGTACAGATTTTTTTTTTCTTTCAACTCCACTGCTGATTTTCACTTCGGAAGAAACTAAGTAACAGTTATTACGCTACAACATGGCGATCGGAGAAAGTGGGAGGAGAAGTGAAAGTAACTTTCGTTTCCCTAGCAGCTTTTTTTCTTATGGAAATTTTTGATTTTGAAAGTTGGCTTTACTCTCTCTGTCTCCCGATTTTGGATTAAATAATAACTGACAATTTTTTAAAAATAAAATTCTATCTGGCTTTGGAATTTGAAAGAATTTTAAAAGAAATTTAAAAGAACTTTAACTAGAGGCTTGGCTTTTTCTTTGTTCACCACTGGAAATACTAAAATGGCTTCAAAATCTGGAAAGATGGTTTTGAATAAAAGAATGGATTATTCATCTGGTTATATTTCTAAAATGCAACTTACCACTGAGTTAACACCCCCAAAGTCTTTAACACCTGAAAATTTAATAAGTACCTTAAAGATTATGAAAGATGAACTTATTGTTGAATTTAACCAAAAAATTAGTGAAATAGATAATAAAATGCAGGCTGCTTTAAAGAATATTGACCAACAAATTAGAAATGATGTGTTGGAGGTATGTAAAGGTCTAGCAACAAATATTGAAGTTTTGGCAAACCGCATTGAAGAAAACAAACAAGTTTTGACAACTTCAGTAGAATACATAGATAAAATACAAAATGACATTGTAAATTTTGAAACAGAGGTGTTAATGACGCAATTCAGATCCATGGAATTTGCCATAAGGGTCAGGGGGTTGAAAGAAGGATTATATGAAGATTTGAAAGGAAGGATGGTGGAAGCTTTGGAGCAGGTGTCTGGACTGTCTAAAGAAGAACTAGCCAGGCAAATTGATAAAATATATAGAATCAACTCCTGGTATGCAAAACAAAAACACCTACCAAGGGATATTGTAATATACTTTACTACAAGAGCCTTACGGAATAGGATTATACAGGCGACGTTTAAGAATAACCTGCAGGTGAATGGCCAGGAACTGATGATATGGAAAGAAATTCCCTCTAAAATGCTCAAAGCCAGAAAAGATTATACCTTTCTGATTGATGAATTTAAAAGGTTAAATTTACATTACAAATGGGAAGCACCAACAGGAGTTGCAGTGAAATTTCTGGGAAAAAGATATCGGCTTAATACAACAAAGAAAGCTACTGAATTTTATGTCAACGTCTTAAAGGCTGATATATCCAAGATTCCAGAGGAAAGATGTATGAAAACAAAAGAGGAGGAGGAGGGAAAGCCATCCCTTCCTCTTCAAATCGAAACAGATTTACAAAATTTAAATGATTGGCAGAGCCAGACAGATGTCTACAGTGTGGAAAAGGAGATGGAAGATCGGGGTCAGATGGGAGGCGAGCTGACAACTACAAAATTATCAAGTTACAAAAAGATCCAACCATCATCAAGATATAACAAGATGCAGTGTTGAAGTTTATTGGACAGATGGTTGCCATTATGACTGTACTTTTTTTTTCCCTTCTTTCCTTAATTTTTTTTTCTTTTCTTTACTTCTTGCATTCTTTTTTTTTCTTTTGTTTTTTTTGGGGGGCTTATTCAAAGTATTATTAATTCTTTTTAAAGATTTAGAACTTTTTTGAACCTAATAATTTAATACATAGTAACATTATGTTACTAATAGAGTGGTAGAATTTATGATGAAGTTTAAGGTTTTTGTATTATTATTTAGTTATTTCTTGTGTAATATCAATTTAAGTTTTATTTAATTGTGAGAAAGATTTGGAATTGTTATCTATCCAGTTATAAAATATTACAATTAGATTTAACATTTTTTTTTTGGGAGGAAGGTTATTTAAAGTTTGTAATTAGTGCTTATAATCTGATATATAGTAATAGTATGTTATTTATATACTGATTGATTTTATGATGAAGTTTAAGGTTTTTGTATTTAATACTTAGTCATCATTTATGTAATAATCATTTAATTCTTAGTTAACAGTGAAGAAATGTTGTGAAGGGTAGATGATTGAAAGGAGGAGGAAGGAATTTTTATTAGTGTACAATTTGGAGTTGAAGTTTTAAAAAAATAAGGTGGAAGTCAAAAATTTTTAATTTAATTTAAATTTATTTTATTGATATTATGCCCTGTACTCTCTCTGGGAAGTCCGGGGGGGAGGGGGGGAGGGAAAGGGGTGGGTTAGGGGGGAGAAAAATTAAAAAAAATGTTTGTACTTTCTATTTAATGTTTAGCTATTATCTATGTAATTTTGTACTAATAAAACTTTTTGGAAATAAAAAAAAACACTGCAGTTCTGGTCACAATTATGACACAATAAAGATGCTGAAACGCTAGAAAGAGTGCAGAGAACAGCCCCAAAGATGATAAAGGGTATGATTAATGGATGAGAGAGCTAGCTATGTCTAGCCTATCGAAGAGAAGGATTAGGGGGGCGGGCATGATAGCTGACTGACCGTACTTGAGGGGCTGTCACAGGGGTGGGTTCCTCTCGGTTCGGACCAGATCGCCTGAACCAGTAGCAACCCAGTGGTGATGTCACTGTTGGTGCCGGACTGTGCGCACCGCCATCTTTTTTGGGGGGGATTTTGTGCAAATTTTTCCACTTCCGCGGCTTGCAAAAGAGCCCTCCTGCCCGCCCGCAGGTGAATTCTGACCTTATTTCTTCACCCGAAGCACAGCTGATGTTTCAGGCTCATTCCTGCTTCTGAGCATGCACGAAAGCCAAATCGCACGTAGGGACGCATGTGCACAAAACATTGTGATGCGAACCGGTGTCAAAGGTAAGTGGAACCCACCCCTGGGCTGTCACAAAAAGAGCGGGTCGACTTATTCTCCAAAGCATCTAAGGACAGGACAAGAAGTAATGTGTGGAAGATCATTAAAGAGAGATCCAACCTAGAACTAAGGAGAAATTTCCTGAAGTGAGAACAATTAATCAATGGATGAGCTTGTCTCCTGAAGTTGTGGGTGCTCCATCACTGGAGGTGTTTTAAAAAATAGACTGGACCTGACTGAGATGGCACAATAATTTAACAACCAGTTTGCGGAAAATGTGATCACCCACGCGTGCCTTCCATACTTGCGCACAACACCTAAAACAAGGGGTTTTTTGATGGGGGCAGCTTCCTGCTCACCTGCTAGCCACGGTTAGTAGAATGGGAGAGATGCGCAAATCAGCTTGGCTACATGGCGGGGCGAGCAAGCGAGCGAGCCAGAAAGTGAGATATCTAGGACCGGATAGCATCTGGGTGGGTGGGTGGGGCCAACAAGTGCTTGGAACTACCGGTTCAGGTGAACCAGTCCGAACCATCGGCAGCCCACCATTGCACAAAGGGGTTGAACTGGAAAACCTTTGAGGTCCATTCCAGCCCTATGATTCTATGTTCTATGCTCCGAATAAGTGAGAATAGCTAACGATTTGTAAATACCATTTTTTCCCCTCTCTTTTCAGCCAGCAGAGTGAGGAATATAGACTTGATGTCTGTAATTGCAATGCGTTGCTTTTCAACTCCGCCTGGATAGTGCCACTATTTTGTGCTGCTTTATTGTATCGCTGACAATAGATGACATTTCTTGTAGTTGACATATCCTACTGTTAAGTGACTGTCAGCTACCTTCCTGTAAGCCACCTTCTTCTTTGGCCTGCCCTCCTCCGCTATAATTCTAACGGTTTCGTTTTATTTGGGATTTTATCTAAACTCCTTTCCTTCCGAGCAAGAAAGGAAATTAATAATAAGATCTCACTTATTTGTGGCGAGTACACCTTTAATGGTTTATTCATAAGCGGGAAATTAAATGGCAGAAAAGAAGGCAATAACTTTGCTGCTTGAAATCATTTGAATAAGGTGCTTTTGTCAGGACAGGCCTACCTGAATCTAAAGTCACAGATTTCATTTTTAGAATGAAACTTTAAAGGAAGCCCATGGGGATTCTCAAACACTTTGTGAGCAAAATACATCTGTGGGAATGGCCTGTTGCACTCCAATCAGGGGTGGGTTCCTCCCTATTCGGACCAGATCGCCCGAACTGTTAGCGTCCTTCATTATCATTTCATACATCCATTCTTTTCGGCTTCATAGTAGTCAGCACTTGTATTGGCGCCTTGACTTAGGGTGAATAGATTTGCTTTGTCTTTATCACCTTGTTGTCAATTTGTTGCTGTACAGTATTTACAGCAGATATTGCCAATAAAGACAATAAAGGACCTACGGCTACTACAAACTCTACCTCTATGCGGTGGCTCACTCTTTTGGCCAACAGTGATGAGAACAAACAGATGTAGAGAGATGTTCGTGATGACTCTTCTACGGTGACATAAATCTAAGCAAGAACTTTGCCGTAAATAAGGATTCTGCTCTCTGACCTCAGTGCTTCATCCGTTCTGACCCTAGGGCTAAGAAACAGCCATCAATACTCATTAAATCAGCCATTCCAAATGTACCCATAAATTGAGAATTTGTGATGGGCAACGGTCTGAAGGGCTTCACAATGAGAATCTAAAGCAGCGCTAAGAAAGAAAATTAAATGCACCCCAACAAAACATCAAGCTATTGGTATGTGTAGAGGTAGACAAAAACCGATGTATCTCTGCACAAGATCAAGTGTGGAATTGTGCAAATCAGTTAACAATGGGTTTCTAGGCTTGGGAGAGTTGAACGCTGAATTAAACACAGTGCCTCGAAGACCTTGGCAATGAATCTTTTGCCAAACCGTACATGCTGAAATCAATAAAGCAAGTTTCTTATTTGCACTGAATCACCAAGTTTCAATAGAAGGGGTCTCTGCAATGGGCGCCATCCTTTCCTCACAATTACAGTAAAGTTTGAAGCCGTGTTGCTGACCTTCAGTGGAAACACATGTATACACGCCAAATTTACCGATCGGTTTGTTCGTTTTATTCATTGATTGGTTGATTGATCACATTTTTGGAAGCGTGGAGGGACTTTGCAATAAAATATTAAAATATAAAGATAGGATATAAAAGTTGAACAATTAAAAAAGAGGCCAGGGTGATTAAATGATTGAAGCGATGAATGATTAAATGAAACAATTAACCCTTAACCACAGACGCACTATTTCGGCTACGCTATTACAGACATGAGGTCATAATGACCGTTCTAGCTGCTGGCCGTAGTCCAGGTAATTGCACTACAATATTGTGACTAGTGATTCTGGATCTATTGCTTCCAAAAGATGCAGAAGATCATTTGAGTTTGTTCTAGCCATATAAATTATTGCATGACGTAGATTCTACCTGGTCATCAATTTCATCAGGAGCTTCATGATCGCTAATGTCAGAATCGGCGGTGGTGGTGGGTTCCTCATCGTCCATTACAACATTTTTGTCGCAATCCGATTCCACTTCATTCAGATCACTCTCTGCGTCTTCATACCATGTTAGAACAGTTTCTTCAAAGTTTGGATCACCAAATCACACTCTTTTTGGCAGAAAACGTGGGCCCGACATTATAAAAAAAATACGTTAACAAAGATCTGCAGTCAAAATGACTGCAACTCAAATTCAAACGGCGCTACAGAAAACACCAAATGACTCACGCAAGCGCGATGCTGCATACACTCTTATTGGTGGGAAAACTATTCACAACTGGAACGGTCCATTTCTAAAAATAGGGGTGTTCCAAACATTTTGGAAACCTGTTACGGTCACTATGACCACGGGTCTGTGGTTATGTGTTAAAACTCTTTAATTGAAAGGCAAAGGGGGGGGCTTTTAGGATGCTAACCAGCCCCGTGGCTGTGTGTTCCTCAGGGCTCCCTGTGCAAGGCCTCACAGCCATGTTTTCATTTTTTCCGGAAGGCTAGGAGGGTGGGGGCCTGTCTCATTTCTGGGGGGGGGTTAATATTCCACAGCGTGGGGGCAGAGGTGGGTTCCTCCTGGTTCGGACTGGTTCACCTGAACCGGTAGTGACCCACTGGTAACGTCATAATGATGTCACTGAACCGGATTGGCAGTGCTGGTCCATGGGCACTGCCATCTTTTTTAAAAAAAAATTTTTGAATTTTTTTGTATTTGTATTTTTTATTTTTTCTTCTGCGCATGTGCAGAAGCCGAGTTTCCGGCACTGCGCATGCGTCGTCATTTTGTTTTTGGCAGGGTTTTTTTTTTGAATTTTTTTTGGGTTTTTTTGCACTGCGCATGCACACGTGTGCCCACAAGGTGTGGCCACGTGGCGTGGGAGGAAGTGTGGTAAGTGGGAACCCACCCCTGGTGGGGTCAACATCAAAGAAGCCTCTCTTCCTGGACCCTGCCAATCAGAATCCCTTAACTGACGGGGTTTGCAACTTCTCTTCCCTGCTTTACTATGTTGTGCTAAGCAGCTTACCTACCCAACGTTTCAAATTACTGTAGAATAAAGTATTTATCTGAATGTTTGCCACCAAATTACAGCAAGCTTTTCACAGCAGTTAGGCGAGAAAACATGCGGTTTCTGGAAAGTGCAGCATCAGGAAGCAGAGTCATTCACCCCCGGGATCAGATCGGAGACCTCTAAGAATTTTTTTTTGTTTTTGCAAGGTTACCTGAATGAAAGAGTGAAGTGAGGGGATTTGCAGTAGCAGGTTGCACCAGAATTGAATCCCACCCCACCCTCAAGCAGGTTGCAATAGAAATAGTTATATATATATATATATATATATATTTCTATGACACGCAACAATATGGGCTAAGCTGCAAAGATCAGCTTTGCAAACTTGCACCATCAGCTTACTGTCATCTTCACATTCTGGAAAGATCTATGTTTTGTGCCTCATCAGCACTTTACTAATTAATGGCATTCTGACTACACTAAATTGATGGCTTTGTTTGCAAAGCCTGGGAGGAATCGGACTGTCATGATAACAAGGCTGGTACAATGGCAGATTTTTTACAGGGTTAACAGAGATAGAAAGGAAGCTTGGAGGTCATCTAGCCCAACCCCCTGCTGATGCAGGAAAGCATATATCATTTCAAACAAATCTCTTCTTAAAAACCTCCAGTGTTGGAACATCCATAATTCTGAAGGCAAGTCGTTCCACTGGTCAATTGTTCTGTCAGGAAATTTCTCCTTAATTCTAGGTTGGTTCTCTCCTTGATTAGCTTCCATCCATTGTTTCTTGTCTTGCCTTTAGGTCAGTGATGGCGAACCTTTTTTCCCTCGGGTGCCGAAAGCGCGTGCTCGCGTGCTATCATGCACGTGTGAGTGCCCACACCCATAATTCAATGACTGGGGAGGGCGAAAATGGCCTCTCCGCCCCTGCAGAGGCCCTCTGGAGGCTGGAAACGGCCCATTTCCCGACTTCCGGTGGGCCAGGTAGGCCCGTTTTTTCGCCCTCCCCAGGCTCCAGAGGCTTCCCTGGAGCCTGGGGAGGGCGAAAACGCCCCCTGCCTCCCCGGAGGCCCTCCGGAAACCTGAAATGCCCTCCCAGAGCCTCCGCGTGAGCCGAAAATCAGCTGGCTGGTGCGCACATGCGTGCTAGAGCTGAGGTAGGGCAACGGCTCGCGTGCCGGCAGATATGGCTCCGCGTGCCACCTGTGGCACGCGTGCCATAGGTTCGCCATCACTGCTTTAGGTCCTTCGTTCCTTCCTTCCTTCCTTCCTTCCTGCCTGCCTGCCTGCCTGCCTTCTTCCCACCCACCCACCCACCCATCCATCCATCCATCCATCCATCCTACAGTCTTTTCTCTGGAGGCTGGAATTTTGGGGAGAATAAGTGATCCCCTCTTCTTTTGTGATAGATTTCTTTTGAATGTGTACCCCATTTTCTGAGACTCAAATCAGGGCAATCTAGAAAAGTTCCTTTTCCTCACTAGGTTCCTACTAGAAATGGGGATCTTGATTTTGACTTGCACTTGAATCTTGGCCCCACAGGAAACAAAACTTTATGAAACAACTCATTTATTGTCACGTCTTGGATCAGTATTGAAACCACGGAGAAGCCTTGGAGAGGGGTGGGTTTATTTAATTCCTTAGTGGCTACCATTCCCCAAAAATCTATCTCTACAAAGTTGCTACTTTGTATTGAAATGCAAGTGTTTATACTATTTGATGGTTAATTTTATTTATTACTAGACAATCCATGCCTTGTTGAAGAAAGTATCTCATTTCAGATATTTTTCTTATCTAAACAGAGAAGAAAAATAACAAAGTCCTTCCTTCCTTCCTTCCTTCCTTCCTTCCTTCCTTCCTTCCTTCCTTCCTTCCTTCCCTTCTTCCTTCCTTCCTTCCTTCCCTCCCTCCCTCCCTCCCATCCATCCATTCATCTTGCAATCTTTTATCTGGGGTCTGCAAATTTTTCATGTATCTATGGTGGTGCAGTGATTAGAATGCAGTGTTGCAGGCTAACTCTGCCCACTGCCAGGAGTTCGATCCTGACCGGCTCAACATTGACTCAGCCTTCCACCTTTCCAAGGTCGATAAAATGAGGGCCTAGGTTGTTGGGAGCAATACGTTGAATAGGTAAACCACTCAGTGCCGTAAAGCTCTACGAAGTGGCATATAAATCTAAGTGCTATTGTTATTTCAGACGTAGGAAAACAGAAGTCTCTTTTTGTGGTAAAGAACATTTTAAGACAGATCTTAGAATAGCACTGCTTGAATCATAACACAGGGCTAGAAGTTGTAAGGATACAGTTCAAAGCCTGAGAGAAGAATATTTTTCCTCCCTATTTGTTATTGTTTGGAAGGCAGAATTGAAAGAAGGAATATCTGATGGTGCTTCGTAGCTCATTAATACTACTTTATATGCTGTTCTGGGAACAGAAAGAAAGCTTATGGAGCCTGTGTCTGACTACAGCCTAAACAAATTGGTCCTAGTAAGGTATTCCTCTACCATAAATATTGGATTTCTTTCAGATCAATGTGACTATCGTTGTTTCTTTCTTGTCATGATTAAAGATTTTGCCTTTTAAATACACCGGCTCTTCATAAAACCTAATTACTATTCTGGCTTCCCTGTTCTACTGGTTGGCTATTAATATTCTGATTCATGAACCTATCTAAGCTTCAGGTTGATGTCTGTGGTTTAAAAATATAAAGTCAGTCACGGGAATTGTAACATGCCTGTTTAACATGACCCACCGAGGCTGTGTAAAAAAAGGGCCAAAAAAAAAATTAGCTTGGAGATTCAGGTAGAAGGCAATTCAATCAACTCTCTGGATCAATTGACTTTTCTAAATTGAAATGGGGAAGTCAGATAAGATTATTGAGTCTAACTCTGGATGTCTCCAAATTGCTTTGGATGAATCAGATCGATTTTCCAAATTGATTTGAATCATTGTCTCGATCTGGATTGATTTTCCTGATTTGCCCGGGCATATTGTCCATTCCCATTTCCTTAAAGCAGTGGCACTCACTCTAGTAATTTCTAAATATTTTGGACTACAGCATCTAACATTCCTTGCGATTATTTATTCTGGCTGTTGGGAAACGGGACCCGTGAAGTTCTGCAGGGCATTCTCGTCTCAGTTTTTAACAAGCCGGGAATGAAGATCTAAACGATGCAATTTTGGTTCTCATGCTCGTGGCTGTTGGAGGGAATAGAGGCACCGATTAATACATTCCAGTTATCCAGGCAAAAATGCCACATGGCCAGTAAGATCCTGCTATTTGATATCTCCAAGTGAGACACCAAAGTTGTGGGTGGTGTGAATATCAAATCCCATATAATAAATAAAAATTTGAAGTTGGGTCTTCCATGGTTGAGGTGTCCCCTTAGGGTGAAATCTGCTTTTACTAAAGGTGTATAGGGATGAAATAGGCATTCCAAAAATAATTGCAGAATATTAGATTTTCCTCCAAATAAATGGAAGACAATTCTGCAATTGCTGAATTAGTCGGAAGGAGAAAGGGAAGGGGAAGGGGAGGGAAGGAAAAGAGGAACAGAAGGGAAGAGGAGGGGGAAGAGAAAGGAATGGGAAAGGGAAGTGGAAGAGAAAGGGAAAGGAGGGGAGGGTACAGAAGGGAAGGGAGAAGGGGAAGAGAAAGAATGGGGAAGGAAAAGGGGAGGGGAGGGAAGGGAAGGAGAAGGGGAAGGAAAGAGAAGGGGGAAGAGAAAGGAATGGGGAAGGAAAAGGGGAGGGGAGGGGAGGGAAGGGAAGGAGAAGGAGAAGGGGAAGGAAAAGGAGGGGGAAGTGAAGTGAAGGGGTAAATCAATGAAGAAGGGAAGGGAGTCATAAGTGCTACAAGAGATTCATATATCACTAATAGATTTAAATCTGTGATATAATTTTTTTTTTACAAATAATGCTTTAAAAATTACTACGTTCTCATATACAACAACCACTAATATAGTTTATTTTAAATACATCTGCCTCTAGCCAATAAAGTTTTTGTATGCAGAATTCAGTTCCATTACAATGCCTCTTCTTTTCCAATTTTCTACATATATTTTTTTGAAGCAAAGAATGATAAGAAATGTTAAGCAATGCGGCTGCCTGGACTGTTCCAGAATCCAAATTTGCCCGAAAATAGTTTCTTTCTTTTCTCTAATAATAAAAATAATGATACCCCCTAGATGGAGCCCTAAAGGTATTAAAATAAAGGAAATGACAAGAGTGCAGAGATAAACAGATGAAACGGCAGTCATTGTCAGTAGTGCTGGCCACAAAATTCAGCAATATTTTTTCGGGGGTAGGGGGTAGGTAGCTTGATTAAATAATCTACAAAACAATTCACATTTATACTGAGTGCATAAGAGAACTTAACCTCCTAAATTTTTTTTGATGCCTTAGCCACTGTACTAACCGACTCCTCAAATGTTACAGCACAATACTCTTCAAACTGAAACCGAATCAGTCATATTGACAGCTAACTCTGCTTATTGTAGGGATTCAAACTGTGAGTTACCCACTGGAAGCAAATAACAGTTTAATAGCTAGTGAGGAAAGGAGGAACGATTCAAAGCAATCTGCGGCAATTCAATATATTAGATATTTTGCTACTAATCACACAACCTGTCATTACCCATGACAAATTTAGAACGCAGGTTGCTGGATTAAAATAATTTCCCTGATTACTAGAGTAATACTTAATGAAAATAGCAGTTTTGATGGCTTTCTCTTTAAATAATATTATCCAGGCGTCAGTCCCAAAAGCTGTAGTAGATTCACTGATCTGGAAGTTTGCCATCTAGTGACCAAAGGTTATATGTACAGATTGAGATAACTAAGGCTCAAGCTACTTTTGTAGAAGAATATGCAGAGGAACAGGGAATATATTTTAATTCTCTTATGCTGACACAATTGCTTGGGGGGGGGAAATCAGCATTATGATCTTGTATAGCAGTGTTTCTCAAACCATGCATGTTAGCTGGAGAGTTCTGGGAACTGAAGTCCATATACAGTAGCTGAAAATTGTCAAGGTTGAGAAATCCTGATCTTGTTCTGACCTAGGCTTCCCCAAACCACGAAGCAGACTCCTTGCCCCGATAAAACCTCTTTTATTTAGGTTAAAGGGAATTCCTCTCCAGCAGAGTCTCGGCAAACAGTTTTTCATGAGATTTCACAACTATAGACAATTATCAGACTTGGAGAGTTGCCAGGCTGATATCTTCCAAACTTGCCACGCTGTAGCAGCAAGAAGTCAGGAACAGATCTTCGCTCTAATGAATTGAACTAATTGTCTCCTGCAAACTCCCCTCCCCTTTCGCTCCTCTTTATTCCCTATGGGAGGGGCCATTCACCGTCCACCTGTGCCTTTACTCCCAAGTCGGCCCTTGTTCCTTAGCTGTTCTTTTCTCCTGGCAGCTCTGCGCATGCACACATTGGGAACAGGCTCCAGCTGTTCTTCTGCCCCACTGATATCTGGCTCCGAAGGTAGCTGATAACTGTCCGATGGCCCTGGCCCCATCTCTGCCTCCGATGCAGAGCACTCATCAGAGCCTTCCCCAGACTCCAGGACTGGCCCATGTTCCTCCCCAACCTCCTCACTGTCCGAGTCTGCCGCCAGCTCCGCTGGTGGGCCAGAACAGATCTCTAATAAAGAGGAAAATAAAAACAGAGAGATGGCAACTTTGATCTTTTGAAAGTTTAAGTACAGTCTGGTGAAGATTTTAATTGACCAATGTGATTCAAGGCTGCCCACTCAGCAAGTGATTCTGGGTGGCTTACCAAAGGTTATGTCAAGGTACAAGGAACATCAACAAACATATCACACAGGGAACAACAACAACAACAACAACAACAACAACAACAACAAATCTTAAAAGGGTGGTTCATGCAGCATTTTTGCTCAGAGGAAAATTAAGATCTTCAAAGTCCAAGTCCAATTTTGTAAAGTCAAGACGGACAGATTTCAATTTAGTCAGACAGAGCTGGCTGAGTCACTGCAGATATGGATGTATAACCTTAGGCAGTAGAATAAATCATGAGGGATATAGGATCTGTCTGTCTGTCCGTCCGTCTGTCCATCCATCCATCCATCCATCCATCCATCCATCCATCCATCCATCCATCATCTATCGTCTATCTATCTATATGTCTGTCTGTCTGTCTATCATCACCACCCACCCATCCTATCTATCTATCCATCTATCATCTATCTATCTATTATCTATCTGTCTATCATCTATCTATCTATCTATCTATCTATCTATCTATCTATCTATCTATCTATCTATCTATCTATCTATCATCTATTTAATATAGCTGCCAATATCACACAAGTGACTCTGAGTGATTAGAAGAATACAATTCAGAAAATCTTCCTCCCTCCCTCCCTTCCTCCCTCCCTTCCTCTCCTTTCTTTCCCTCTTTCTCTCCCTGTCTCTCTCATCCACATCCTTCCTTTTGTTTTCTTTCTTCTCCATTCCATTCACTGGTGTGCTAAGAAAAAAAACCACAAATCTGTCTTAATAGCTTCCAGATGATTTTTGAAATTACAAGGAATCCTCATTTAGCAACCTCAACTGGAACTGGCAACTTGGCCATCAAGTGAAGCAGTCACTATATAAAACCATGACTGTGCATATGACCATACTTCAGCTTTCCTTTGCTTTATAGAAGGTCATAAATGTGAGGGCTGGTCAGAAAGTGACTTTTTCATCACTGTTACAGTAGTGAACAGTCGCTAAATGAGGCAGTCACTAAGCTGTAGCTACCCTGACCAATTGTTACCTGGACTTAGTTTAAGTTGGCAGAATAAATCCATCCTCTTTTTTGAAAGTATAAATCTCCATTATTATACGAGGGTGGAGGCTTTAACTTATGAAAACAGTTATTATCTTGTGTCATGTCAGCCTCCTTTAGTGTCTGTGGATTTCTTTTCATACTGGTTCAAATGAGCCTCTATCATGCGTAAACAGAAGTGACTCCGTCAAGCGGTAATCACAACTGACATTTCCCATGGATGGATAAAAATCTCTCGGTCTTATTTTTATTCCTCTTTGCCAGGATCAAAATTATTTCTAAAGTGCATGCTGTATAGGAAGAAGCACCTTCAATGGATTAGGTATACAATTCAGGTGGGAACTTCAGCTAGCATCACCCCAGCACCAAGATGGGGGTGCCCTTCCTCAGATAATACCAATCCTCAGCTTCGAAAGAAAGTCAGGAGAAGACGATGACAACTTTCCAAGTAATCACCATCAATTAATGATCCCATAATCCCTTGCGGGGTGGAGTCTGGGCAACTGAATGGAGCTAGCAGAGTGTTTAATGGCCGGATGCCCTTCCTGTTGCCAATGCAGAGTTTTGTTCAGCAGATATATTCTCATTGTGCCCAGAGAGAAAAATATCTGCCTCTCCCTAGGATCAAACTCACAACCTCCTGATTGCGAGGCGAGAGCTCCACCTCTAGGCCACTGCACCACTCTGCTGTCAGCGTTCCAAGTAATGCACCCATAGAAATCAGAACTCCGAGGCAGGCAATTTCCTCAAAGAACAGTTTTATTGGATATAACGTATTGGCACAACTGGTGAAAGCCGACTGTAAAAGTTCCCGTGGCTTTCGCCTAATTAAAAATCAAAGTTTTTCCTCCTCCCCCCCCAGGTCACTGATCACGTTGTCCAATCCAGTTGCTGGCTGGTTGCTTGGTTACTTCCCCCTCCTCTGGCCAATCACCTGTGAGAATATCGTTGGTTCCCACAGAAAAACTTTATTGTTTTGGCTACAAAACCCCGTCTAACTATTTTCTCCCTCCCTCTAACAATCCTGAAGTTTCCAAGATGGCCTCAGCCTCAGGGTTGACAGATAGATTTTCAGAAAGCGGAATCTAAGTGGTTGTATAAAAGGCAACATTAATAAGAAAACCAGGAACGTCGAGTTCCATTTGATTGTACTGTTGTTTCGTTAATCAGCAAGCTTGGGCACACGGCGTGTGTGTTTATGTAGGTGTGAATGTGTGTGTGTGATAAGCAAAGGATAAACATGGAGCACATGGTATAAGGAGTGTCACAGCCCTCATCTGCCTAAAAGCTGGACACAGTGGCAGATGGTATGGATATGAATGGAACACCACAGATGCCGCTGAGATGGACATAATTGGAGGAATGCAGATAGAGGATTTTGGAGCAGATTTTCTTTCCCCATCAAAGGACCACTTCAAAAAAGAAAAGAAAAAGAAAAAAAAAGACCACCAACAACAGATTCTGGATTCACAAGCTCCTCAGCTAGCTCTACCAAAAGTTTACAACTTTCTTAAGTTGGAGAAAGCCGTGAACATGGTCTCTCAGTCATGTGTTTGTGGTAGAAGCAGGGACAGTTGGATGCAGAGGTAGGTTCCTCCCGGTTCGGACCGGTTCTATAGAACCGTTAGTAACTTGGCAGCCTGGGTCACTGGAACCAGCAGCGACCCAGGCCTGCCATGCCCCCGAGCTGGTTCTCTCATTTTTTTGCTTCTGTGCATGATTTCCTTTTTCCCTTCCCTTCTCCACCAAGGATCCCTCTTTTCTTTTCTTTTCTTTTTTAAATCCACCTCATAAGGAAAATAATTGATTCTGCTGAATTATTTTCCCAATGTTTTCTTTTTTTTAAAAAATTGCACCCTGGCTATCATTTCCCCCACGATGCCCTGGGATGATGCTGAGTCTGTAGCATTTTGCTGGATACAAAACGCTTGGCCGGCACCCAGCCTAGTTGCTGCCGTTGAATTCTGCAAGGGCTACAGACAAGGGAAGAGAAAGTGTTCTATTCCCACTGCTAATAGAGCGCTCACCACTGGGAATCCATAAATAAGTTTCCTCGTCCCCCGGTTCACCTCAATTTCTCTGCCCGCTAAGACAGACTGGTTTATTCATTTCCTTTTTGCTGATTTTGTCATCTTTGCTGGCCGCGATGTTGCAAGCTCGTATCATGAGCCACGATCTCCCCCCGCTTTTGTTGCTCTTTGCTACATGATCTTCTTGCTTAAGAGGTTTCTTAGTTCTTATGGCAAAGCTATCAGTGCATAAGAGGGTTTTGTCCTTCAGCCAGCTCATTGCAGAGAGCCAGTTTGTCCTAGTGGTTAGAGCACCAGGCTAGAAACCTAAAGTGTTCCCAAGCTTGTACATGTAACGGGGGCTCCGCCTTCTGGCTATATTCTTAACAGGCCAGATATCTTGTACTTTGAATTAGACATTTTAATTAGACAGAGCCGAAGAAGCTTCCTGGATGAGAAGCAAAACGTCTTCAAAGAAAAACAGGAAGTCCAGTTGAAAAAGCACCTTTGGGATAGACATTTTAATGTTTTTCTTTTTACTGTTTTAATGGTTTTTTAAAAAAACCATTTGTATTGTTTTAAAATGTTTTTTTTAATTGTAATTGGAATATACGTTTTGAATTATGCGCCATCCAGAGTCATCGGCTGAGATGGGCTGCTATAGAAATCAAATCAGAGGTGGGTTCCATCCGGTTCTAACCGGTTCTTTAGAACCGTTAGTAACTCAGTGATGACATCATGGAGCCGGTTCTGTCAGTGTCTCTGTGGGCGCCGCCATCTTGGATTTTGGTTCTGTGCCTTCCCAGAAGCTAATTTTTGCTTCTGCACATGCACAGAAGCTATTTTTTGATTGCTGTGGGCACGCATGCGCACGCAAAACGTGACCCTGAGCGGCAGCAAAAGGATCCAGAACTCACCCCTGAAAAATAAATAAATGCATTTTGGAATTTTACTGGAGCTGATACTTAGCAGTTGCAGAAAGGAATATCAGAACAATTCCATTCTGCTTTTCATTAAGGTCTCACAACTTAACCTTGTAGGACAACATCTGGCTATTACTTACAGCTGGGAAGTCTCAAATAGGATGAAACTCATCAGGTAGGGCCTACTTACCTATTCTAGTGGTGGCAGTACAACGGTTAATTGCAGTATTGCCGGCTGACTCTGTCCGTCATGGGGCTGAAGGTTGACTCAGCCTTCCATCCTTCTGAGGTCAGTAAAATGAGGACCCAGATTGTTGGGGGGCAATACGCTGACATTGTAAAGCCACCCAGAGAGTGTTGGAAAGCACTATGAAGCAGTATATAGGTCTAAGTGCTATTGCTATTGCTATTGCTAATTCTTATGCTTGCTGTGTTTCTGTTAGATATTAAGACTGTCTGCTTACTCCAAGGTCCGCTGTTCAAGCAGGAAAATGGAGACTGCTGATTGGCTGAGCCATCTGACAGCTCCCTATAAAATGGGAGGCTGTCAGCCTGGCTCTCTGCTGGAGCTTTGTACATAGTTGAATAAAGAGATCTTTCTTCCAAGCCTGTCTCAAGCCTCTTCAGTCCCAGGACTCAACAACTGGTGACAAGGGTGGGATACTGAAGAAGGTGAACCAAAAGAGCCGAAAGAGACACCGAAGATCCAGCCCGGTGGCAAAAGCAAACGGCGGCCATTTTGCGCGACAAATTCAACCACAAAAAGCCGAAATGTCAGCGTTCCATCTGCCGACTCCCTTCCATCCAGTGAAGGAGAATCGGGGGTAATACATGACCCAATTCCAGTGCTTCCTCGAGGCCAACGACCTCCTCGGCCTGGCCGACAATAGAAAAAGGGTGCTTTTCCTCAGTCACTGTGGACATGAGGTCTTTGACATGGCCGAGTTGCTGTCAGAACCAACACCAGTAGAAACAGTTCCATGACCTGGATGACTGAGCATCTCTACAGACTTTTAGCTATACAATTGCAGACTACAGGAACCAGGAGCGCTACTCAGGTGATCCTGAGGAAAAAGATAAACCTCCAAGTGCTTCAACGACTCTCTAAAAAGGATGCAAATGACCAGCTGTCTTCAAGGGATATAAATCCTTCCATTTCCCACTATCCAGTCAGAGCTGAAGAAGCTTCTTGGATGAGAAGCGAAATGTCTTCAAAAGAAAAAACAAGAAAGTCCAGTTGCCTCCTGAAAAAGCACCTTTGGGACAACCATCACCTGGATGACTGAGAATCTCCACAGACAATAACCACATCTTCCTGCTTTGCGAAATAAGAGAAGGTGGATTGTATATACCTGTGGTGGCGAACCTATGGCACGCGTGCCACAGGTGCCCACACCCATTCCCTCCCCCCCACGCATGCGCACAACACCCCCCCATGCTGCTCCCTGCGCATGCGCACACACCCCCACCCCCGTGCAAAGGCCTTACCGGAGCCTGAAATGACAAATGGGCAAACCGGAAGTGCGGAAAAAACGCACTTCCGGTTTGACGGTGAGCTGTTTTTTGCACTCCGGAGGGTTCAGGGAAGCTCCCTGAAGCCCCGGAATGCAAAAAACTACAAAACGGACAAACAGGAAGTGCATTTTTCGCACTTCCGGTTTGCCCGTTTGTCGTCCCAGGCTCTGGTAAGGCCTTTGCACGGGGGTGGGGGTGTGTGCACATGCGCAGGGGGCAGCATGGGGGGGTGTTGTGTGCATGCGTGGGGGGGAGGGAATGGTATATACCATTCTGAAGGATCCAAATTCAGGGAAATCAGACAGCAAATCAAAACTAGGGTATAAAAATAAAACCCCACGGGTGGAGAAAAATCTGTGCTTTTCTTAATGTTCAGATAAAACCGTTCAGCTGAGTGATAACAAACATTTCAATCATTGTAAGTACAAGACAAGGAATTAAAAGCAAGATACCGTTCTCTAACGTGTCATGTTTATCCAAAATTTTATATGCACCCAGGAAAAAGAATAGTCAAGAAATGAAAGTGAGCCAGTTAATGCGGAGAATTACGAACGCTAAAGGATGAGGTTTTGGCTGGTATCATTAAGTAGAGATGCTTTTAAGATGTTCTTCAAAGGGCCGGTCCACAGGCTGCAAGAATGCAGAGTAAAGATAAACTGCTTATGAATGGCATGGTACCGAGTGACAAAAAAAAAAACCTGACAAGTAACTTGGCAGAGTGGATTATAAATAGCAGGAGGTGCATGGAGAGATTTCTGCTACTGGGCAAGACAGATATTAGGCACACGACAAAATGAGACAGCCATTGTTATCAGAGAAGAATAACATTGCAAGTTGAAGAGTTTTGCTTCCTGGGTAAAAGACACACACACAATCCTGTATTATGCTAACCCAACTGCTATTGAACTGCAGGTCCCCAACTCTCACAATCAATAAAGTGTCTTAACAAACTTGTTCCTCGAGAATGTTTTGTTTTGCTTCGTGTGTGTGTGTGTGTGTGTGTGTGTGTGTGTGTGTGTGAGAGAGAGAGAGAGAGAGAGAGAGAGAGAGAGAGAGAGAGAGAGAGAGAGAGAGAGAGAGAGAGAGAGAGAGAGAGAGAGAGAGAGAGAGAGAGAAAGTGAGTCAGGGTAGGTTCCGGATTCTGCTACTGTCGGTTTGCTCAGGGACGCGTTGCGCGGGTGGGCACGCATTGCATGTGCATGCGCAGTACTAAAAAAAACTTCTGCGCATACGCAGAAGCAAATAACAAGATGGCAGCGCTTATGGCACCGCCAAAAGAACTGGCTTGGGAGCATGGCAGGCCTGGGTCACTGCCGGTTCCAGCAACCCAGGCCACCAAGTTACTAACAGTTCTATAGAACCGGTCCGAACTGTTAGGAACCCACCTCTGGTGTGTGTGTGTGTAACTCAGAAAAACTCAATTAAAATGAATAATAAACAAGAAAAACACACAGACAAAAAGCAACAGAATCAGTTCAATCTGCATGGAACATTATATCAGGAAGATAAGCAGTGAAAGTGTGAGTGTACCAAACTCCACTTACATCCTGGGAATAACTGTAGCTATCAGACTCTCCTAATTTATCACCTAAAAAGTAAAGTGGGTAGGATAATCTTTGGGACGAGAGCTTCTTTGCCCTTTCTTGTATCATGTGCGTGCAAAATTTCACATCTCAACTTTAAAGAAGATGATTATGAATGTGAGAAGCAGAGACCAGTCTTGGGACATAGAATGGCCAGAAGAAAGAGGAAAGAAAGAGGAGGAGGAAAGAAGAGAAGAGGGGAGAAGAGAGTGAGGAGAGAGGGCAGGAGGGGAAGTAGGGAAGAGGAGAAGGAGAGAGAGGGAGGGGAAGTAGGTTTAGAAAGAGAAAGACGAAGGGAAGGGAAGAAGAAAGAAGGAAGGGCTGTATGAGATGGGAAGGGAGGATGGTAAAAAAAGCAACCTTGAACTAACAAAGCAATAAGATAAATATAGAATATATGTGTAAAGATTTTGTAAAAGAATGAAATGAGAAATGAGATGATAAATATGTGAAAATGTCTGTATGAGAATAAAAATAAAAAACTTTTTCAAAAAAAAAATGATGGGGGCGCACGCACGAGCAAAGCGAGCCGGTAGGGAAGGTAAGTGGAACCCACCCCTGGTGCAAACCCAGCAAGTTGTGGACTTGTGGTTCAGGGAAAGGCAGGAACCTAAACACTAGATCAGTGGTGGCGAAGTGCACTTCCGGTTTGTCCGTTTTGTAGTTTTTTGCATTCCGGAGCTTCAGGGAGCTTCCCTGAACCCTCCGGAGTGCAAAAAACAGCACACCGGCAAACCGGAAGTGCGTTTTTTTCGCACTTCCGGTTTGCCGGTGGGAACCCTTGCGTGCCGGCTTCTATGGCTCCGCGTGCCACCTCTGGCACGCGTGCCATAGGTTCGCCACCACGGCACTAGATTGTCCTTTGTTTAGGACAGCAACTTGGTTAGGCAGTCATTAGGGAGAAGCATGCTGGGTTCATTTGGGCAAGATGGATATCAACTTTATGAAGATGGCTGAGATTTTTTTTAAAGTTTTTTTATTTATAATACAATAAAAACAAAAAACAAAAAAAGACAGATACAGAACATGAAACATAAAAACGTGTACATGACGTATTATCCAGTTTTATATTTATATTTGATTACTTCTTTTTCCATTTTCTTTCTTAAATTATAATACAAAATAATATTTTAATTCCTGTTAATCTCCAACATTTTCGCTAACTCTTAACCTTGGCTTTCCTCCTTTCCCACCAATAATATAATTTATCCCAGGTTTCATAATACTCTGTTTCATTTTTATCTTTCAACTCCAACATTAGTCTGTCCATCTCTGCACATGATAATATTTTATATAAAATTTCTTCATCTGTGGGGACATCTTTGTTTTTCCATTTTTGAGTGAAGGCCAATCTCGCTGCGGTCAATATGTGCGGCATTACATATGTTGTGCTTTTGTCGTATTTATCTATCGTTACTCCCAGTAGAAAAAGTTCTGGTTTTAAATCTATTTTTATTCTAAAAATTTCTTCCATCCATTGTCTTATTTTATTCCAAAATTCACATGTTTTGTGGCATTCCCACCACATATGGTAGTATGTCCCTGGTAGTGTTCTACATTTCCAGCATAACGAAGAAAGATTTGGACCCATTTTGGCTAGCCTCGTTGGTGGGAAGTGGATGGCTGAGATTTTTTTTTTACTTCAGTGGTAATGAAAAAGTATAGCCAGAAACCAGGAAAATGTGACACCAGTAATCCAAACCATTTGGAGAGCATCCAGTGGCTTCAGTAGACATAACAGCTAATCTTTTACTCTGCGTTAGATCCTTTCAGTCAATGAATAAAGCAGTTGGCCTTTTATTCAACTTATGCACTCGTCTCGGGTCTTCATGCTGAGACAGTGGAGCAACATGTTCTATTAAATTAGTGTCATGTTTCGTGGATTTCGGCGTGGATTCCAGAAAGCTTCTCATTGTCCTCGCGCCAGAAGGGTAGTTCTCTCAAGATGCAGAACTGAGTGATTAATGCTTCCACATCAGGCTGCACATTGTAGATCTGTTTCCTTAATAATTAGTTTACTATTGGTGAAGGATTGTTTGCAAAGGTTGCATTTTGTAGGAGGCATAAATTATATCCAAAGGCAGATGCCAAACTCAAATCTACAGCAGATATCCTTAAGTCCCTTTTTTTCCTCTTAATGAAGCATTTAATAGATTGGAAAAGGAAGGTGCCACTGACAGTTTCACTTTGCCCATAAAGCAAAAGAAAAAGAAAAAGTCCATATCATTATATAAAAACAATGTGCAACTTCCAAAGAACCAAAAATGACACGTGGAGTTACTTCTGAGTGGCTTTTTTTAATTGTTGTTCACCTATAGACAGAATCTTGCCAGACTAAACTATTTAACAGCATGACTATAGATAGATTTTATGAATTCCTAAAGAGGGACTGTGATTTTATTTTATTTATTTTTTATTTATTTATTTTAGTTGTCAAAACGTGTACAAGATAACAGGTATGGTATAAACATAAACAAAAGCAAAGTAGGTATAGGTACATTTGGACAATAGGACAGTAGGGCAGGGATGGTAGGCACGATGGTGTGCTTATGCACGCCCCTTATAGGAGGGGAACAATTATACCTCTTAGGAATGGGGTGAGGTTGACTGTGGACAGTCTAAGGTTAAAGTTTTTGGGGTTTGGGGAAGAAACCACAGAGTCAGGTAGTGCATTCCAGGCATTGGTTATTCTATTGCTGAAGTCGTATTTTCTGCAGTCGAGTTTCGAGCTGTTTACATTGAGTTTGAATCTATTGTGTGCGCATGTGTTGTTGCGGTTGAAGCTGAAATATTCATTGACAGGTAGGACATTGTGGCAGATGATTTTATGAACTACATTTATATCAGATCGAAGGCGACGTAGCTCTAAGTTATCAAGATCCTGCTTGCAGGATCTAATCCGGGTCAGACTGGAACTCATCCTCAGGGAACTTCTCTCTACCAGAATGTGTGCTTTGGGTTGTTCTATGCATCATATTTACGTGGTGCCTGGTTGGGTATGGCTTCCTATTGGTTGATTGGTGCATTGGCTGTTGTTTCCTCGTGCTGCCAAGTCCTCATCTCCTAAGTACCCAAAAAGCTGGTGGTTAATCAGCACTCCTGTTGAATGATAAGGAACCCATTTCCTAGGCTTCAATAATTTCCCTGGCTGTTTTTGTATCTGCTCGTCCAACAATCTTAGTAGCTGTGAAATTGAATGCATGTCCTTGTTCATTGCAATGTCAGGCTACCAACGAGTTCAGCTTCCCTTGTCTGACCACTCAGTTGTGTTCTTGCAATCTGGTGGTTAGCTTCCTCTCCCTCTGTCCTACATAGTCAAAGGGCATCTGGTAAATTACATTAGAAGTATCTCCCATCTCCAAGCAATTTTTGACCTATGCTTGCTTTCTTCCTGCCCACCAGACATTCCAGGCTCCACTGTCTCTTTGCCCTTTGGGAAAGAGACTTTCCCTCCTGGGACTCCAGAGTACATTCCACCACCTCTTATCTACATCATTGAGACATTTCCATGATTCTGACAGCATCTGGAAATGCAACCTATTCAATGTAACTCACTAAGTTGGATAAATAAGTAGCTGAGAAAGAATGCTGAAAAGCGAAAGAAATCTGCAAGAGAGTAAACTGTGAAGGTGAATCACATTCCAATATTAAGTGCACAAATGCAGTTAGTTCAGTAATGTGAGAGGACTATGAAATAAAGCCTAAGTTGACATATTTAAATAATTAAAGAATCAAGAAGTTGTTCTGAATATCAGCCTGTATTTATTAAAGCAACTCTTCCAGTGCAAGAAACTTCCTGGGAGTCATATTTACGTGGGAGGAAAAAAAATGACATGTTTTTCTTTCTTTGCAAGAATAAGTGTGGTTGTCGTAATAATATAATAAGCATTGCCACTCTGCCCTTTAAACTGTGTGGTTGAACAATAATTGCTTCTGGCCAGTTAGTAGCGGCAGTGGTAATAACACTAGTTGGAGCATCCGCTAACACAGCAAGAACACAGTGGAGGAAGTGTCAGAGAAATGTCCTATGATCTTTTACATTATTATGATAAAATCCCATTGAAATTGTAATTATTACTGAAGATGAATATCTTCTGTCTTTATATCTATGTCTTACCTAGAGTTGCTTTGAAAATAAATCAAAAGAAGCACATCCGTCTTTACACAAACACCACACTTCTCATCTTTAAGGATAGATAGATAGATAGATAGATAGATAGATAGATAGATAGATAGATAGATAGATAGATAGATAGATAGATAGAAAGATAGATAAATAGAGGGAGGGAGGGAGGTAGATAGGTAGATTGATAAATTAGATAGATAGATAGATAGATAGATAGATAGATAGATAGATAGATAGATAGATAGATAGATAGATAGATAGATAGATAGACAGACAGACAGACAGACAGACAGACAGACAGACAGACAGACAGACAGACAGACAGACAGACAGACAGACAGACAGACAGACAGACAGACAGACAGACAGACAGACAGATATGGCTGGCTGTCTGGATGGATGGATGGATGGATGGATGATAGAGGATAGATAGATTATAATGCTTGCTAGCTAGCTAGACAGACAGACAATAGGTAGGTAAATAGATGAAGATTGAGAGATGAGAGATGAGAGATGAGAGACAGATAGACAGATAGGTAGGTACAGTAGGTAGATAGAAATGATAAATAGATATGGATGGATGGATGGATGGATGGATGGATAGATAGATAGATAGATAGATAGATAGATAGATAGATAGATAGATAGATAGATAGATAGATAGATAGATAGATAGATAGATGATAAATAGCTGCTTTAATAATAATCTTAACCTTCATGAGTCAACACCTCTAGCATCATCATCATCATCATCATCATCATCATCATCATCATCATCATCATCATCATCATAATCATCTCTTCTATCCTGACTCAGTGACCTGAAAAAAAAGATAATGCTTGAATAAAAAGCAGCAACTTTACCATCATACAGGAGTCCAAAGCATTTCTCCCAAATCCTTTTCAAAGTATGCAGTGTCTTACTACATCAGCAGTCCATCTACATACAAACATACAAACACACACACACTATGGAACAATACCATATGGAACATATATATATTATGAAATCCTTAGGTGTTTTTTTCCCTGAACAATACCAGTTCCCATGCATTTTTCACGATGTACCCAAAAGGAGCAAACCTCACATGGATGTGCAGAAAAGGAAACTAAATCCAGCTCCTTCATTCTTTGACAGCCTTTGACCTTTCAGATTGTTTGGATACTGTTCTGAGCTCAAAAGAGTATCAGTAGAAATTCATGAAATGAATCCATTGAAAAAAAGAGAGATGATATAGAATTCAGAGTTCTCCAACTTTGGCAACTTTATGAGGTGTGGACTTCAAATCCCAGAATTCCTCAGCCAGCCATGCTGGCTGAGGAATTCTGGGAATTGAAGTCCACACCTCATAAAGTTGCCAAGGTTGGAGACCTCTGATATAGATGACAGAAGGATATCTCTGTATAAATGCATATTTAAATAGTAGTGATTGTATGGAGCTAAAAGTAGATATTACTTTTTTTCCCGATCCTGCAAAAAGGTGACTTTATTATTATTCCTATATTCCACTTCATCAAAAACCCAAAGGTCATCATCTGTTATAAGTCCACAGAATGTGAGTTCATGCTTGAAATACAATTAAAGCTACGGAGCCTCTGAGCCACAACTCATATCCTAAGCCGCTCTGATATATTGTCTTTCACACAAAATAAAACTCTTGCATTTATTCTGAAGTTCATCAAAGCCCAAAGTTAGCCATTTCCTCTTTCTCCTTTGTCTTTGAAACAGATGGAAGGGAAATATATATAATTCTGGCATTAGAAAGTTCGGTGTATAAACAATTGATGGTTGTAGCTAAGGCAATTATTTTCGGACTGTGTAGTAAAAGGGACCAAACCCCTCCGCTCTCCCCCACCCTAAAAAAAAATCAATGGCTCCTTTTCTAATAGTAACATCTCAGAATGTCAAGGGTCAGGTTTTCATCTTAGTTCATTAGATGTACATCTCAGCATACCGTGATGTATTTATCTTTAAAAAGTAATACCCTTTTGATTATGTGTCATGGATAAAGTCTTATCTTCGAGAATAATGGCAAATGCTTTACGGTTCCCTTGAACCTTGGCAGTAGTTCATCCAATTATGTGATGATGGTGATTCTGATGGGTCCTGCACCTACCTCATTTGGGAAGTCCTGCGCCGGTGGTGTCACCGTGAGCCATAACTTCTCAAACCTCTAATGGAGCCATTGCCTTTCAAACAAGAACAGTAATTTGGAAGCTGAGCTATTACGCTGGCTGGGTTTGAATATGTCTGCTCAATTCTCAGGGCCTGAAATAAGACTGCTGAAGAGATAGGGCTGCCTTGAAAAGAAGAGCCGCGGTTTGTCTAAGTTAGAGCTGAAAGACAAACAAGATCCCTGTGCTTCCGAAGTCGTTTTTTGAAGGCTACCGCACTGAATTAGTTGAATTATTGACAAAGCTACTTTGACCATTGGCTGAAGAACTTTGACTTCTGCTCGCACTGAAGTAGTTGAATTATTGACAAAGCTACTTTGACCATTGGCTGAAGAACTTTGACGTTTGCTCGCTGCTTTACATTGTTCGCTTTGAAATAACTCCCTGGGCTTACAGTTTAGGAAAGTTTGATTGAAGGGCTGAGGATGCTTGATGCTTGCAAGCAGTATGTCATTGAGTTGTTAGGTTTCCGCATAAACCGGGGGAACTGTGATCATTTTAATGAGCTGCTATTCTTCTAGAGCAGGGTTTTGTCAACCTTGAAAACTTTTAAGATATGTCGACTGCAATGCCCAGAGTTCAGAGAGTTGGCCCAAACATACTAAAAGTGCCAAGATTGAGAAATACTGTTCTAGAAGTATTTGCTTGGACAGTCTACAAATGAAGACATATTCGTGTTCTAGATGAGGGATGTCAAACTCGATTTCATTGAGGGCCGCATCAGGGTTGTGTTTGACCTTGGGGGGCCGGGGTGGGTGTAGCCAGTGTAGGCATGACCAACTCAACATCACTCATGTCGGGGGGCTCCTGTGGTGGCCCGAGCACTCCCGAGCTCCATTTTCAGCTGCGACAGCCTCCTGCAACCCTCTGCCAGTGAAAACGAAGCTTGCGAATGCCGCCCGCAGCCCTTGCGAGCTCCGTTTTTGGCTGCGATGGCCTCCTGCAACCCTCTGCCAGCCAAAACGGAACTCGGGAGGGCCGCACACAGCCCTTTGAGCTCTGTTTTCGCTGGCAGAGGCACTGCAGGCCAGTCCTTCGCTGTTTCCAGGATGGCTCCGAGGGCCAGATCTAAGCAACCCGCGGGCCAGATCCGGCCTCCGGGCCTTGAGTTTGACAACCCTGGTCTAGTTAGATCTGTTTGAAACAGTAAAGATCGTATTTTATTTGGTATACTTCCCATTATTTTTCAGATATCCATTGAAACCAAATGAGGGGTCCTGAGCTCATCAGCTACAAATATCCTCCTTTATTGAGACCAAATGAATTTTCACATGAGGTACTTTGGTGGCAGAGAAAGGATAATCTTCTCACATGAGGTTTATCACCAGAATTCACTTCAAGTAACAATCTCTGAAGAAACACTAAGAAATGCCAAGTTTTCTACAATAAAACCTCTGAAATATTTTGATATTTTTTTTAAAAAAATGTGGATAAATCAAAATTTCTCTCTTCTGGGATCATAACTGGCTGAAAATAAAATTCCAGCATGAAAATACGATTGGTTCTACTGTATTTAATTTGGACCTTATAAAAGAGAGATCAGGAGCAATGAACTGTAAAACCAAAATATCAAAACCATTTGATTGCAGGGGTTTTTCCCCCAATAATTTTATTAAGAAAAATCCATTTGATAATAAAAAGGACGGTGTTATTAGGCAACAGTCCTGCAACATTGCTATTAACATGTATACATTAAATATTTGAACATAAATTTAGCAATAGCTAAATATTATCAGGTACAAGATGGTAGAAATCAATTTAGATCCTGTTTTATATGAGGAATATTTCTTAAAATCTTTTTGTCATTGTGTTTGTGATGCTGGAATTTCTTTTTCTTATAACTTTTAACACATAACTCTTTAGAAAACAGAAAACCATCGTAAATGCAATATTCTCCAGTCATATAAAATGTAATTGTCTCACAGCTCAAATATTTTTTGGGGGAAAAGGTTTTATTTAAATTTATTATCTTTGTACCCACAGGATAGGCCAGAATGAGGAGGAAAGTGTTATTTTTCAGAGTCAATTTGTTCTGGACATCTTTTTTTAAAAAAACAAGTCTGTTGTTTGTAAAGAACAGCAGATTTATTTTTGAGTACCCCCTTTCTGTAGTTTATGTATGAAAATAAATGCAAAATTTTAGTAGAAAGCTACCAGAATAATGTTAAATGACTGAATTCGGGGGGGTGGAGGTGGGGAATGACAATTCACTGAAGGAAAATTATTAACAGTAAATATGAGTCAAAATGAGACCTTATTTGTTTTAGCTAGACGAGAAACATTGTGCTTAAATTTCAGCTATTCCGTGTGGTAGCTGAGAATAAAATCAAATAACAGATATATAAATCTGTTGCGAGTAATAACTATGAAATATTTTCCTTGGTCTGTGCCCAAGCAAAGTTTCTGTCTATCTGTCTAAGCAGTAAAATAAAATGCGCAATCATCAGACAGTTTAGAGACAAAAATAGATGGTACTCACACTTCAAAATGTGTTATCCAAATGGCTTTTTCTTGACTAAGAATGGCTCGTAGTCAAATGGTCATTCCAAATAGACCTGAAAAGAGCCAGCAATCAGCGTAGGAAGTTCTCTTATCCTATGAATACGCCATGTTTTGTTTTAGAAATCAAAAGGACACTTCATGCCTTTTTTAAAAAAGTAACTCTTTAAAAATTAAATTAAAAAATGGATGGAGGAAATTACAGAACAAAAAACTGACATGAGGCCAGAATTATTCCGATTGGGTATAATAAAAGAAAAATTTAGTAAAGAAATTCAATATATGATCAGAGCCGAGGTGGCGCAGCAGTTAGGGGCAGTACTGCAGGCCACTTTAGCTGACTGTGATCCGCAGGTCAGCGGTTCAAATCTCACCGGCTCAAGGTTGACTCAGCCTTCCATCCTTCCGAAGTAGGTAAAATGAGGACCCAGATTATTGGGGGCAATATAAATATACATTGCTTACTGGTGTAAACTGCTTAGACAGTGCTTGCACTGTGAGGCGGTATATAAATCTCACAAACAAACAAAAAAATAAAAAATAAAAAATAAAAAATAAAAAATAAAAAATAATAAATAAATAAATAAATAAATAAATAAATAATAAATAAATAAATAAATAAATAAATAAATAAATATCATGCTGCATATAATTACCCCAACAAGAACCACATTTGCCCAAAATTGGAAGCAAGAACATCCCCTCAAATCAGGGGTGGGTTCTAAGTTACCTTGCCGCCGGTTCGCTTCCTCCCACGCCACGTGAGCGTGGGCACATGCGCAGTGCTGAAAACCAAGCTTCTGCGCATGCGCAGAAGCCAAAAACAAGACGGCGGTGCCCATGGACGGGCACCGACAGAACCGGATACGTGACATCATCACCAGTTTACTAACGGTAGGAACCCACCTCTGCCTCAAACGCAATGATCATAAAAAAGGCGCTAGAATGCGCAGAAACGGACAAATTAACGATGGAATTAAGGGATAGAGAGGAAACAGAATATTATAAAACGTGGAATAGGTGGTATAACTGGCTCGAAAAGAAAGGTAAAATTAACGCATAATGAATGTATGAAAATATAACAAAATGGAAAAATATATATTTAGAGTGTAATAGATATGTAAGTGTTGTATATATTATATAAATGAATAAATATGAAATAAGAAGGTATATGTATAAAACAATAGGCCTTAGAATGGATAAGATGGAATTAAGAAAAAATTCTGATAACGGAAAACTGTAATAGTGTAATTGTGATTTTAAAGGTTAAAAGTGTTGAATAAAAATTATTTTTTTAAAAAATTAAAAATTAAAAATAAAAAGTAACTCTTTACCTTTGGATTTTTGTTCCGGGAAGACAATACATACATGGACCTTCTCTGAACATAACAATATAATTCACTCCCAGCAGGATCCTTAATAGAATTCTGTTACATCCTTGTTCTTCACAATATGAAAGATAGCAATAGCAATAACACTTAGACTTATACACCGCTTCATAGCGCTTTAACAATGACTGCCTTTCACACGTTGTCTCTTTGCAAAATGTAGCTGGATGCCTGGAATCGGCCTCACAACTGTAGTTATGGAGGAGTTGACATTTATTATTTGTGTCCTGCCTTTTCTCCAGGTCTTCAAATCCTACAGCATAATAGAAATTGCACTTATATATCACTTTATGGTGCTTTACACCCCTCTCTAAGCGGTTTACAGAGTCAGCATATTGCCCCCAACAATCTGGGTCCTCATTTTACTCACCTCAGAAGGATGGAAGGCTAAGTCAACCTTGAGCCAGTCAGGATCGAACACCTGGCAGTGAGCAGAGTCGCCCTGCAATACTACATTCTAACCGCTGCACTACCAAAATCCATCGGACACCGATGGGCCAACTGTAATTCATCTATATTTTAGATATTATTTATTAAACTTATATGCTGCCTGTGTCATTATCCAAAGTGACTCTGGGCAGCTTACAATAAAATCATAAATTTAATAGTGTTCAAATCCACAAGAATAAGATAAAAAGCTAGAAGCCAAAAGCATAAATGATAGGGTGGCAGGATCTTCTCTATTAATCCAACAGCCACCTCTAAAATGAGTTGGATATCATTTTAAGTGTTTACATTAAAATTTAATGCAGGCTTCATCCTGGACCTGACCTAACAGATTATTAGTGAGATTACTTTATAAATATATTTTAACTGGGTCTTCAACATTATTTTGTTTATCGGGCCCGCAATAAACTCCGTATGTATTAAATTGAACATAGTACAAATCCCCACAAGATGTCCTTTCATGCACAACATTTTTATGATGTCTGAAAACTGTTTTCTTCCTCTCTCTTTCTCCCTCTTTCTTTTTAAAATGCTTAGATGTTATTTTGGTGCAAGCCTTTGAAAATTAAAAAGTGTTCGGTGTCAAACAGTTCTGTTTTTCTGTCTAATCTTAGCAAGGTTATAAATCATTCCTTTCCCCTGGATACCGCATGAAATTCTGTATCTGGAAACATACACACACACATACACATACACACACACACACACAGAAACATATAAGGTTTGTATCACATTATTGTCTTATACTGTGTTTTTCCATATATATATATGGTTTACAGAGTTCAGCATATTGCCCCCAACAATCTGGGTCCTCATTTTACCCACCTCGGAAGGATGGAAGGCTGAGTCAACCTTGAGCCGGTGAGATTTGAACAGCTGAACTGCTGAACTAGCAGTAGCCTGCAGTGCTGCATTTAACCACTGCACCATCTCGGCAGTGGTTAACATATATATATATATATATATATATATATATATATATATATATATATATATATATATATATATATATATATATATATATATATATGGATAAGTTACTGCACTGCAAGGCAGCCGGCCCGGGTTCAAATCCCAGTAAGGGGTATGGCTATCTGACGAGAGCAAAATAAGCTCGAAATAGATCTATAATAGTCTCCCTTTATTTTCATTTATCAGCAAAAAAATCCTATATATATATATATATATATATATATATATATATGTGTGTGTGTGTGTGTGTGTGTGTGTGTGTGTGTGTGTGTGTGTGTGTGTGTGTGTGTGTGTGTGTGTGTGTGTGTGTGTAGGATTTTTTGCTGATATATATATGTGTTCCTATTCTATATATGTTCCTATTCTATATATGTTCCTATTCTATATATATCCTATCCTATATATATGTGGTGGCTCAGTGGCTAAGAGGCTGAGCTTGTCGATTGAAAGGTCGGCAGTTCGGCGGTTCGAATCCCTAGCACTGTGTAACGGGGTGAGTTCCCGTTACTTGTCCCAACTTCTGCCAACCTAGCAGTTCGAAAGCACATAACAAATGCAAGTAGAAAAATAGGGACCACCTTTGGTGGGAAGGTAACAGCGTTCCGTGCGCCTTCGGTGTTTAGTCATGCAGGCCACATGACCACGGAGAACATCTTCGGACAGCGCTGGCTCTTCGGCTTAGAAATGGAGATGAGCACTGCCCCCTAGAGTCGGGAACGACTAGCACATATGTGCGAGGCGAACCTTCACCTTTATCTTTTTATATTTTCTGAATCTCCTGAATACGACATGCTGATTTATGTTCATAAACTAGAATAAAGAGAGGAAAATGTTATATTGGGTAACTTGATCTTGTCTTGAAATGCTGAGCGTGTATCTTTGTGCCAGTCGTAGCTTTTCTCTCGATTGTGATGTTAGTGTCAGTGTTTCACCGGCATCTGTTAGAACAGGATGTGTGTGTGTGTGTGTGTGTGTGTGTGTGTGTGTGTGTGTGTGTGCGCGTGTGTGATCACTTAGGGGTGTACTCACTTTTGTTGCCAGCAGTTTAGACATTAATGGCTGTGTGTTGCGTTATTTTGAGGGGACAGCACATTTACACTGTTATACAAGCTGTATACTCACTACTTTACATTGTAGCCAAGAGTGATTTCTTCAGTGTTGTCACATGAAAAGATATACTTAAATATTTACAAAATATGAGGGGGTGTACTCACTTCTGTGATATACTGTGTGTGTGTGTGTGTGTGTGTGTGTGTGTGTGTGTCTGTGTGTCTGTGTGTCTGTGTGTCTGTGTATGTGTGTCTGTATATATATACATACACACACACATACAGTACATACTGTATATCTGTATGTGTGTGTGCGTGCGTGTGTATAACAATAACACTCTGTAGCCTACATTCACAATTTGCAATTTAACAATGGCTTTCCTGATACCTTTTCTTGAGATTTAATGACAATATAGGAAACTTCAAAAATGATGGTAGAATGAACTACAGGGCACCTTATGAATTAAAATCAGTGTATCCTCACCCAAGAATCTGAGATGTTATTCCTATTTGGAAAAAAAATAAGATTTAAAAAGGAAAGTGTTTTCATGAACCTGAAAGAGAGAAAAAGCAAAACACCAAGGCCTTCAAGTAGGAGACGCTATAACTGCCTTCTAGCCCACTTATAGATAAACCTGAAATTATCATGTCTTCAAGGATCTGGAGGGCCCTCATGAAGAAGATGAAGCAGAATGGGTCAAAGCTGTTCCACAAGAGAGGGCAAGAAATAAGGGGGTTTGAATTACAGTGAACTCTGCAAATGAACGTGTTTAAACAGAGAATGGATAGACATTCAAGGAAGATCTTATCTTTTTGCTAGGAAGAGAACTTGATAGTTGATAGATGATCTTTAAAGTTCTCTCCAAAACTTATGTTTCCAGATTTTACTTGCACTAGAAAGAATTCTTCACCTCCTGCTATTCATGGCTTTCATTGCTGAGTTCTTCCAACCACCATAGATCCGTAAGCAAGCCTTGAGACTCCTGGCGAGTCAATCCCCAATGCTAAGTCTGATAAATCTACCTCTTGATCAGGGTTGGGTTCCGGTTTTCTTTGCTGCCGGTTCGCTCAGGGATGCACCGCCGGGGCATGAGCACATGCGCAGTACTTAAAAAAAGCTTCTGCGCATGCGCAGAAGCTAAAAACAAGATGGCAGCGCCTATGGCACCACCGGGAGAACTGACCAGGGGTGTGGCAGGCCTGGGTCGCTGCCGGTCCTAGCGACCCAGGCCGCCAAGTTACTACCGGTTCTATAGAACCGGTCCGAAACGGGAGGAACCCACCTCTGCTCTTGATGCTATCAGTGGACAACTGCTCATGAAATAATTCCTTAAGACCCTGTCAAAAATAAAAGGAAGCCTTACAGATGCTCCTAGAATTTAGTTTGCCCCTTTAGGTTTACTTTTGACATTAAAGTATGTCAAAATGCCACCATGTTAGGATATTATCCGTGCTTGGTTTAAGTTCATTGCTTGGGGGGAAAAAAGTAAAATTGTAGAAAATGTTGATATTCTTGGTCTTTCTAATCCATAAATTCTACCTCGCAGCTGTTTTGCAGGACATTCAATTAATTAAGATCGTATCCACGTGCATCAAGGTTGTATATTCCTGGCAGTAAAGAATTTTTTTTCCTTTCTTTATTTTTGTTGGGTTTTTTTTATTAAATCACCCACATACAAGAGAGAGAGAGAGAGAGAGAGAGAGAGAGAGAGAGAGAGACAGAGACAGAGACAGAGACAGAGACAGAGACAGAGAGAGATAGACAGAGAGACAGAGAGACAGAGACAGAGAGACACACACACACACAGAGAGAGAGAGAGAGAGAGAGAGAGAGACAGACAGACAGACAGACAGACAGACAGACAGACAGACAGACAGATAAAAAGACAAAGAGAGAGAGAGAGACACAGAGAGACAGACAGACAGAGAGACAGAGAGACAGAGAGACAGAGAGAGAGAGAGAGAGAGAGAGACAGAGAGAGAGACAGAGACAGAGAGACAGTAGTAGAATGGATCAGAGGCATAGTGGAATGCTAACCTCTAAGCACACTTGGCATTCCAGGGTTGGTCAACTCACACAACAGGAATATCAACTATACACACACATGCACACACACAGAGACAGACAAACAACTAAATATCTATATTTTTATATGCCTCAGGGGCTAAAAGCCCATTCTAAACATCTTTCCAAACCCCCTTCTCCTCTCCCTTTCATGAGTAGCTCATAGGAAGAATCCAGTTGGAAAGGTTACAAAATCAAGTCGCTTTTCTCGCAACATCTTCCAAAACTTTTCTTCTGCATTCTAAGTCCCTTTCCTCCCCCCCCCCCTTTTTTTGGTTATTTTTGCTTTGGAAGAAGAAAAAAAATTAAGCAGCCTCTTCACTTGTCTTCCTTTCATAAGTCCCAGTTCTCTTTGTTTCTAGCAAGAGAACACATTGCTGTTAACATGTTTTACATTTAAATTGGTAAGAACGTCCTGCCTCTATACGGAAGAACCACCTGCATTCCTTATAGCTAAATATAACCTTTGGAAGACAGTGTAGGGTCTCCACAGAGTCACCCTGGATAAAACAGAATGCAGTGAAGTGCATTCCTGCAAAAGTTTCAATATTTTAAAAAAATATTTCGCCCTTAAACATCCCCACTTAAGAGAAATTACACATCCAATTGCTGACTGAAAAGCAAAAGTATAATTTTGGTTGATGATTTCATATCTGGTTAGACAACCCTCCACACAA
Source organism: Diadophis punctatus similis (assembly GCA_023053685.1). NCBI lineage: Eukaryota > Metazoa > Chordata > Lepidosauria > Squamata > Dipsadidae > Diadophis > Diadophis punctatus. The sequence goes on from JALIGW010000088.1 coordinate 512,965, forward strand.
CCACACAACCCTCATTTGAATTTCTTACAAATATTATTTTTCTCCATTTCTTTTTACAAGCTTCTTCTTCTTCTTCTTCTTCTTCTTCTTCTTCTTCTTCTTCTTCTTCTTCTTCTTCTTCTTCTTCTTCTTCTTCTTCTTCTTCTTCTTCTTCTTCTTCTTCTTCTTCTCCTCCTCCTCCTCCTCCTCCTCCTCTTCTTCTCCTTCTCCTTCTTCTCCTCCTTCTCCTTCTCCTCCTCTTCTCCTTCTCCTTCTTCTCCTCCTTCTCCTCCTCCTCCTCCTCCATATTATTTATATTTATAGCAACAGTAGATGGACAGTCCATAGCAAATAGAATCCAATATTTTAAAAAATACAAATCTGTGCACTTTTGCCTAAGTTTTGCAAGCCCATCAAGAATTTCAATCCTGCTTACAATTACTTTGCTGGTGATTGCATTGTATATATTGTAGTTTGGAGAGAGGTTTATAGCAACCCATAAAGTTGGTTTGGAGATCAAGACTAAGGTGATTGTTTGTCAGTTCTGAAATCAATGTGATTAACCTGCACTTGGTGCAGAGCTTAAACCCCAGTGGCCCCTTTCAGCCCCTTAACAGCTATTTGATTCTGTGAACTGGGAACAGAGGACCAAAAAGCTAATTCAAACTGCCAGTCACTTTGCTCACCTTTGACTTCCATTTGGCTCCTTGGTGACAAAAACACATTTATTTGAAGTTGCTCCTTCCTTCAAAGAGAAGGGAGGCATGGTTGGATTACGGTGCTCCATAATGGCATAGAATAGAATAAATACCCAGTTCTGAATATTAAACAACCAACTTCGTTTATTAAAAGAACCAGTGTAGTTTAGTGGTCAGAAAGCCAGATTTAGATTCAAATTTTAATTCAAATGTAAAAACTCACCGGGTGACTTTCAGCACGTCTTCCCTTTTTGGTCAGGGTAAGAATAAAATATGCTTGTATGTGGTGTGGGGAGATGTGGTGGCACGGTGGTGAGAATGTAGTATTGCAGGCTGACTCTGCCGACTGCCAGCAGTTCGATCTTGATGAGGCTCAAGGTTGATTCAGATGTTCATCCTTCCAAAGTCAGTAAAATGAGGACCCAGATTGTTTTGGGGGCAATATGCTGACTCTGTAAACCGCTTAGAGAGGGCCGTAAAGCACCATGAAGTGGTATATAAGTGCTATTGCTATTATGCTGTAGGATTTGAAGACCTGGAGAAAAGGCAGGGCACAAACTCCTCCATAACTACAGTTGTGAGGAGATTCAAGGCATCCAGCTACATTTTGCAAAGAGACAACATGTGAAAGGAAGTTATTGTTACCTCATCTTTTAATTCCTCCTACATTTTACGGGAAAGCCAATTATGGAGAAACTTAACACATGCTTTATTTTCTATTTTTAACCAGCTCTTATATTTTGTGTCTTACCTAAAGCGGGGAGAGTAAAGAAAGTATCAGCAAACGAAACTAATTAGTTTGTGAATCGGTCTTCGAAAATGCCCGCCACACAAGGCTTTAACGTGAAATAACTTGGGAGCAATATCCCTTAAATGGGATTCTCCCTCACAAATCTCTAATTTACAAATGATCTACCTTCCTACTGGAAATAAATTATCCTCTCCTGGTCTCGTCTTGCTAAATCCTTGTCTCCTGGGAAGAGCTAATTTCTGTCAGTGGACTGGCTGTCTGATGGAATAAAAATAAGGCGAAATCTTCAACTGCCCTCTTTTGAGCTTCCCAATCATCGTCCCACTTGCTGGCTGGAGCTTTTGTCATGGAGAATATTAGGCCCTCCGAGGCCAAGGTCTCCACCATTTGTTCACGGTAATCACTTGTCCAGTCTAATTTTGATCCAGATTTCAAAAACCTCTGCATCACAAGTACTAGTCCGAGATCGGAGATATATAATCATTGGGGTGGGAAAATGTGTCGTATTCAAAATAGAAACTGACAAGCCGGGCATTCTGAGCAGAGTGTGACCTTCTCATTAATTTGGGAAAGAAAGATTAGAATGGAGTCAGGTATATTTGGGGAGGAAAACAGTATTTGTTCAGGTGGCTTCACCTTTTAGACAGACATAAAGCAATTTAGGTTTTGTACAAGACTTCAGGCCAGATTTACCACTTTACCTGAGCACATTGGGGAGAGAACTAAGGACTATCTCCATATAAAACAGATGCTTTACAGTTGACCAGTGGCCCTGTTTTAACTACCCATTTACCAAAGGTGTAAAGTGGAGCATTGTGAAGGCTCTATGACAGTGATGGCGAACCTATGGCATGGGTGCCTCAGGTGGCACGCGGAGCCATATCTGAGGGCACGCGAGGCTTTGCCCTATGTCAACTTCTGGCCAGCTGATTTTCAGCTTTCTGGAGGGTGGGGGGAGGCTAATTTCACCCGTTGGGCTGTTTTTCGCTCTCCCCAGGCTTCAGGAAAGCCTCCGGAGCCGGTGGATGGCATAAAACGGCACAACAGGCCAACTGGAAGTTCGGAAACGTGGGGGCAGTGCAGAGGGGTTGCGTGCACATGCATGAAGGAAGGCCATTGCATTATGGGTGTGGGCACGCGCCATTGCGCCATCGCACGTGTGCACGCCCTTTTGGCACCCGAGCCAAAAAAGGTTCGCCATCACTGCTCTATGATATCCTTTTCTGTACTGGGATGGGGTCCTTAGTCGTCTCTGAGTTTGGTGGTTTCTTGCAGATGTTTCATGACAAAGCTAGAAACAACATCAATGCAAGAAAGGAGTAGGGTTTGCTCTCATTTTATATATTAGTAACTTGTCCTGTCAATGTTGGTGGGAGTGTTCTTGGTGGTCTCTTTATTAGGTTGCTGTTTACTGTAGAGTTTATTTGTCTGAGATGGTAGCTTCTTCTCGATGCGAGATGGCGCAGTGGTTAAATGCAGCACTGCAGGCTACTGCTAGTTCAGCAGTTCAGCTGTTCAAATCTCACCGGCTCAAGGTTGACTCAGCCTTCCATCCTTCTGAGGTCGGTAAAATGAGGACCCAGATTGTTGGGGGCAATATGCTGAACTCTGTAAACCGCTTAGAGAGGGCTGTAAAGCACTATGAAGCGGTATATAAGTCTAAGTGCTATTGCTATTGATCGGTAGTATAATGTTAATCTTGGTGTTAATCTCTGCTCATCTGGTGGCTGATTGCTTGTGAGGAGGCTTTTTGATCTTTTAGTTTCCTTTTTGAGTGTCTCTTTCTGAATGGTGTGTAGATGTTGTTTATCTCTAAGTGCCTGTTGATGGACGATTTGTCTGAGTGCCAGGCTTTCAGTAATTCTCTAGCATTTTTTGGACTTGGCTTGGTCTAAAATGTTCACAGTTTTCCTAGTTGAAATTATGGTTAAGTCTATCCTTTGAGGTGAAATTAAAGAGTTTTCATCATCTTTTCTGACTGCTAGAAAAGATTGAATAGAAGGAACTCTATCAAAAAAAGATGGCGGCGTCCATGGACTGGCACCGACAGAACCAGCTCCGTGATATCATCAGCAGTTTGCTACCGGTTCTATAGAACCGGTGTGAACCAGGAGGAATCCACCTCTGGTCTGGTGGCATAAGGTATTCTGTTGTATGTACACCTCTATTTTACAGCATCTCCAAACATGAGACTTCAACTCTTTCAGTGAAAATTCCTTTACTGTCTTCTTCCATTCTCTGCTTTCTGGTAGTCTTCCTTTTGCCTGGATATTTCCTCTATTTCAAATCGACGTCTACACTCGTTTCCTCAAAAGCCTCCAATGAAATACAAGATCACCAGAGGGAGACTAAATTAGTTGCAGTCAGTTCCCCCTGAAATCAATGGGAGTTAAGTCATGATGGCTAAGTGGTCCCATTTATTTCAATTAATGGGAAAGCAGAACCACTATAGAGAGCGCATACTGGACTTGCGTCGTATATCTATTATGATCCCTCCATAAAAATCCCAGTGTGCAAATGTTTTATGAATGAAGGTAAATATGTGTGTCCTAGGATAATGTTGCAGGATCCAATCTGGGTCAGTCACCGGTACCAGAGGTTTAATCTTCTGAACAGTCCAATTTATCCTGGATCCCATCCTCGGGGGAACTTGTCTCCAGCAGAATGTGTAGATTCTGCAGATTGGATCCTACATTTGTTTTGTCTCAAGTAAAATCCAAAATCTAATCCAGTGTTTCCCAACCTAGGCAACTTGAAGATCTCTGGACTTCAACTCCTAGAATTCCCCAGCCAGCATTCGCTGGCTGGGGAATTCTGGGAGTTGAAGTCCAGATATCTTCAAGTTGCCAAGGTTGGGAAACACTAATTTCTAATCCAATTGAGTACAACAAAAAATGAAATTTGTTGACCTTGGTTAATTATTTACCATCTTGCAGGAACTGAAATATGGAGGAATCGTATCAGGAAGAAAGGGGAAAAAACACCTTTTCTATTCTTATCATCAAAGATAGTGCTGAACTTCCTTAACATCCAAACCAGAGGTGGGTTCCTCCCGGTTTGCACCAGTTCTATAGAACCAGTAGTAAACCGGTGGTGACGTCATGGAGCCGGTTCTGTTGGTGCTGGTCCGTGGAAACCGCCATCTTTTTTTAAATTTTTTTTTTTAAAAAAATTCCTGGTTTTTGCTTCTGTGCATGTGCAAAAGCTGAGTTTTCGGCACTGCACATGCACCACCATCTTGTTTTGGCTCCTTTTTTTGCCTTTTTTGCTTCTTTTTGCTTCTGTGCATGCGCAGAAGCCAAGTTTTCAGCACTGCGCATGTGCGCCCACGTGGCCACGTGGCGTGCAATGCGCATGCAGCCATGTGGCGCGGGAGGAAGTGAACCACGTGGTGAGGTAAGTTAGAACCCACCCCTGATCCAAACTGTCTTCTCAGGACCAACCTTAGAATGACAGAAAGAAAATAAGGAGAAGTGGAGGGGGAATGAATGCTAAAAAAGAGAAACTCATCTAAAAGTAAACAGCTGTCAATTTACCTAATTATCTATCTGGACGAAGGAAACCTTTCAATTAAACTTAAGAGTTGGAAGTAGATGAGAAGGAATTTTCAAGGGCAAAATGTATCAGCTCATTTATCTTTAGAAAGGAAACAGATGGGTGGAAAGGACTTGCAATAGCATTTCTCCCCCTCCCTACATTTATTTAGGATTTACTGAGGCCACTGCATGTCATGTCCATCACAAATCATTAAGGGGCTTATAATACTCCTAAATTTTATGACTTAGGTGGATTATTTGCAAGCACAGTGACCCATTTTTAATTTTGTACTTTGAGAAATAAAGTTATTATCTGCAATCTATTTTTGATTGAATGTCAAGTTTTCTATTATATCTAGAATTCTTTATTGGCCAAGTGTGATTAGACACACAAGGAATTTATTTCCGGTGTGTAAGCTCTCAATGTACATACAACAATAGTGATAAGCAACAAAGTTATAGTCATAAGAAGATAAAGAGATAAGTAATAAAGAAGATGAGACTACTGATGATAATACTGCCTTTTTAGATAGTTTGACAATATTGTGGGAATTACTTGTTTAGCAGAGTGATGGCATGGGGGAAAACCTGTCCTTATGTCTAGTTGTTCTGACGTGCAGTGCCCTATAGCATTGATGTTAGGGTAGAAGTTGAAAATGTCCAGGATGTGAAGGGTCTGTAGCAGAGGTGGGTTTCAGTAGGTTCTGACCAGTTCTGTAGAACTGGTAGTGGAAATTTTGAGTAGTTCGGAGAACCGGTAAATACCACCTCTGACTGCCCCCTGCCCCCATCTATTCTCTGCCTCCCGAGTCCCAGCTGATCGGGAGGAAATGGGGATTTTGCAGTAACCTTCCCCTGCCACGCCCACCAAGCCACACCCACCAAGCCACACCCACCAAGCCACACCCACCAAGCCACACCCACAGAACTGGTAGTAAATTTTTTTGAATCCCACCACTGGTCTGTAGATATTTTCACAGCCCTCTTTCTAGCTCATGCAGTATACACACACACACACACACACACACACACACACACACACACACACACACACACACACACACACACACGACATTTAGCAAATCATCTTACCATCAAAGGTGTCTAGGCAGATGAAACTAATACAGAAAACTGTATATTTCCTATAAAACGGGAAAGATCAATTTACACTTCAAAGAAAGCACAAATAATTTTTAAAAGAGATCTAACAAAACCATGTGAGATATCAAAAAGGAAGAAGACAAGATTTTCTCCTTATCCTGTCCCCTGTTTATTTTGTTTCTTGAAATATTGAGTTGAGTTGTGAGACAAAGTGAGAGGACTGTGGGAGTAAAAATGTAAAAAAGAAACTTCTAAGTTAAGGGTTTTTGCAGGTGACTTGGTATTGTTCCTGGAAGATCCTTTAAAAGGAATTGAAATATTAATGAGCAAATTAGAAGAATGTGGCACATCGACAACTTTTAAGGTTAATAAACAGAAGATGAAGATGTGAACAAAGAACTATGAAAACAGAAGATGAAACAGAATTGATGAATTAAATGGGCTTCAAGATTGAGAGGAAGGTAAAATGTCTGGCTATCACTATGACAAATAGTATGAATTGTATGTTATTTCAAAATAATTATGTTAAACATAGGATGAAATTTAGAAAAAAGATATGTTCAGATGAAAGAAACTAGAACTGTAACTGCTGGGGATAATTTCTGTGATAAAAAAAAGAATCATGTTTCCATTTCAGACAATATCGGTTTTGACAAATGTACAAATGATGTACTATTTAAACAGTGATAGAAGAATACTCACTTTTTCCCCCTTAGATTAATTTACATTAGTTTTTATCTTCTAGGTACCGGTAGATACTCTACAACTCTCCTCAATACATAGAAACCCTATAGCAGTGATGGCAAACCTTTTTAGGTTTGCGTGTCAAAAAGGGGGGGGTGCGCGCGCTAGCGCTCTCTCGTGTGCTCACACCCATTCCCTCCCCCCCATGCATGCGCACAATACCCCCCCATGCTGCCCCCTGCGCATGCGCACACACACACACCCCTGCGCAAAGGCCTTACCGGAGCCTGGGCTGGTAAAAAACGATGCAATGGGCAAACCAGAAGTTCGGAAAAATGCACTTCTGGTTTGTCCGTTTCTTCATTTTTTGCATTCCGGGGCTTCAGGGAGCTTCCCTGAACCCTCCGGAGTGCAAAAAACAGCTCACTGGCAAACCGGAAGTGCGTTTTTTCCGCACTTCCAGTTTGTCCCTTTTGTAGTTTTTTGCATTCCGGGGCTCCAGGGAGCTTCCCTGAACCATCCGGAGTGCAAAAAACAGCTCACCGGCAAACCGGAAGTGCGTTTTTTCCGCACTTCTGGTTTGTCGGTGGGCAACGCTCGCATGCCCTCCGCTATGGCTCCGTGTGCCACCTGTGGCACGCATGCCATAGGTTCGCCACCACGGCCCTATAGATTAAAAAATAGGCAATGGATGGCATTGGCTAAACAAGCAAGCATACCACCCAACTGCTGAAGATATTACAGATACTACATGCCATCCCAAAGGAATGTTCTCAAATCATTTTCAGTGTTGGATTTCAGCTCTTGGAAGTAGTAATTATGATGGACTATTATTATTATTTATTAGATTTTTGTCCTGCCTTTATTATGTTTATAAGGGATCTAAGGCGATGAACATACTTGATACTTCTTCTTCCTCCTATTTCTCCCCCACAACTATAATGAAGAGGTAGAATCTCAAGAAGAAGGGATCACATTTCAAGGAGGTGCAGGTGAAGATAAGAGGCAGCCCAGCCCAGAGAAGGATAGGGGACAGAAGAGGACAGTTAAGATGATCACTCCTTAGAATTTCCCAGGCTATATTCATTAAGGTGGGAGTAATAAAGGTTTAGTCTAGCAAGATTCTGTCTATGAGCCAATAAAGAACTGAGTTTTGGCTGAGTTGTTCTATATTGTTTTTGGTCTGGACCTAACAGCATAGGAAGCATTAACTAGGGAAATTACTGGTTAAATATAGCTCCATAGATCCTGGAAAAGAAACACAAAGCTTCAGAAAAATGATTATAGACCTTGTTTCTCAGACTTAGAACATAGGAAAGGGAATACCCGTATTTTTTGGAGTATAAGACGCACCTTTTTCCTCCCTAAAAGTGGCTGAAAATTTGGGTGCGTCTTATACTTCGAATGCAGCTTTTTTTCCAGCCCTAACTAGGTGCTAACAGATCTTCCCAGCTCTTACCTTGCAGGCTTTTTCATTGTTACTCTCTCCAAAGAATGTTTTTCCAGCCCTAAGTCTTTGCAGAATTTTTTTTCATTGCTCTACTTGCTCCGAATAAGTTTTCTTTTAGCCCTAACCAGGTGCTAACTATCTTCCCAGCTCTTACTGGCTTGCAGGCTCTTTCACTGTTACTCTCTCAGAAGAAGGTTTTTTTAAGTCCTAACCAGGAGATAAAATAATGTGCTGAAGCTGCTCCCAATAAGTTTTTTCTAGCCCTAACCAGGTGCTAACTATCTTCCCAGCTCTTACCGGCTTGTAGGCTCTTTCATTGTTACTCTCTCAGAAGAAGGTTTTTTTAAGTCCTAACCAGGAGATAAAATAATGTGCTGAAGCTGCTCAGAATAAGTTTTTTTCTAGCCCTAACCAGGTGCTAACTATCTTCCCAGCTCTTACCGGCTTGCAGGCTCTTTCATTGTTACTCTCTCTGAAGAAGGTTTTTTTAAGTCCTAACCAGGAGATAAAATAATGTGCTGAAGCTGCTCAGAATAAGTTTTTTTCTAGCCCTAACCAGGTGCTAACTATCTTCCCAGCTCTTACCGGCTTGCAGGCTCTTTCATTGTTATTCTCTCAGAAGAAGGTTTTTTTAAGTCCTAACCAGGGGATAAAATAATGTGCTGAAGCTGACCAGACTAAGGACGCTAGCCAGATGAATACCTGGTAGGCAGATTGTTTTCCCCTATTTTCCTCCCCAAAAACTAAGGTGCGTCTTATACTCCGGTGCGTCTTATACTCCAAAAAATACGGTATTCCCTGGCTATTCCTTTTTGTCAACCCATTTTTGTTCTACGAAATGTTTGACAAGGCAAAGTTACTTTGGTCCAACTTAGTGGAGAATCAGAGTGATGATGCAGTGTGGCTCAACTGAGGGTAGAAATGAGGTCCCATCTCCTTGATCTATGGATTCAGAAGTAGTTTCTGGACATGTGGCAAACCTGCACAAAAGCTCTTGCAACATTGCGTGGTGGCGCAGTGGTTAGAGTGCAGTACTGCAGGCTACTTCTGTTGACTGCCAGCTGCCAGCAGCTTGGCAGTTCGAATCTCACCAGGCTCAAGGTTGACTCAGCCTTCCAACCTTCCGAGGTGGGCAAAATAAGGACCCAGATTGTTGAGGGCCAGAGGCTGACTCTATAAACCGCTTAGAGAGGGCTGTGAAAGCACTGTGAAGCGGTATATAAGTCTAAGTGCTATTGCTATTTGCTGTGGCTGGCTCTTCTGAATGCTGTAAGGAAGGCTGTCCGAAGATGAGAAGCTAAACAAAGCAGTTCCTTTCTCATTGTTCTCTGAAGTCTTAATTGTCTTCACAATTGGAAAATAAATTGCATCCATCCTGCCCAAGTCAGTGACGTTAAATATAGAGATGTTTTCTTCCAATTTTACAGTGCTTGGAAGAAGCAGATAAAAGAAATCACAGCTTGAGCACAGAGGGCTTCAAATGCCATAATTTACTTTGCTCGCCTTGGTGGGAACAATGGTGTTTTGGCTGCCTTTAAGTTATTCCGGGCCAAAGTGCTGAGTCTCCCCTTTTGTTGACTCCAATCTGCACTTTTACAGACAACAAATCCTTGGAAGTAACATAATCTAAGTGCTTATGAGTGCCGGTGTTTTTTCCCCTCTCTCTATGCCTAGCAGTCTTCTTTGGTTGGGACACAATTTTGCCTCTGTAGGGTCTTGAAAGAAATTCTGCCAGCTGAAATATTAGCTGGCATGAATGGTTCTTTGGCCCAGTTCATCCTGTTTAAGTTGACTGGCCTCTTGGAAGGAAAAGATGGTTGAATTACAGAGGTCTTTCGGCTTATACTTTGATGACTTCAGGGCCTGTGAGGGCCATCCTAGAAAATTCTTGACTGGACCTGCAAATAGATTAAAATAAAGGTCTTCCATATATGCATTTAAGGTCCTTGCACTAAGATCTTCTCTTCTCTTCTCTTCTCTTCTCTTCTCTTCTCTTCTCTTCTCTTCTCCTCTCCTCTCCTCTCCTCTCCTCTCCTCTCCTCTCTCCTCTCCTCTCCTCTCCTCTCCTCTAATCTCTTCTCCTCTAATCTCTTCTCTTCTCCTCTCCTATCCTCTCTTCTCCTCTCCTCTCCTCTAATCTCTTCTCTTCTCCTCTCCTCTAATCTCTTCTCTTCTCTTCTCTTCTCGTCTCTTCTTTTCTCCTCTCCTCTCCTTTCCTCTCCTCTCTTCTCTAATCTTTTCTCTTCTCTTCTCTCCTCTCCTCTTGACTGGCCCAAGGTCATCCAGCTGCCTAAGCTGGGATTGGAATCACAGGTTTCCCAGTTTCTATCCCAGTGCCTTAACAACCACACCAAACTGGCTGTCTAAGTATCCTTGTTACCTAATTCTGTTTATTATACACTTTCTGTCCTCACACAAAGTCAGGGGTGGGTTCCTCCTGGTTCGGACTGGATCGCCTGAACCGGTAACAACCCGCTGGTGATGTCACTGTCGGTGCCATTCCGTGCGCGCTGCCATCTTTTTTGTGTGTGCTAATTTTCCCATTCCGCGGCTTGAAAAAGGGCCCTCCCGCCCGCCCGCGGGTGAATTCTTAACTTAATTTCTTCGGCCGAAGCACAGCTGATGAGCTCCTCAGCTGTGTTTCAGGCTAATTCCTGCTTCTGAGCATGTGCAGAAGCCAAATTGCACGAGGGGATGCGCACGTGCGCATTGAGCGGAACAAGTGTGTGCACGTGAAACGTCGTGATGCGAACCGGTGGCGAAGGTAAGTGGAACCCACCCTTGCACAAAGTGTCTTCATTTGCCAGAGACAATATCCTTCTGTTGAAGGCATTACATCCCTTAAACAACAAATTGTGCCTGTGTCCAAATGGGGTAATCAGGACATTTGTGCGCATGTAATTGAAGTGTCTTTTCTATCTATCACAGTGCTCTAAATTTTTATCGCCCCTATTAACCTCCTGCTTGATCCAATGGGGATGGAAGTCATTTGTTTGTTTGTTTGTTTGTTTGTTTGTTTGTTTGTTTGAAATCAGAGAGGGCTACGAAAATATCCAGGACAGTCCCAAAATTATGACTGCTGCTTTGGACCTGGGATCAGCAGAACCTGCAATCCGATTTATTGATATCTTTGTAGCTGTAAACACCTTTGTAGCATGAATATCTGTGGATTTAAGACGGGAAGGCTATATTTATTTATTTGTTTGTTTTTAAAAAAGTTTAATATGCTATGAGGATTGTATCTCCAATAGAAAGGTCGGATATTAATAGAAGGAGCAATTCTCTTGTGAAGTTAATGCGAAGGATATATAGCAACTAGAAGAAAACTCTCCTTCCATAGTGCATAGTTACTGAGCCTAGAAGATGAGACACCTGCAAAAAATAATAATTACTGCAATATAATGTTTTCGCAAAAGATATTTTCTTGGGCATTGTGAGGAGAAGAAATGTGGGTCACGAACATTTGGATTGAATTAACCTTAAGTATGATTTAGTAGGATTCTTTCTGAGCTCTCAAACTTTCTGAACTCTGCCATTCTCTTGAGCTTATTCTAATTTATACTTACCATTATGCTGATAATTCCTTCCAACACCAACAATTTGTTCTGAAGACACAAAGATTCAAACCTGAAGTTGTATGCAGTCTGCTGTTTATTTCTGTGAATGCTGTGTGAATCCTGCACACGCTTTAGACTAAAACAGGACAGCACATAATGCCCATTTTATGATTTTTTTTACCCACTGACTTCTTGACACCGTTTGCGAGGCTATATATCATAAAGATTAAAATGAAGGCACGGAGATGTTTTAATATCTCATTAGAGATTGTTGTTTTCATTTTATGCCATCTGAACTTTTAATTTCACCTCTCGATCAGAGAGATTAGAAATGTATACTTCTATTCAAGTGATTCAGATAAGCCTCGTAGAAATGAGAAATCGAGGAAAGCTGTAATGATGCAATATTTTCCATATTAAAAAAAAACCAGGTAAGAAAACCCAGGGGAATGATAATAATGCCCTAAATGGAAAATCTAAAATATACAGGTATTCTGTTGCTAAGCTATTAAGTGAGTCACATCCGATTTACCACCTTTTTGCCACGGTTGTTAAGTGAAACACATGGTCATTAAGCAAATCCAGATTTCCCCCCATTGACTGTCAAGCACTGGGCAAATCAGGAGATTCAAGCAGTTCAAATGAGCATAAAGATTTCTTGCAAGCTTAAGCTCTCTTACAAGAATCTGAACTACTAACGGTCAAAGCAAATTGGTGGCAGATAAGGAATTCACGGTGGGCACGAAAGGACTTGTGACTGATGACATGCTTGACTCTTCCCTCAGGCTCAGCCTTGTCATCTCCTACCTTGACCTTGCTTATTGGAAGCTGGCTGGGAAGGTCACAATGACGATCACATGACTTTCAGAAATACATGCCAGTTGCCAACACCTGAATTTTCACTACATGACTTTGAGGATGCTGCAATAGTCATAAGTGTGAGGACAAGTCACAAGTCACTATTTAAGTGTCACTATATGTTCAACTGGTCACTACATGAATGGTTTTAAGTCAAGGATCACCTGGCTCAGGGATAGTCACAACTGTCACTCTTTTTTTAAAAAAAAATCTAGAATTGGCATTTATTATATCCAGGGATGGGCTTTAAATTTTTTAGCAAGGGGTTCTCTGCCTGGTTGTTGGGTGGGCGTGGCCATGGTGGGTGTGGCCTAGTCGGCCTCCTGCACCATGGTGTGGGGGTGTTTTTTTGCCCTCCCCGGGCTCCGGAGGCTTTCCTTGAGCCTCTGGGAGGGCAAAAAACGGCCTCCCCAGGCTCTGGAGGCCCTCTGGAGGCTGGAAAAGGCTTGTTTCTGGCCTTCCTGAACTTCCGGTAGGCCCGTTTATCACCTTCCCGAGCCTCCGCGTGCACCCTGCACTTACCTGCATCCAAAATGGGCCATGTGGGGACTCCTGGGAGGGGCGAGGTGAGCGGGGCCAGCCAGGAGTGGGATTTGGGGGTTCTCCGGACTGCACAGAATTTTAGCTAGAGGTCCCGAACCCATGCGAACCCCCAGCAGCCCACCCCTGATTATATCATGTTCCTTTTCACACCTAATACTAGAAGCAAAAATGGAGTATAATTCTTTAATTCTTCCTCCCCCTGCCTTCACTGTAACATTAGCTCAATTAATGCTGAGGTGTTATTCCTAATTCCATTAGTATTTCATTATTAGACTTGTGTTTACAGAAATATTCTTACAATTCTTAAATTATCTTGGTTCCTTTTTCCCCCCTTGTTTGCTTCTGATTAATTATCTCCTCTGTCGTTAAAAAAGATCAACAAAAAGCAAACAGAATAATCACGTCTGATTTAAATATTCTTCGGAAGAATGAGGAAGAGAGGAAGAGAAGATTTTATACTTAAATTATGAATAGTTAATAGAAAGGATCGTCCAATTGTCCTACTGAAGACAGTTTTAAAGAGTTTGTTGTTTTTGCTTTCTTTATATCTGCAATGATTGCATTTTAAACTTTCTTTGAAAACAGCTTAATTTTGTTTTTGTTTTTTAAAAAAGCTCTTGTATTAAAAATAGAGCTGTCAAATAAATCCTTGTTAAAATAGTTTCCAGAAGATAAATAATTAATGGATTCCTTTCTTTTACCACCCCTAGAGAACTCATCATTAACCATGAAATAAACTTCACAGTTTACTATAAAATGATCAAAGAGGGATTAGGTAAGTATTCAATTTACTGGGAAACTGTTAAAAGTATAATTCTGTATTACAGAAAAGTGAACAAACAATGGTACCATGGTTGTAATGGATCAGAAAAGTGATAGAAATTCAGTGGGTGTAGCATCGTTAATGTTAATTTCACGAGTGTTTAAAATTGCCAAGGGAAACAAATTTGCCAGCATTAAAACCGATAATGGATAAATAATTGAAATAATTTTATACTTTTCTTAAAAAAAGTCTCCAACAGTTGTTTTCCCCAGTTCCCTCTTTTCTATGGTCCTCAATTAAAGAAACAATATATTGTAATATAGAATACCCTTGGCGAAAGAAAACGAGCCGTAATCATTACAGATCCTTGATTGACTCCATTCCTGGCAGTAAATTTCTGCTATAAAGTGGGAAGACGCCCAAAGATCGTTTCAGAGATAAGCACTTTTTATCAAACTGTATCAGCTTGAATCAAAGTGATACTACAATCGGATCTCTGACAATTTGCAGACCTTGACTTAGCAGATTCCCATTTAAATAAGAGAAGCTTCTTAAATTTTAAGTAAGGGTGGTGTTGCCTTGGTATCCCTACAGCACTGTACCATGGGGTCCAGGGGCGGGTTCCTCTTATCTTCTCCTACTGGTGCGCATCGCAATGTTGTGCATGCGCGTGCATCCTCTTGCGCGATTTTGGCTCTCTGCGCATGCGCAGAAGGACAATTTTACTTCCATGCATGCGCAGAGAGCTAAAAACCGTGAAAAATTGCAAAAAAAAAGATGGCGGTGCGCATGGACCGGCAAAGAAAGTTCCGGAGCCGTCGCGCTGACATTGCGCAATTGGCGGACCCCTACTGGAACGGTGCACTGGACCGCAACGGTAGGAACCCACCACTGGTAGGGTCTCTCATGAACTGTGGCAGGAAAAGCAGAACAGTGCATGGATGCATGAATCATCTTGAGGCATCTTCTCAGTTAAACAACTCACCCGTCCTCTTTTGAGTGTAGTATGGAATTGTTTATCATTAAGGATTTTCGTCTTTTTTCTCTACCCTGATTGGTCCTAAGCACAGCTGCTGTTAGGGGCACGATGGTTCAGCAGTTAAAGATGCTGAGCTTGTTAGCTGGAAAAGTGACAGCTTGGGTACGAGACCTGAAATCCGTGCGACAGGGTGAGCGCCCGTCACTTGCCTCAGCTCCTGCCCATCTAGCAGCTCAAAAGTATGCCAATGCGAGTAGATAAATAGGTACCACTTTAGTGGGAAGATAACAATGTTCCATGTGCCTGGGTGTATAGTCATGTCGGAAAAGTCTTGCTGGCTCTGTCAGCTAAGAAACGGAGATGAACACCGTGTCACACACAACTGGACAGGAAAACCCTGACAGCTGCTTTTATTGTCTATTTTACATTACATTTGCAGAGGGAATGCATAGACTTGTTTTGTTTTTCTACCATTAGCCGATGGTATGTTGCTACCTCGGATGATCCGAAAAAGATGGAAAGAATCAAACCTGGTAAATGCTTAAATAGGGGATCATCTGGAAATACCAGGTCTATGAGCTTGCAGTGGTATGTGGGAATGTCCTTGGGAGATGGGAGGGAGAGCCACAGACAGGACAATTGGCAAGTCCCACAGAAGGGAGCCTCCCTAGCTTTCCAGAGAGTAAAAGGAAAGGAGGAGAGAAATATGTTCAGTCTTGCAAGATTCTATTACAGCAACCTTGGAATAAATATATAGAGGCCTACAAGTAAAGCTTGGCCATTAGTAATATAATAATTCTGTTCTGTTCATGCAGTTTTCTGAGAAGAAAACTGCAGAGAAGAGCAACAAAGATGATTAGAGAGCTGAAGGCTTAAACATACAATGTTTTGCAGGAATTGGGTATGTCTAGTTTAATAAACTAGACAAGATTAGGGATAAAGGATAGGCATAAACAGGGGTGGGTTCCTCCCAGTTCGGACCGGTTTGCCCGAACCAGTAGCGACCCACTGGTGATGTCATGATGATGTCACCGAACCAGATCGGTCGGTGCCAGTCCATGGGCACCGCCACCTTTTTGCATTTTTTTTCTATTTTTTTTCTATTTTTTTTATTTTTTTTCCTTCTGAGCATGTGCAGAAGCCAAGTTCCGGCACTGTGATTGTGGTCTCCATCTGTTTTTCGGCTTTGTTTTTTTTTGCCACGCAGCATGGGAGGAAGCGAACTGACAGCAAGGTAAGTTAGAACCCACCCCTGGGCTTAAAGGACTAAGGATGACAAGATAGCAGTGTTCTAATATTTGAGGGGCTGCCACAAAGGATCAACCTATTCTCCAAAGCACCACAAGGCAGGACAAGAAGAAATGGATGGAAACCTGCCAAGGAGAGAACCAACCTAGAAATATGAAGAAATTTCCTGACAGTTAGAACGATGAATCAAAACGGCTTGCCTCCAGAAATTGTGGGTGCTCCAACATTGGAGGTTTTAAAGAAGAGATTGGACAACCATTTGTTTGAAACGGTATAGCATTTCCTATTTGAAGCAGGGGGTTGAACTAGAAGACCTCCAAGGTCTATTCCAACTCTGCTATTCTTGGCAACAGTATTAAAGTGAGGCGGGATATGACATTATCAATAAATAAATCAATACAATACCAAAAAAAGGAAGAACTGGTGTGAGATTACTTTCTTTCACAGTTTTCAAAAACTTTCCACAGTTCTGTGTTCTCCAGTATTCAAGTCCTAAGCAGGCCCAAACTGTCATGTAGTGAATATTGTCAGTTGTATGTCTATGCAGGGTGATGCATCCCTATCCTAATATTATGGTATATTCCATTACAGGCAGGACACATGATGTGATCTTATGCGCATGTGTGCATTCCTGATTCTCCATTGTTCTCTTGTGGTTTGACTCTGACCGGGAGCGGTCGCATTTAATTAGCCAGAATGTAATTTTTCAGAATTTATTGTTTTTGTACCAAAATAAATATTTTCTATTAGACTTTTAACTTCGGCTTTATTTCTAAATGTCTGAGTTCCGAGAGAAAGATCAACATCGCCTCTATGGAGATTTATTCTCCTTAACACACACCTTCTTAGCTTCCAAGTCCAGATGCTTGGAACAGTAACCAGAAACTGCCTGCGGATGCTCTCCAAAGCAAGTGCCATGTCTTTCCTGCAGAAAGTTTGCATTATTCATGCGATAATTTATGGACCGTTAATCCTTCACTACAATGCATATAATCAGGGAAGACTTTTTTTAGGGGGTAAAAGCCCTGTTCTATTCCTGACCATTAAAGTCTGTTTTACTTTGGGAAACACACTGCTCAATATCACAAAATTGGCTTCCTTTCCTTTCCCCTGCTTTTGTTTCCTTTTAATAGTACTTAGGACGATGGGCTGATAAATAAAAATATAATACTTGCTATTGGCAGAGCACTTGCTAAAAGTACTTCCCGTGCCATATTCTAATAACTTCAGCAGGTAGCTGTAAAGAGGACTACTGTTCTCTCAAATGACTTGGAGTTATGGAGGCAATGTCGGCTAGTAACGATCATACAGTTTGAGAGCATTATTCATCCAGTTTAAAACCCGGAGTACGTTCCCATATTCATATAAGCCGCAACCCATGATTTATAAATCACAGTTGGGGGGGTCACATGACATGCTAGAAGAGAATCAAACAGTCCACGTTGTGCTTCCTCTAATGCAGTGGTTCCCAAAGTGGGCGGTACCGCCCCCCAGGGGGCGGTGGGAACCCTTAAGGGGGCGGTGAGAGGCAAGGGTGGTGACAGGGGGGCGGTGAGAGGGGCCAGGGGGGCGGTAGGAAGAAAGACAAAGAAAAAGAAAGAAAGAAGGGGAAAGGTAGAGAAGAAATAAAGAACGAAAAAAAGACTTATGACCACAATTGAGCCTAACATTTTGGTTGCTAAGCAAGAACATTGTTAAGTGAATTTCACCACACTTTACAAGTTGGCCATGCCCACCCGGTCACCTGACCACTAAGCCACACCCACCTGAGGGGGTGGGGTGGGGGGCAGTGAGGATGAGTTTGTAGCACCAAGGGGGCGGTGGACTGAAAAAGTTTGGGAACCACTGCTCTAATGTGTGAATCTAATCATTCTTTGCAACTTTGCAACTCCGCCTGAGGTTTGAATTGAATTGATAGCTTTGGATAATCGTCACTGATCTATTTTATTTCCCAGTAATGTTTTAAGACAGCTGTCATTGCAACATCCCGCGATAGTCCAGCCTATAAATGAATCATGTGTTTAGCTCAAGAAGATCTTCTTTCCGTCCTTCCGCTGAAACTAAAACTCATGAAATGCAACAGATAATCTACAGAGAGTCATTATTATTCCATTTACAATCTAAGCGTCGAGGCTGACATTTAAAAGGCTGCATCTGGACTGATGCTTTCCCTCTGTTATCCCTGGAGAAGGAAAAGACCTAGATTTTTTTTTCCCTTTTTGGGAAAAAGGAGTGAGGAACCCAGAGAAGCAACTGATCACTGACTTACCGTAAATAAGAGAGGCGAAAGAGGCAAGGAAATCACATGACAATATATAGCCTTGGAAATATTAGAAGGAAGGAAGGAAGGAAGGAAGGAAGGAAGGAAGGAAGGAAGGAAGGAAGGAAGGAAGGAAGGAAGGAAGGAGGGAGGGAGGGAGGGAAGGAAGGGGGGAGGGAAGGAAGGAAGGAAGGAAGGAGGGAGGGAGGGAGGGAAGGAAGGAAGGAAGGAAGGAAGGAAGGAAGGAAGGAAGGAAGGAAGGAAGGAAGGAAGGAAGGAAGGAAATGCTGCATACATCTCAAAATGGTTGCTTTCTAGCTTTGCCATTCTGTGGGCTTACACCAGAGAATTTATTACCTATCATGATTACCTTGGGAGTATGGATAAATTATGTCCCACTGTTCAGTTGGACAAAGGTAATTCAGATACCATATGCTGTATCAAGGAGCTCATGCTGTGACAGGGATCTCAGAGCAGATGCTACTTATCAGTATGGTGAACCAGAATTTATTTTACGGTTAATTAAGGAAGAGGAGGAAGAGAAAGCTTCAAGCTCATCTACCTGAAAAGGGCGGGTCAAGGGTAGTCTGGCTCAATATATCCAACTGTGAAGGTTGCAAATAGCGATCACATGATCCCAGGCGGCTGAAACTATCATAAGTACGTGCTGGTTGCCAAAAACCCAAATTCTGATCACATGATGGTGGAGATGCTGCAATGGTTCTAAGTGCGAGGACCAGTCACAAGTCCATTTTCAATGTTGTTTGTAGGAAATGACCAGGCTGAGCCCGAGGGTGGGGATCAAATACACCATAAGTCACAAGTCCCTGTGCATTCACAAGATATCTAAGTCCAGCCCACCTTCAATGCTTTTCTTATCTCCCGCTCATTTCCCTTGACCATTAGTCGGTCAGATTCTTGTTGACAGCTTAAGCTGGCAATAAATCTTTATACTTATTTGAATAGCCTGAATCTCCTGATTTCCCCATTCCCTTGACATCGTTGCAATGTCGAATGATCACTAAGTAAGTGGTTTTAAGTCGAGGGTGACCTCTATATTGAAATACACAATTGTTGCTTAGCCTGTTCAACCGCGCATACAATCCATTTTAACAAGAACCAAAAACTGTCAGGAGGAACAACAACAACAAATGACCAGTATAAATTGAGGTCAATTTTAATTCTTGTATCTGTATGAAGATCAGCAGCAATTCTAGGACTGGCAAGGAAGAATTCCCAGGATTAAACACAGATGCAAATGCCAGAACCTTCATGGTCTTTGTGTTTTCTGGTCTGTTGTAGTCCCATTAATTAACATAGCATTCATGCTGCAGGGTTTTTCCTTCCCCCCCCCCCCCCTGCCTCTGGCTGCCAAACAATTAAAATGAAATGGTTCTTGCAATTGTAAGGATTCTGTGTGTGAAATATATGCATTTGCATTTAAATAAAAAAAAATCAGGGGGAAGGAATAAAGGATTATTGGGCTAATTTAGTTAATATGTAATTATAACCCAATCAGCCTTGATGTTCCCTATATGACATCCATGGAATATCTCATGTTCGCACTGTTATGATGACACATAATTCATTTTTCTGAAGGCACCTCGAGCAATATGGCAGTTGGCTGCATTCCAGGCATCTTAATAAGGAGACGTCTGTAGCCAACTGTGGAAGTACAGCTAAATACTTGGAATTGTAATGTTGCATCGATAGATCAACGCAATTAACTAATTAAGTATGGAACGGCCGTCATTTGCCCTCTGAAAGAGCAAGTGGTGTTAATCCATGTGGATCTGGATTAATAAAATTGCATTGTTATGTTGATTGCATAATATGGTAGCAGTCTACGAGGGTGAGTCAGAACGTAATGCCATTTTCTTTAGGACAGGTGTAATTACCAACACAGGAACATGTAGCATACATCAAAATGAAGCTGGTCCTCACATCCCTACTTCTCAACATAGTGACCGTTTCTCTCAATAGCAATGTTCCACCTTCGAATGAGAGCATGTATCCCTGCTTTGTAAAATTTTGTTGACTGTTCTTTGAGCCACTTCTTCACTGCAGTTTTCACTTCCTCGTCACTGGAATAATAATCCTCCATACTCACCAGATTTAGCGCCTTCAGGCTATCATCTCTTCGGCCCCATGGAAGAGGATTTGAGAGCCCATCTCCATCTGTCTCGACTCTTGTCCTGCTATTTGGAGCAAGATGGAATCTGGGAAGAGAGAGTGAGGCTGACTATGCGCACCTCTCCCTCACTTTAATCCAATTCACGCGCAAGTCTTGACATCCCCCCCCAAGTCCTGTGAAAAGTCCTGTGGCGATGGACGAGCGACGAAGCAGCAGGTGTGGATACACTGGGAGCTGTAGCTGTGGACCTGCACACAGGTGACTCAGGTCTATGATAGATGTTAAGGTCCTCTTCGAATACGATGGACGAACATCATCATCATCATCATCATCATCATCATCATCATCATCATCACATTAAAAAAGAGCCGAGATGGTGCAGTGGTTAAATGCAGCACTGTAGGCTACTGCTAGTTCAGCAGTTCAAATCTCACCGGCTCAAGGTTGACTCAGCCTTCCATCCTTCTGAGGTCGGTAAAATGAGGACCCAGATTGTTGGGGGCAATATGCTGAACTCTGTAAACCACTTAGAGAGGGCTGTAAAGCACTATGAAGCGGTATATAAGTCTAAGTGCTATTGCTATTATTATTATTATTATTATTATTATTATTATTATTATTATTATTATTATTATTATTATTATTATTATTATTATTATTATTATTATTATTATTATTATTATTATTATTATTATACAATTGTATCACAGCGGCCAGTTGTTTCGCCGGATTTGGCATTGATTACTAGTCGAGCCCCACCCAGGGGCCTAGGAAGTCGTAATGTATTTTCGAAGTATATGTGCGGAACCGAGCAGTGCGGCTTTCTGCATTTGACTGATGGTGATTTTGTCAATTTTGAGCTGTTTTAAATGTAATTCCAGTGCTTTTGGGATAGCACCCAGTGTTCCAATCACTACTGGAATTACCACTGCTGGTTTGTGCCATAATCGTTGGATTTCAATTTTTAAGTCCTGGTATTTTGCAATTTTTTCGTGTTCCTTTTCATCGACCTTGCTATCTCCTGGTATTGCAATGTCAATTATAGTCACCTTGTTGTTCTCGACCAACGTGATGTCTGGTGTATTATGCGCCAGTACCTTGTCTGTTTGTATACGAAAATCCCACAAGATCTTGACCATCTGATTTTCAGTGACTTTTTCAGGCTTGTGTTCCCACCAGTTTGTAGCAGTATGGATGTTATAATTTTTGCATAAATTCCAGTGGATCATTTGTGCAACAGAGTTGTGTCGTAATTTGTAATCAGTCTGTGCGATTTTCTTGCAGCAGCTGAGCACATGGGCTACAGTTTCATCAGCTTCCTTGCATAATCTGCATTTAGCATCATTTGAAGATTTATCAATTTTGGCCTTTATGGCATTTGTACGAATTGCCTGTTCTTGTGCGGCCAGGATCAATGATTCTGTTTCTTTCTTTAAAGTACCAGATGTTAACCATAACCAAGTTTTTTCACTGTCCACTTTGTCTTTTATTTTTTCCAGAAATTGGCCATGTAATGCTTTATTTTGATTATTATTATTATTATTATTATTATTATTATTATTATTATTATTATTATTATTATTATTATTATTATTATTATTATTATTATTATTATTATTATTATTATTATTATTTTACAGCCCATGGGCCACATCTTGCCTGCAGGTTGACCCTGTCCATCTCATGGCATTGGTGGAGTTAATGTTGGGGGGCAAGGCACTGGCATTGGGGGGCAAGGATGGGGGGGTGAAGCATCAGGGGCAGAGTGACTGCAGAATTAGGGGTGGCTGTGGCTGTGGCCCTCCACAACAGTTCCAGTTCCTCATGTGATCCTTTGGGGAAATTAATTGCCCACTCAGACTTAATACATCCAAAGTTCTTCAAGGTTACTACAACTAACAATTTCACAGGTCTTCTGGGAAATTATGCCAAAATATTCTATAATTACTCTGCAAGGTAAGGGAAGTATCACTAATAAACTTTTCTTTAATTTCAGTGGCATCTGAAAGTGGAACAATATTGCCCAGATGGTGGAAGGAGATGTTGTATTGGCATCATATGTTGCCAAGCAAGGAGTGCACATTGATTCCCTCCTGCCTCTCTCTTGGTGTTTTGGAACTCTTGTGAACACCTGGTATAGGTAAAGGTTCCCTTTGCACATATGTGCTAGTTGTTCCTGACTCTAGGGAGTGGTGCTCATCTCTGTTTCTAAGCGGAAGAGCCAGCGCTGTCCGAAGACGTTTCCGTGGACATGTGGCCG
The DNA here is from genome assembly GCA_023053685.1 of Diadophis punctatus similis. Taxonomy (NCBI): domain Eukaryota; kingdom Metazoa; phylum Chordata; class Lepidosauria; order Squamata; family Dipsadidae; genus Diadophis; species Diadophis punctatus. The sequence continues at coordinate 535,766 of JALIGW010000088.1, forward strand.
GCATGACTAAACATCAAAGGTGCACGGAACGCTGTTACCTTCCCACCAAAGGTGGTCCCTATTTTTCTACTTGCATTTTTACGTGCTTTTGAACTGCTAGGTTGGCAGAAGCTGGGACAAGTAACGGGAGCTCACCCCATTACGCAGACACTAGGGATTCGAACCACCGAACTGCCGACCTTTCGATCAACAAGCTCAGTGTCTTAGCCACTGAGCCACAGCGTCCCTCTTCTGGTATAAGTAGTAAGATCTAAAAACATTCAGAAAGATCTAACCAATCAGCAGTCATGTCTTTTGACAGTCCTGACTGGCAAACAGGGAAAACTTGCAAAACATTGAGAAGATTTATGAAATGAGTGCCATTTCATAGGTGTGCCAAAAACAATCCAAGAAAAATAGAATATCTGATAAGTTTAGGTAATGTATTTCTAAAAAGTTAATAGAGAAACCTTCTTTTCTGTCTTCAGTTCTTCATCCTTTGCTGGATGGAAGCTAATTTATGTAGGCAAGGTGTTGGGTTCCCATAAAAACTTCATTTTGAGAAATAAGCCCGTTTTCTGGGCTATCCTTTTTCCGACAATTACTGGGACAGTGAAAACAGGCTTATCTGATAGAGGAAGGCCTTTTTCTGAGTTGACAATCCATCATTGGTGGGAGAAGCAAGCTCTAACCTCAGGTGTGAATGTAAACGAGAAGATATTAAGAAATCAATAAGAGTCATCGCACCTGGCATTTTTGCACACCCACTTGCGTGCACCAAAGCTAGGCTTGCACAACCTGAATCAGACTCCAGTTGGCTTGTGATTTGTGGTTCAGCCTGTGTCAGAACACAAAGTCTACCTTAGCATGTTCTGGTGACAGACTGTCATGTTAAGCCACAGTAGGTTTATTGCTAGGGAATGTGATTGTAGTCACCGAGGGCTTAAGAATCATCGCAAACAAAGAGGATGGACAAAGAAGAAAAACAAAGAAAAAATACAAACAGCAGCCGGATCAGTGAGTTGCACGAACAATGACAATGCTGGCCAATCGCTTCCCTAGATGGTATTTTCATCCTATATTTCAAAGCTGCGAGCGATATTTCTACAAGGGAGGCAGTGGTCTGATTTATAGCAAAAAAAAAAATATCTTTCTTCACAAGTCCTGAATTATTCAGCTTGTGCCAGATGGAAATTTCAGGGAGCTCTTTTTGCCTTTCTTTTTGTTGGATAATAACTTTGATCACTATATCGCCAGCCTTCTTAGGTTGGGGTGGGAAGGAGGGGATCCTAATAAATATCTTTCTGTCGTATCTAAGGAGACGGGACTCAAATAAATCTGAACCAAGACCAGGGAACAAGGGGAGTGGTTGATTGTTGCTCCTTATTAAAAAGAGGTCTCGATTTTGTGAGTGAAAAACGTAAATGGGAGAGACAACATTGTCTAGAGAGTACCGAGTATAGTCTGCTTACCACCGCAATTGAACCCCACATTTACCGTATTTTTCTGAGTATAAGACGCACCTTTTTCCTCCCTAAAAGTGGCTGAAAATTTGGGTGCGTCTTATACTTTGAATGGTAGCTTTTTCGAAGCTTTTTTTCCAGCCCTAACTAGGTGCTAACGATCTTCCCAGCTCTTACCTTGCAGGCGTTTTCATTGTTACTCTCTCCGAAGAATGTTTTTCCAGCCCTAAGTCTTTGCAGGGTTTTTTCCATTGCTCTACTTGCTCCAAATAAGTTTTTTCCTAGCCCTAACCAGGTGCTAGCTATCTTCCCAGCTCTTATTGTTACTCTCTCTGAAGAAGGCTTTTTTAAGTCCTAACCAGGGGATAAAATAATGTGCTGAAGCTGACCAGACTAAGGACACTAGCCAGATGAATACCTGGTAGGCAGATTGTTTTCCCCTATTTTCCTCCCCAAAAACTAAGGTACGTCTTATACTCCGGTGCGTCTTATACTCCGAAAAATACGGGTATGTTGCTAAGCAAGACAGTTGTTAAGTGAGCTTTGCTCCCATTCATAATCTGACTTGCCACCGTTGTTAAATGAATCACTGCAGCTTGCTAAGTTAGTCATGCAGTTGTTAAGTGAATCTGGCTTCCCTATTGACTTTGCCTGTCAGAAAGTCACAAAAAATAATCCCATGAACCCAGGTCACTGCAACCGTCATAAGTACATGCCCATTTCCAAGCCTCCAAATGTTGATCACGTGACCGTGGGGATGCTCACTGTTTGTAAGTGTGAAAAATGGTCATAAGTCACTTTTTTCAGTGCCACTATAACTTCAAACAGAAACTACGGTAAACAAATGGCTGTTAAGTTGAGAACTACCAGTACCTGTACTTATTTACCTCACTGTATTTCCCTCACCACCGTCAAACTATTCACTAAGGCTGCATTACTATTATGATTAGTCTTCTCATTGTTCCTATCACCCATCTCCTCCCACTTATAACTTGTTGCTTATATTCTTACGATTTATATCAATATTGTTTCCTGATTGCTTCTTTGTACCCTATGACAATCATTAAGTGCTGTACCTCATGATTCTTGACAAACGTATCTTTTCTTTTTATGTACACTGAGAGCATATGCACCAAAGACAAATTCCTTGTGTGTCCAATCACACTTGGCCAATAAAGAATTCTATTCTATTCTATTCTATTCTATTCTATTCTATTCTATTCTATTCTATTCTATTCTATTCTATTCTATTCTATTCCATTCCATTCCATTCCATTCCATTCCTTATTCTATTCTATTCTATTCTATTCTATTCTATTCCATTCCATTCCATTCCATTCTATTCCATTCATTGCTTATTCTATTCTATTCCATTCCATTCCATTCCATTCCATTCCATTCCATTCTATTCCATTCCATTCCATTCCATTCCATTCCTTATTCTATTCTATTCTATTCCATTCCATTCCATTCCATTCCATTCCATTCCATTCCATTCCATTCCATTCCATTCCATTCCATTCATTGCTTATTCTATTCTATTCTATTCTGTTCTGTTCTGTTCTGTTCTGTTCTGTTCTGTTCTGTTCTGTTCTGTTCTGTTCTGTTCTGTTCTGTTCTGTTCTGTTCTGTTCCATTCCATTCCATTCCATTCCATCCCTTTCCTTTCCTTTCCTTTCCTTTCCTTTCCTTTCCTTTCCTTTCCATTCCATTATTCTATTCTATTCTATTCTATTCTATTCTATTCTATTCTATTCTATTCTATTCTATTCTATTCTATTCTATTCTATTCTTAGCTTTTTTGCTAAAGCATTTGCGTCATTGCTATATGCATAACCACATTATATTCCTTACCAAAATATCATTTTTTAGAAAGAGGGAACTGGCAAACCCCTTTCTCAATCAAAGCTGGGCTAAATACCATTCAATAAATCCTAATGATTCCCAACTAACTCTTTTCTATGCCATGTGAATAAACTATGTTTTACTATTAGCAAATCTGCCAGAATTATTCTGGTTCGGTTTCTCGGTGTCTTACTCCAATTCCGTCCCTTAAGCTCACCCGTCTGCATTTTAACCAGAAGGCTGAACCCAGAAATATATAAATCTATATATTTTCATGCACATCCCATTTTAATATGAGTATTTATGAGCCGTGGTGGTGCAGTGGTTAGAATGCAGTACTGCAGGCTACTTCTGCTGCCTGCCGGCTGCCTGCAATTTGGCAGTTCGAATCTCACCAGGCTCAAGGTTGACTCAGCCTTCCATCCTTCCGAGGTCGGTAAAATGAGGACCCAAATTGTTGGGGGCAAGAGGCTGAGTCTGTAAACCGCTTAGAGAGCCTTCCTTCCTTCCTTCCTTCCTTCCTTCCTTCCTTCCTTCCTTCCTTCCTTCCTTCCTTCCTTCCTTTCCCTTCCCTTCCCTTCCCTTCCCTTCCCTTCCTTTCCCTATCCATCCATCCATCCATCCATCCACCCATACCAGCTCAAGGTTGACTCAGCCTTCCATCCTTCCGAGGTCAGTAAAATGAGGACCCAGATTGTTGAGGGCAAGAGGCTGACTCTGTAAAACGCTTAGAGAGGGCTGTAAAGCACTGTGAAGCGGTATATAAGTCTACGTGCTATCGCAATTGTTATTATCAATCGCCAACAAGAAAGTTGCCAGAATGGCTAGAACCGCTGTGATCGTCCCCAAAACAAACTTTACATTTTGGAAATTACATCTCCAAATAAATAAGTAAGCAAAACATCATCACAGCATCTTCAGCTACATTGTGCGTGGCTATGTGTTTTTTCTAGTGGTTTATGGGAGCTCATAAATTGAGGCGGAATAAATCACAGCGTAGCAAAATATATGATCCCAGCCGTTGAGTGTGGACATCTGCATGAAAGGGAATCTCTGGGCAGAATCCTGGTTCCCTTCCTATCTCAGGATAAAGCTTTACAAGTGTAAAGCTACCCCAAGAGAGACATCTATTCGTTGTTCCTTAAACGCATAGCGGTCACTTCCTGTCATCTCGCTACCAATGTTGACACATGGTCTTACATTAATGCATTCATTCTGGGGCTATATTTGCACTTGATCCAAAGGCTGCAGCTGGTGTAGAATTCAATGAACATGTTGCTAAATGGGGACCTGGTTGAACACACATTACACCCCTAATGAAGCAACTGTTGTTGTTTTAGTCGTTCCGTTGCTTCCAAAGCTTTGCGAGCCAACGGCCATCATTTTTCCAGGCCTGTCTGTCAACAGCTGCCTCTCTGGGTCCTTGCAAGCTCCTGTTTGAGTCATCAAATAGATAGATGTAAAAAAAAAAGAGAGAGAGATTTTGTCAACTTCTTCTTCACTCACCTTTGATTCTATCCAAGCTTCAGGTTCTCCTCCAATAACTCTTCCCGATGTGTCCAAAATCTCTAAGCTTTAGTTTCATTATGACTGTTTCCAGTGATCAATTTGCTTTTATCCTCCAGGATTTAATGCTTTGTTCTTCTTGTGGTCCAAATGTTCTCCAGCACAATTCAAAAGCATTAATTTTTCTTCATCTAGCCGTTCTGATGGTCCAGCTTTCATAGCCATATGTTACAACTGAAGAAGCCATGGCTTTAAACATTACTGCTGTCAACACAATGCTTCTTTATTTCAGTATTTTGTCCAGATCTTCTCCCAAGTAGGAGAAATCTGTTTATTTTATGGCCTAATCCCTAATGAATATATTGGTTTTATATTGCTTTAATTAATAATTTCACTACAAGATGCTTTGAGATGTAGTCTAAGAGAAAGACAGTGTGCAACATATTTAAAGGTGTAAATATATGTAAAGAAAAAAATGAGAACAATGGTTTAGTTGAATAAATTCAAAAAATGTTGAATCCTGAAACAGCAGAACTATAAATGGGTGGGGAATTTTTCTTATCCCTGGATAGCAATAAGGCTTCTGTACTGCTTCACAGTAATTTACAGCCCTCTCTAAGTGGTTTACAGAGTCAGCATCTTGCCCCCAACAATCAGGGTCCTCATTTTACCGACCACGGAAGGATGAAAGGCTGAGTCAATCTTGAGCCTGGTGAGATTCGAACTGCTGGCACTTGGCAGAATTAGCCCTCAATATTGCATTCTAACCATTGCACCACCATGTCTGCCTGCCTGCCTGTCTGCCTATCTATCTTTCTATTGATTGCTCTATCTATCACTCTGTCTATCTATCTACCTACCTACTATCTATGCCTGTCTGTCTGTCTATCTATCTTTCTATTGATCGCTCTATCACTCTGTCTATCTATCTACCTACCTACTATCCATCCATCCATCCATCCATCCATCCATCCATCCATATCTATCTATCTATCTATCTATCTATCTATCTATCTATCTATCTATCTATCTATCTATCTATCTATCTATCTATCTATCATCATCTATCATCATTATCTATCTATCTATCTGTCTGTCTGTCTGTCTGTCTGTCTGTCTGTCTGTCTGTCTGTCTGTCTATCTATCTATCATCTACCTACCTACCTACATATCTTTCTATCTATCTATCTGATATAGCACTTTTAGCTTTTGAGGCAAAACTATGCAAATTATGGGTATTTAATTACAGGATCAGATGCTGAGTTTGATAATATCTCTAAACGTAAAAGTTGTTTTCTATCTGATCCAACAATCTCCATCTATTTTCCATCTCCAAATGAGTTGAAGAATGCTGGAATTTGTTCAGGCTTTTCGATCACTAATGGCACGCACTTCGTCGTTCACTAACAACTTCACTGAGCCATGCGTTCTGATGCCGCGTAGCCACACATTGTGATGCAATTTTGTTTGCCACAAACATGTATTTCAGAACTGGCACTCTCACCTAAAGGTGGGAGTTCTTTAGAGGCAATTCAGATATTTAGGGGATCGTCATGCACTTGCCTCAATCGGAGAAGCGTTTCCTGCTTCCTCAATTAGCTTAGATTTGTGTTGCATGCTTCTCACCAATGTATTCACATTATGGGGGCTGCAGAAACAATACGCCACCATGCCTCTTTGGTTTCTCACTCCATTAAAATCAGCACATTACTTTCTTAAACTTTCCTAGCTCCTTATCAATTTTTATTTCGCTCTCTTGCGTTCAAACATTGCCTGGCTTACTAATAAAAATAGCCCCTTCTGAACAAATTGAGTTGGTTTTCAGCCTGGCAGTGAGTTCCATTAAGTTTAATGCCTTAAGCTATATTTTCATTGCTGTTATAAATACTGTACATATTTGATGCTGCGGCTGCGTGTAGAGTTACGACGACTGCATTCCATTCATTATTTGGTCCAGATTTTATTTTGTAACTTTTGGCAACTTCGGTCTCATTTTCTCCCTTCTCACTTTGCTCTGGGATAGATATTGAATCATGGCTTTGTGATAGATACTGAATCATTGTCATTTAAATGTGAGAAATGTTTGTTGACCCACAAACATTTGCATGGCTGCATCTGCTTGCCCAAAGCTTTGGATATGGGGACAGAAGTAGGCTGAATTTTTGGAAAGATTTCCCCCCCCTGAAAGTTATGTTTTTCCCCCCTGAAAGTTATATAAGAGCCGAGGTGGCGCAGCGGTTAGAGGCAGGTACTGCAGGCCACTTTAGCTGACACTGATCCGCAGGTCAGTGGTTCAAATCTCACCGGCTCAAGGTTGACTCAGCCTTCCATCCTTCCGAGGTGGGTAAAATGAGGACCCAGATTGTTGGGGGCAATATAAATATACATTGATTACTGGTGTAAACTGCCTAGAGGGTGCTTGCACTGTGAGGCGGTATATAAATCTCACAAAATAAATAATAAATAAAATAAATATTTTTCTGACATTACCTAAACCAGAAGGCAAGGGAAGGTGTTGGGAACTGTCAGCTAGGCTAAAAGGAGTGGTGGTGTGTGGGGGTGGTAGCCTTGAGGCCTTTCACAGCTGAAAGAGGAATAAATAGAACTTAGACTTATATACCGCTTCATAGTGCTTTACAGCTCACTCTAAGCGGTTTACAGAGTTCAGCATATTGCCCCCAACAATCTGGGTCCTCATTTTACCGACCTCAAAAGGATGGAAGGCTGAGTCAACCTTGAGCCAATGAGATTTGAACAGCTGAACTAGTCAGCTGAAGTAGGTTGCAGTGCTGCTTTTAACCACTGCGCCACCTCGGCTCCTTCAGCTTACATCACCACCCCAAGAGCCACGAGACCTTATCAGGTGGGTCCCAGGGGATGGCAAATATGCAGGGGAGATTGCTGTAATATAGGTAGAAGTCAATAAAGTTGCTGAATTACACTATTCACAAGTGGCTCTGCTTGCTTGCAGAAGGGAAGGAACGGGAAGGAAAGGGAAAGGGAGGGAAGGGCTACTCTTTATAACAACTTTATATCAACTGCTTTTGATGAGCCTCTTGGATGAACACTGCATCCAGTTTTGGTCACCATATTATACAAAAGATGTTGAGACTCTGGAAAGAGTACAGAGAAGAGCAACAAAGATGATTAGGTGACTGGAGGCTAAAACATATGATGAATGGTTGCAGGAAATGGGTATAATGTAGTTTCATGAAAGGAAGGACTACAGTGTATTTATTTTATTTATTTGGTAGTTTTTCTATGTCGCCCTACTCCCTCAGGACTCAGGGCGGCGTACAACATTTTATAAAAATGTGTAGTTTCATGAAAGAAGGACTACAGGTCCTAAGAAGGACTACAGGTGACATAATAGCAGTGTTCCAATATCTAAGGGGTTGCCACAAAGAAGAGGGGAGTCAATCTATTCTCCAAAGCACCTGAAGGCAAGACAAGAAGCAATGGATGGAAACTAATCAAGGAGAGAAGCAACATAGAAATATGGAGACATTTCCTAACAGTGAGAACAATTAACCCATGGAATGGCTTGCCTACAGAAGTTGTAGGCGGGCCAACACTCTGGAGGTTTTTAAGAAGAGACTGGACTGCCATTTGTCTGAAATGGTATAGGGTCTCCTGCTTGAGCAGAGGGTTGGACTAGAAGACCTCCAAGGTCCCTTCCTGTAAACTAAATAAAAGGGGATGTGGAGTTGGCTTCGTGCTTTTGGGGAAGCCTAGGTCAGAACAGATGGTCCAATCAAGGCGCTGTCTGCCAGTCTGGTGACATCACTCCTCCTTCCTCCTCTTTTACCATTTGGTCATGGGAGAATTTCTTTCCCTTGATCACCTGTGCAAATTTCTTTTTTTAATTCTATCTTCATTTTTTTAATTAACAGGGACCAATCAGTTACTAGTTGTTTTATTTTGTAGGCAATTTTATCTTTCATTTCCCAGTAACTGACAAAGGCTTACAAAGGCTTAGTCAATGATGCCACTCATAAATAGTTTCCAAGATTATTTAAAATGAACATTTTTTTCTATTTCATGGTCAGCCAATAACTCAAATGAAACTGAATATCCAGTGTAGGGAAATAAGTATTTTCATTCGGTTAATATTATTTTCTGAGCTAGCTAACTTGTGTGGATGCAGATTGGCAAACACTGCTTAGAACACAGCTGTTTTCATTTTCTATTTAAATCTTCTAACACCAAAAGTCATCTTAGGCTGATTAAATCGAGAGCAAAACTGAATTTGGGCAGGAGATATACCCGTCTTGCGTTCATACATTTGCATTGCAATGTCTGATAATCCAAATCTCTCTATAATTATATTTTTGCTCTGGGCTGCATTTGTTTCCTGGAAGTTGCTTTCAAAGTTCTATAGCGCAGACAGAATCTTAACAGTGATTTTATCTGCAGACTAGCACAAACCTCCAGGGGTTTTTTGATGATTAGGTTTTTTTTAAAAGTAGAGATTTCTAAAATTATCTTTATTTTTTATTAAATCTTGCAATGGAGCTGAATTGCCATTAGTCAGTATGGGAGTGAACAAAGGTACAACAAATAGTTTTGGATTGATAGATTGGGTTGATTTTTAGAAATCATATAGATCCATGATAACGAACCTATGGCACGTGTGTCAGAGGTGGCACACAGAGCTCTCTCTGTGGGCACGTGTGCCGCCGCCAACTGCTCTTCTGGGTTCTGTTGCATGCATGCGCGCTGTCCAGCTGGTCCAGTGCACATGCACACTGGCTAGCTGCTCTTTTCTGGGTTCCAGTGCGCACATGCGTGCCGAAGACCAGCTGGGCCAGCATGCATGCGTGCGCTGGGACCCAGTAGAGAGCAGCTGGCTGCCGTGCACATGCGCACCGGCCATCTGCTTGCTTCTCAGTTCCAGTGCTCTGGCGTGCACGCGCTGTCATGCCAAGGCTCGACATATGCACCTTGGTGGGAGGGAGAGACACTGAGACCGGGGATCGACGGTTGCCAGCACAACAAACTAGTCTCAGCGGTTCAAAGCCTGACGCCGGTGAATAGCATCATGTTAATTGAGACGCAGAGAAACCCGAGCAGAGTGAAGTTGCAACCGGAAAGAGACAATCTAAGCCATGTGCAGCTAATGACCAGCTTGGGGGGGGGGGAGGGCTTGCAACGCTGGATGGTGGTTTGGTGGGGGGGGAATGATGAGGATTTGCATAAATAGCCCTGAGAGGCAGATGCTCTCAGCGCTGACTTTGGCCTAAATTGGTTCGGCATGGTCTGAGCTCTTACCTGTAGCGTGATTAAAGTTAAAGAGCTGAAGTGGTGCAGTGGTTAAATGCAGCCACTGCAGGCTGACTGCTAGTTCAGCAGTTCAGCTGTTCAAATCTCACCAGGCTCAAGGTTGACTCAGCCTTCCATCCTTCCAAGGTGGGTAAAATGAGGACCCAGATTGTTGGGGGCAATATGCTGAACTCTGTAAACCGCTTAGAGAGGGCTGTAAAGCACTATGAAGCGGTATATAAGTCTAAGTGCTATTGCTATTGCCCTTCCTTCCTTCCTTCCTTCCTTCCTTCCTTCCTTCCTTCCTTCCTTCCTTCCTTCCTTCCTTCCTTCCTTCCTTCCTTCCTTCTTTCCTTCCTCCCATTGCCAGCAGTTCGATCCTGACTGGCTCAAGGTTGACTCAGCCTTCCATCCTTCCGAGGTCAGTAAAATGAGGACCCAGATTGTTGGGGGCAATATGCTGAACTCTGTAAACCGCTTAGAGAGGGCTGTAAAGCACTATGAAGCGGTATATAAGTAAAGTGCTATTGCTATATTGCTATTGAAGTCCATACTTTTGAAAGTGTCTTGAAGTCAATAATGCACGGGTTTGGCTTAGCCAGTCCGAGACGCGCTTCAGTTTCGGCACTCAGTGCCGAAAAGGTTAACCATCCCTGATATAGATTAGCTCCAGGAAGGTCTGTCCCCATCCTGGAGATTCTTCTAATAGTGCTCTGTCTCTGAAGTTCAAATCCTCCAATGGTTCACACAATCCTACTAGAATTGAATCCATGGAGTCTTTGGTGCTCTTTGAGCTTGGTTCTTTGCTTGCAGACATTTCATTGCCCAACTAGGTAACATCGGTGCAAGTGGGTGAGGGTTTTTTTCTCTATATATACACAGTTGCTTGTCCTGCCAGCAGTATTGGTGAGAATGTGGTTTTCCTCTTGGTAGTTTCTTGAATAGGGTATCCATTTCATTGGAAGATGTTATATAGGCAGTCTGCTTCCTTTTTCTGGTGTTTGGGGTTGTCGCTGTGCAGTTGTACTTGTCTGAATAATGTTTCACATAACCTTTCTTGTAGGAGGTTAGGCTGTTACATATTTTTTGTTATTTTGGCAATGGAGCCCTTGATTAGTTTGAGTTGCTTTTCGATAGTTTGCTTTTCGATAGTCTACCAATACATGCTAGCACTGAAGATGTTACCTACTCAGGCAATGAAATGTCTGCAAGAAAGCAACCAAGCTCAGAGAGCACCAAGGAGCCCACAGTTCAACCCTGAGCTACAAATGTTCTCTTCTGTTGATAACTGAGTCCATCCACTTCAGTAGTGGCTTTCTCTTACCTTTGCTATCAGTTTAGGAACGGGAGCGTGCGGGCGCGGGCGCTTGCTTTGCATGAGTGCAATACTTCTGCACATGCGCAGAACATTTTTGATGACATCCGGGTGGGTGGGCAGAGCCTCCCGCCACCGCTACCGGTGTAAAAGCAAATATGGATACTAGGACATGATTCAGAGTGGAAATCCATGCTCAAAAATTGTCATGGTGTGAATATTGCCAGTTGTATGTACTGTATATGCAGGGTGATGCACCCCTATTCTAATATTATGGTACATTCCAATACAAGCAGGACACGTGATGTGATCTTCTGCACATGTGTGCATTCCTGATTCTCCATTATATTCTCTTCTGCCTTTGACTCTGATCGGAATGGTCACGATTTATTAGCAAGATGTAACTATTCATGATTTATTGTTTTTGTACCGAAATAAATATTTTCTATTAGACTTTTAATCTCGGCTTTATTTATAAATGTCTGAATTCCAAGAAAAGATCCACATCGCCTCTATGAGATTTATTCTCACCTTAACAAAAATGGTGTTGCTTGCTGTTTTTAAAAATTGAGCCTTTTTGGAGGAAGAAAACGCGTGATGCCGAAGGTCAGAAAAAAGTTGCCCAGAAGTGAAAAAAAATTTCAAGTCAAAAGCAAATACGGACACTAGGACGTGATTCGGGGTGGAATTCCGTGCTTAAAAATGGTGTTGTTTGCTGTTTTTAAAAATCGAGCCTTTTTGGTGCCCAAGAAAGAAAACGCATGATGCCGCCCGCAGTAAGAAAAAAAGTTGCCCAGAAGCGAAATAAATTTTTCAAGTCAAAAGCAAATACAGATACTAGGACATGATTCGGGGTGGAATTCCATGCTTAAAAATGGTGTTGCTTGCTGTTTTTTAAAACCAAGCCTTTTTGGTGCCCGGGGAAGAAAACGAGTGATGCCGCAGTAAGAAAAAAAGTTGTTTCAAGTCAAAAGCAAATACGGATACTAGGACGCTGCGCTGCAATGGAGAAACGGGCAATGGAGCAGCCGGCATAAGGGAAGGAGAAGACCACTTTCCCTCTTTCTTCTTCTTCCTCCTCTTCCTCCCCTTGTGCCGGCTGCTCCGTTTTTCATTTTTCCATTGCAGCGCAATGCTCTGGATCCACTTTGATAGCAGGGGGTGTGTAATTTAACAACCGGTTTGCCCAGGGTCAGGTTGGCCATCGTGGGAGGCTCTGAAGGAGCTGGAGGATGGGGATGGGCCACGCTTCCCATGAAGGCCAACCTGACCCTGGGTGAACTGGTTGTTAAATTATTTGAATCCCACTACTGGGGACATCCTGTATAAACAAAGCATTTAATTTGATTTGCAAATCAAAGATCTATTTCTATGGATAAAGATCATAAAACATTTATTGTAAACATGCAGGATGGGCATGTTTAAAAAGCTAAAGAGATAGTCCTTTAATCTCCATTTCTTACTAATCCTTGCCTTTCTTATATATAGAAAAGGTTAATAGGTTCATGAATTCAGGAAAGGCCTTATCAAAGAGGGGGGAAAGTAAAAATGAAATTGCCAAGAGGAAATGATTTAATTAGACTTTCTCCATTCTTGGACAGCTGCATTTAAGTCGTAAAATAATAATTTACATATTCTATGGAAATGTTAAGCTGTGATAATGCAATCAGTGTAGACTCCAAGCTATGATTTAATCTTTAGCATTTTAATTACAGATCTTATAAATCATTTTTTTTCTACCTCCTTTAAAAGTTCAGCATGGTTTGTGTTCAAAGGTGTTAATATTTGATATAATTTATTGTAGAAGAGAAAACTCTGTTGCCACTTATAGATGATTATTTTCTTTGATAGTAATTAGTTCCTTCTTTTAAAAGTTGATTTATGCATCTTATTACAAAGTAGACTTAAAAGATGTCCCTTTCCTATCTTTGAAATATGACTGGGAGAGATTAAATGAATTTATAATATATAGCACGCTAAGCTTGATTAATTTTAGTTTGGCTATTTTTACCTCTGACTTAGCATATTGTGCAAACCCAGAAAACGGGTTAATTCACTAATCAACTTAAGCGCATTGTGTAATTTTAACCAATCAAGTCTACAGTTGTTAAATAAATCTGTAAAATCCATTTATCTTTCACTATTTTGCATATAACATACAGTTGTGAGAGGAACTTAGACTGCATCCAAACTGTGAGCTTAATTAATAGAAGTGGCATAGTAAGTCAACAGTTGTTCAACAGCTCCTGTTTGGCACTATTATTTTGAAAATCTTCGCAATGCACAGTTTTTTCAACCGAATAAAATACGGGCAGAGGGAAGACCTATTAAGGTTTTAAACAGACAAGAATGGATGCTTTAATTCTGTCATGGAGACACTCAACAATAAGTAAGTCATGACAAGTCCAACCAATGGATGGGAAGAGGTTAAGCCATGTACTTTGAAGGACATTATGATGTGTTTACTTGTAAAGACATCTTACCTTGATTGAAATCGTTGTGTAACTTCCAAGATGGCGCCATTCCAAGATGGCGCCGACGAAAGCTGCCTCGGTGAAATACTCTCATTGAGGACCTGTATATTGCACGAGTCAAAAAGAGGGCTATGAAAATATTTACTGACCCCTCGCATCCTGGACATAAATTGTTTCAACTCCTACCCTCAAAATGATGCTATAGAGCACTGGACACCAAGACAACTAGACACAAGAACAGTTTTTTCCCGAACGCCATCACTCTGCTAAACAAATAATTCCCTCAACACTGTCAAACTATTCACCAAGGCTGCATTACTATTACTATTAGTCTTCTCATCGTTCCTATCACCCATCTCCTCCCACTTATGACTGCATGACTGTAACTTTGTTGCTTGTATCCTTACAATTTATATTAAAATTGATTTTTTTTCCTGTTTGCTTATTTGTACCCTATGACAATCATCAAGTGTTCTACCTCATGATTCTTGACAAATGTATCTTTTCTTTTTATGTACACTGAGAACATATGCACCAAAGACAAATTCCTTGTGTGTCCAATCACACTTGGCCAATAAAGAATTCTATTCTATTCTATTCTATGCTGGTCTATAATCATAATAAAAGGAGAATGGTGGCATGGTTAGGATGCTGGGTTGGAGGTTAGCAAGCCCACCTTCGAGACCCGAGTGCTGCTGTAAGGGTGGAGTGAGCTCCCGTCCTTTGCTCCAACTCCTTCCAGGGACATGAAAGGAGCTCCCAATTTACCATCTCCCAGGCAATGGTGATGTCACCAGCTAATCCTTTCAACCCAGAAGCATCTCAATGCTTTTAACACAAGTGTGATGCGATCATCATAATAAAAAAAAATATAGTTGGCTTGAGTTGGGCTTGTTGAATAATCCCACCACTGAGTATCTTGCAGTGGTGGGATTCAAATTTTTTTTACTACCGGTTCTGTGGGCGTGGCATGGCTTGGTGGGCGTGGCATGGCTTGGTGGGCGTGGCAGGGGAAGGTTACTGCAAAATCCCCATTCCCTCCTGTTAATGTATAGGCAGAGTATTCCTTGTGTTACCAAGGTTGTGCATACAGAAACATATATATTGAGATCAGTTGTGAATAATTACTCAGCCACACACAGATACACTAACTTGAGTTAAAGTTTACTTTTGGAAATAGCATGTTCCTATAAACAGTCCAAAGTCATACACTTAATAGGCGGAATAACAATCCAAATATTATCAAGTGCATAGTCTTTCTTACCAGTTGTCTTTGTCATAATCAGCAAACAAAGTTATCAAGCTTAAACACATTTTAGCTATAATACATAACTACACCATATAGAGAGATTGCAGAGCATAGATACATACTTGCACTAACAGTGAGTAGCAGAGACAAAGAGAAACAGAGAGGGACTCCAGAGGAAAAAAGCTGTGCACTCTAGCTCCCTCTTGTGGCAGTCTGCAACACCTCAGCTAAACAGACATAGCTCAGTTAAGCTATATACTGTATATATTAACATACATTGTTGGTTTATAATGTATATTGCCAACCCAACCGTTATGAACAGAGTCCTAACACCTCCCGATCAGCTGGGACTCGGGAGGCAGAGAGAATAGATAGGGGCGGGGCCAGTCAGAGGTGGTATTTACTGGTTCTCTGAACTACTCAAAATTTCCACTATCGGTTCTCCAGGACTGGTCAGAACCTGCTGAAACCCACCTCTGGTATCCTGCTTGAGCAGGGGGTTGGACTAGAAGACCTCCAAGATCCCTTCCAATTCAGTTATTCTGTTAATTCACAGCAATGGGGAATGTGTAACTTCCTGTGTTTTTTCTTTCTTTCTATCCACTCACTTCTACAGATATGTTCAGTAATCTGCAAATTAGTCCCTTTTTACCTGCACTGCAAAAAATGTGATGACTTAATTAGGGAACTATCTGTCTCCATCTAGTAGCTACCAAGATTTTGGCAGCTTAGATCTCATAACTCTAAGACAAACTGTTAATTCGTTATGTTCCCAATAAGGTTAAACCATAAGGTTTAACAAGGAAAAAAAAAACCCTGCCCATCCAGTGGGATTGCATATCCTAAAATGTTGTAATTATAATAGATAATTACTTCCCAAGGACTCCATCGCTTCCACTCTATGAAGCTACGTGCAATACTGAAGCTCTTAGCAAATCAGATATAGAAATTTCTCTATTTAAGAATAGTTTTATTTGCAGCTCTAAGCCCTAAACTTTGCTGAAAGTTTCTTCCATTTTAAAAGCCCCACACATTTGCAGCATTCAACTGTATATTCTGTTAGGACAGGGACATATATAAATATATGTTCTATGTCTCTCTACCTTCTGAGAATTGTGATTCCACAACCAACTATTGTGGATGAAGTAAAACAAAAACAAAAGACAAATGTGAGCACTGTGGCTTTCCCTTTCGGAACACATATTTAAAAAAATGCAGCAAAGAACTTTTCCTACTTTCCTTAATCTGGCACATGTCATAAGCAGAACAGTAAAGAGAAGAACAATTTATTTTATCTAGTTGAAGGAGACTATCAAGAAAAGTGTGAGGCTGAGATTTCAGCCCTTGATGACTGCTGCATTATGGTAAAGAGGTAATTCTTCAGAGCAGCTATAAATCTAGAATTTCATTATGAGAAGAAAGGAGCGCTCTGATTTAAAATCAGTAACCTAGACAAGTCCTCTGAAAATATCTCTAATATTTATTTTTATTTATTTTATTTATTTCTTTTGTCAAGCATATGTAAGATTACAGCAAAAGTATGAACATGAATACATGAGACGGTTTTGAGTTACATGGGAACATTAGGACAGGGACGGTAGGCACGTTGGTGCGCTGCTGCATGTTTTTAATATATTTTATAATATAAAATGTTTTGTATCACATTTTGTTTAGGATTTTGGTTTGTTTGTTAGAACAAACAAACAAACAAACAAACAAACAAACAAACAAACCGAAGGTGGATCTTCTGTGATCTGCCAATCAGGTGCCCGTGGGGCATTCAAGTGAATTAATATTGGCATTTTGTGTTGGGGGTCAGGCCTTGAAAGCAAGCATATTTGGGGGGCCAAGAATCACACTTTGTTTCCAAGTGGAACGTGAATGGCACCTTAGTGATAAGGAAGTAGGACCTGGATAAATAAACGATGAACCAAAAACAATAACAACAAAAAAATGAATTTAATAGTATTTAGCAATAGCATGTACACTTATATACCATCCCCATAGCACTTTGCAGCACTCTCTTGCAGTTTACAATGCAGAAGCATACTTTGCATATTGTGCCCAACAATCTGGGTTCTCATTTTACCGGCCTCGGAAGAATGGAAGGCTGAGACAACCTTGAGCTGGTCAGGATCGAACTGATGGCAATTGGCAGAGTTTGCCTGCAATATTGCACTTTAACCACTAGGGCCCCAATTTAATTTGAATTTAAGTGTCATTAAATAAAAAAAATCAAATGCACTGAACGTTATTGCTCATTGGGCATTCATCTTTTTCTGTCCCCCTAAAATTCTAAAGTGGTTCCAACTGACTGCCAATTTTGAAGTACCTAATGGGCTTCAAGGGCCACATTTTGCCTCAAGGTTAGTCCTTGATACAGATAGTCCTTGACTTATGACTGTAATTGAGCCTGTAATCACAATTGTAAGTCATTGTGGTTGTAAATTGAGGCATCACAGGACCGAACCCAATTTTGGGGGCATTTTTGCAGCAATTGTTAAGTGAATGCTCTCTTCTCTTCTCTTCTCTTCTCTTCTCTTCTCTTCTCTTCTCTTCTCTTCTCTTCTCTTCTCTTCTCTCCTCTTCTCTTCTCTCCTCTCCTCTCCTCTCCTCTCCTCTCCCCTCCCTGAGAGAAAATGACTGGCTGTGGAATGTCATCCAACTGCTTCATGCCTAAGCTGGGACTGGAATTGCAGGTCTTCTACTTTCTAGCTCAGTGCCTTAATAACTACACCAAATGGGCTGTCTAAGTTTCCTTTCAAATTATTGAAAAAGCAGATCCTTCTCTTCCCTTCTCTTAAAATTGCTTTGGAATTTTCTTCTCCTTTGATTTTACTTTTTTTTTTCCAAAAAGCATTTTTTTCCTATCAAATTGAGTTATAACCTAGTTTACCATAGAGCATAGAGTATTTAACAATTGGCTCGATTCACCCATTGTGTAAGCCTCAGACCTTGACTGATAAAACACAACCCTTGATATCACACGTTAAAATCAAGAAAACCGCACTTCGACTTTAACACATTATGAAATGCACTTATATCATTGAATTAAAAAAGAACAAAAGAAAGTGCAAACCATTGTACGATATTTCTGACACTGCTACATTTCTCTCCTTTTACAGACATTAGAAACATTCATTTTCATCGCCTACTCGCATCAAACTTTAGCAGCCCTCTGAGCAGGCAAAACCAGAAAGATATAAATTGACGAGAGACGCTTTCCAAAATATTGCAGAGGAAAGATATTGGGCCACTAAAATATTTCCCGGACAAGTCATTGATAGAAACACTGAACTATGGAGTAGCTGATGATTTATGAGGCTCACCAGTCTCACTTTCATTTCAAAGAGGTCCAACTCTATCAGTCAGCAATAATCAGAGATCTCATTATTTGGGAATTTCTGTGACCCATGTTTTTTTTCCCCTTCATGTGGCCTTCCTTTTCAACTCTTCAGAACTCCTCAGTCATCATATCTGCTCAGAGGAAGGTCTGAGGAACACGGAATCTCCTTTTTCATTTTGATAACCAGGCAGGGCAAATTGATGAGGTCACAGCTAGCTGGCTCCATCCAAACAAAGCTGTTAACAATTTTTTTGGCAGGAGTCCTTATTAAAGAGCATTTGTCTCTGGCCGAAGCGTAGGCCAAGGCAATGGAATGATATCCATGATGAATTAGGCTATTCTTCAAGACAAGAGCCCTAATCCAGAATGCTACATTCACCAGCAAAATACTTTTCTTCTGAGTGATAAGGGCAGCTGTGGGCCTTGCTTTAAGGACTCTCCTCCTTGACCAAACCATGAAGGGGTAGACTTAGAGTGGTTGATCCAAGATCACTTTCCATTGAATTGATGTCTCTGTGCTCATCTTGAATGAGATTTCCTGTAAGGATTGCCTCTCCCTCTAGCTTCAGAAAGTGAAAACTCTTGAAACGGAGTATTTCAAAAGGAAGCTTTTATTAAGCAGATGTGAAAGCAATGGGGTTCAAAGCAATGTTAGGCAAGACAAGTAGAATTAAAGCAGTAGAGACCCTTCCCATTAGACAGAATGCAGATTTTAGCCAATACACAAGTGTGAAGATGTTTTCTTTACCAGCTGCCCTCAGAAACCATACAAGCATACATTCCCGTGGTCATCTTCCATTAGCCATTAAAGTGAAACATCCCACATGCCCATCATAAACATTCTCCAAAGGTGAGGAGATCTCAGGGCGCTTCGGTGCCAGGATACAAGTTGTAAAATATCAGTTGTCAGAGGCACTGCTAATAAATCAAATCCAAGGCCTCCCCTTCTCCCAATTGAACGGCAGTATCAATTTTAGGATTCTGAGATAGTTATTCATATGAAGAAATATTGTGTTATCTTTTCTCTAGCTTAAGCTTGATGTCAATTGTTTTCTATGGATGGCCTTCATTTTGAATAAAAGATAATATCATTTTCTCTGGATTTCCCTCTATCTACATTATTCATAATTTGTGATTTGCATCATATTCCCTCTTGGACCATCTTGTTTAAAATCCAAGGGAGCTATTTGGCAAAACCAACTCGAATCAGAAGATTCATTTCTCCTTCAGCACATTTCATCAGTTAAACCCAGTAAGTCTGGGCATTTATATGTGAGTTTATCATGTATATATATATAAAAAAGGCCAGATTGTCCAAGCTCTGGGTGAGGAAGAAACCAGGGGAAAAGAAAGGAAAGACACTTTTTGTGGTCGGCCATGTTCATATTTTTAAAAGCAGAGTTCAATACTTCGTAAGTTATCCAGAATTCAGTGCTTCATCATTGAGACAGGCCCGTTAAATACTGAGGTGAATGTTAAGATTCTGTATGGCTTGCCTTTAGCAAAGAAAACGAAGCACATCTAAATAGTACTTTTCTTCCCTCGATTTGGCTGTTGGGGGGACAGAAAGTATGAGGCAACAGTGTCACATTCTTGTTAATTCCCTGACATAAAAGACCAAGGTGTATTGCAGCCTTGGCGGAATGCTCAGATGAGGAGGGCAAAGCAGTCTGTAATTATAATTTATAAATAAATGTATACATGATGTTATAAAGGAAAGTCAAGTGACCTTCCTTCAATAAACTATGACTTATTTATTTATTTATTTATTTGTTTGTTTGTTTGTTTGTTTGTTTGTTTGTTTGTTTGGTTTATTTTATTACATTTCTATGCCGCCCAACTCCCAAGGACTCTGGGGGGCTCACAGCATATAGTAAAGCTCTTGTTGTTCTGTGTATTTGGTCAACCTAGCCCAGGGGTGTCAAACTCGATTTCATTGAGGGCCGCATCAGGGTTGACCTCAGGGGCGGGGGGTGCAGATGGGGCGTGGCCAGAGTGGGTGTGGCCAGGTCAATGTCACTCATGTCGGGGGTGCCTGTGGTGGCCTGAGCGCTCTGCCAGCGAAAACAGGCTCCCAAACTCCGTTTTCGGCTGCAATGGCCTCCTGCAGCACTCTGCCAGCGAAAATGGACGGCATGCGGCCGTCCTGAGCTCCGTTTTCATTGGTAGAAGCACCATGAGCCGGTCCTTCATTGTTTCCAGGGTGGCCCCCGCAGGCCAGATCTAAGTACCCTGCGGGACGGATCCAGCCCCCGGGCCTTGAGTTTGACACCCCTGACCTAGCCCATTTGTTATTGTGAATATCTGCTTCTCATCCAAGAAGCTTCTTCAACTCTGAAGAAAAACCAGAAAGTCCAGTGGCCTCTTGAAAAAGCACCTTTGGGACAACCATGACCTGGATGATTGAGAATCTCCATAGACAACCCCCTTGAGTTATTAGCAACATCAATAAAGGTGGGATACAAATAATCGAATCAAGAAATAAACGATCTACAGGAGCCATTAGTTTCACATTCTTGCAACCCTCAACTCCCGATCCAGCAAAGAAGGAAACACAATGTATGTGTGTGTGTGTGTGTGTGTGTGTGTATTTGGCTTCTAGGTCTTTACAAAAGAGAGCATCCATGGATGCCATAGAATGCTAGGAATCACCTGAAGGGATAAAAAAGAGGATGCAATTATCTGCAAAGTCGCCGAGTCTGAGCAGTGAAACTTCAAGCTCGACCCAACAGGTCGTCAGCTATTGAGTTCCTGGGGATTTTCCAAATAATCATCAGCAAAGCAAGCTCCATTTTCAATCCTGTATCATACTGTCAGAACCTTGACCAGTACAACACAGAGAGAAGAGCTATCTGCTGACCTGCGGACCAACGGCAAAGCTAATCTTTCACATACAGAGATCAACAAAGCAATCAGCGGGTTGTAAGAATAAAATTACACCCTACACTTCCTACCCTTGGCAAATAGAATAGCAGTCACTTGTTCTCACTTCTTGAAGTGGGGAGTGACTTCCCACCCCCCCCCCATGTCAGCATCCCTTTCTACACACACACACACATACACAAGCTGTAATAACAGAGGAAGAAGCTTTATTGAACAATGCAGGTGGTCTCTGGAGATTTATAGAATTAAGATGTCTTCAAGAAAGGTTCATAGAGGTGAAAAAGGGAGAGAGAGAGAGAGAGAGGAAAAAAAGGGTTTGACTTTTCAAGGACAAAAAGAAAAAAGAAACAGCAGTCATTTATTTTCTAAAAAATCACACTGCCAAAATGTTTTCAGTTCAAAAAATAGAGGTATTCTCATTTTAGCAGTCTCGTTCACTCAGCTGGGGGAAAAAATGTAGATTCTTGTATTAGTTGTTTTGGCTGGTTGTCTTTAAAATGTGTGCAAGTGCACACAAGCAGACACATGCCCATATCCACCCAATCATGCCAGGCTCATTGGAAGACTCACAAAATATTTCACAATGAATAGAAGATCCCAACAAAATCAGTTATATCAGGTGGGATAAAAGCACACTAAGTTTTCTTGGTTTTTAATGAGGGAAAAAATTTTCCCCCACCGGAATTAAGTGCCTATAAGATTGTCTGGATGAAAATCCACTTCAGTGGAATGTCATAATCAACCCCCAGCATAGAATATTCTGAGTAATATACTTGATGCTAAAAATCAGCTTTTTTTGCAAAACAAACAAAGCTTGTTCAAGAATGCCTGATAGGAAAAAACCAAAGCAAAACATTAATTTAGCCTGAGAAATGCCAATGCAATAGAAATTCTTTTGACGTCCCTAAAAAAGTCTTCAGATGTTAGTCCTCTGGAGGAATTTCTGAATTCATGACAGATATTACTTCAGGGATCACACAGAGATGGGTGCAAGACTGTCTGATGAATTCTACTGGTTTTAACAAAATATCCTCGGGGGTACTTTAGATGTGTGGATAATATCATTATACATATTAGTCATTGGGTTGGCCTGTAGGGAATGAAATTCTACAGTTTATTTATAGAGGTGGTAGGCAGATAAACCTTGGGGCTCAATCAAACCTCCATTGTTTTATCTTTTGTCCGCACTTGAAGGCAGGACACGAAGCAATGGATGGAAACTAACCAAGGAGAGAACCAACCGAGAACTAAGGAGAAATTTCCTGACAGTTGGAACAATCAGACATGGAACGAGTTGCCTACAAAAGTTGTGGGTGCTCCAATAACTCATTCAGCAAACTGGAGGCTTTTAAGAAGAGACTGGACAGCCATTTGTCGGGAATGGTACAAGGTTTCCTGCTTAAGCGGGGGGTGGTGGTGTTGGACTAGAAGACCTTCAAAGTCAAACGCTCTTGTTCTATTCTATTCTATTCTATTCTATTCTATTCTATTCTATTCTATTCTATTCTATTCTATTCTATTCTATTCTATTCTATTCTATTCTACTCTACTCTACTCTACTCTACTCTATTCTTTCTTTTATTATTGCATAAGTCAACCAAGGAATGTTGTTGTTATGGAGAGAGAGACAGAGAGAGAGAGAGAGAGAGAGAGACAGAGAGACAGAGAGAGAGAGAGAGAGAGAGAGAGAGAGAGAGAGAGAGAGACAGAGACAGAGACAGAGACAGAGGCAGAGAGACAGAGGCAGAGAAAGAGAGACACACCCAGAGAGAAGAGCAGTTATTGGCAGAATATGTTTTTCCCTAATCTCCGTATAAAAAGAACATCTAAGGAACATGTGACCCACAGTCTCCGCCTCTCCTGAGCCTCAGGGACAGAGTCTTTCCGTCAATGGTAACCTTTTATCCTTGCCATACAGGACGGCCGATGGAAGCGCATGTGAGTGAAAATGCTTTCCGGTGGTTTGCTGACGCCAACTGACTAAGATAGCTGGCAGGAGCAACAACACATCTAATGGCATCTGAAGCCAGAAACAGCGGAGCTTTCCCTAAGTCCGCCTGCCTCTCGATGTCCTCCACCCTTTGTCACAAGGTTTGTCTTGATAGGTCGTAGTCTATCTTAAGTACTGAAGCTGGAGGGGAGCCTAGTTTGGCAAGGTTGGACTCGATAGCCTTGATACATGATGAAGAGAATTTATCTTGGAGGGTTAATGGAGCAAGACCTTGCGCATATCAACTTTGGTTATCAAAATCCTAATGGAATCCCCAACGATGTCTTTATCTACAGTATTGCTGCACAGTCTTTGCTGGAATGAAGAGAAGAAGTGAATTGGATGCAAACCTTTCTAATTCAACATTCTTATTCCACATGATGAAGGAGAGACTTCTAGGAAGTCTACAGCAATTCCCTTCTCCCCTCCATCCTCCTTTTTCCCCCAAACTTACCAGTAGCATTTCAAAATCCAGTTTTTTCAAAAATGTAAGCATCTTCCCACAGCAAATGGTGGCACTAGGCAAGGCAGTAGGAGCTTGTTTACTTAGGTATTTTGCACACTTTGTTGCTTTTCTCCCCCGTATCGGTGGGTATAACACACAATACCTGAAGCCACACAATGAAAAGAATTACACTTTGATGCCCGTCGTTATCTTAATATCAAACTTGTCCCGATTTAATACAGCCAGAGGGTATCAACTCCTGTGTATTGATGGGCAGAAAATCTCTATGTTCTGTCTCGTGCGACATCAGATTACCCCTCCGCGTGTGGCTGTCTCTTCCGTGCTGATGGCCTGAGGAAATGATGCACGTGCAACTAAGTGGCACATTTGTGCTATGAACCATATTTCAATGAATCCAAATGCATTTTAGCTTGTTCGCTGTGCCTCCATCACATCATGATGATAACTCCTCTCCGGGGATGTAAAGTTAGAATAGAATAGAATAACAGAGTTGGAAGGGACCTTGGATGTCTTCTAGTCCAACCCCCTACTTAGGCTGGAAACCCTACACCACTTCAGACAAATGGTTATCCAACATCTTCTTAAAAACTTCCAGTGTTGGAGCATCCACAACTTCTGGAGGCAAGCTGTTCCACTGATTCATTGTTCTCACTGTCAGGAAATTTCTCCTTAGTTCTAAGTTGCTTTTCTCCTTGGTCAGTTTTCACCCATTGCTTCTTGTCCTACCCTCAGGTGCTTTGGAGAATATCTATCATCTATCTATCTATCTATCTATCTATCTATCTATCTATCTATCTATCTATCTATCTATCTATCTATCTATCTATCTATCTATCTATCTATCTATCTTATCTCTACCTCTACATTCATATCTATATCTACCACCACTATCTTTCATCTAGCTATATCTTTCTTCCCTTTTCACAGTCAAGCTGCCAGTCAGATTGACAAGAAATAACCTCAAGCATGCTCCTTGCTCTCCATCAAAAAGGAACTAACTTCAAATCAGTTATTTCACAGGATCACGGACTTGAAAGAGACAAATGAAAAAGTAAACTGCCTACTTGGAAATTGGGGATGACCTACCCAAGACACATCAAGACATACTGTAACACCTGCTAGGCAGCATTGTTTTTCAAAAGGATCAGGAAAGTCAATCCAGAGCCCTATCATATTTCTGAATATATGTCACTCTTATTCTGGAAAATACGTATCTCTTCGCAAAATAGAGAGGAACATATAGAACTTTTCTCCAGGAAATATACACCTCTCTTGATAAATGCATGCAATGCAAAATAGATGCAATGTGGAGAGAGGGAGACCAGATTGGATCTACTCCATATTTGTCAGAGCAAATTCCATATATATAAGAGTACAGTACATTTATTGAATAGCCCGAAGGCCTTTTCAAAAAAAAAGAAAAACAGAACAAACAGGTACAGAAACAACCATACAAAAATATATATGGTACATGACATCAGAATTCTACGATATCAAAATTCAATAACTAAATTTCTAAAACTAGATAACCCAAATAAAATATCTCGTCTCTAACTCAGCTCATCTTTCTTACAATCAATGAAATTCTTTTCAATGTAGCTGGCTGGTATTGCTGTCATCCTATTAAGATAGCGAGTGATAGCCCTTACCAGGGGAGGAGAGTCTGCCTTCAATAGAAATGCTAATTTATGCCTTACATTCCAGTGGGAAAATTTATTTATAATTGGGGACAGGTATTGTTTTCTTACTTCCTCATACATATCATTGTATGATTACAAAGTCCTCATTTCTGTGAATGTGCCCACTGTTACTGAATCCCGTAACTTCGCTCCATGAACTCATCTGGCGGTTTTTACATATATGAAAAAGCTGGCCATCTCACTTTGCCCTGTAAAAAGACAGACTATCTTTCTGTTTATATCTTTCCATCTACGTCACCAGGATGATTTCGAAAGGGTGGGGAGATTCTGAACTGAGCACACAGAAGATACGTCTGAACGAAGCTTGTGGTTTTGCTCATGTGATAATTTGTGAAACCTGAATCAATACCGTTATTCAACTGATGCGTTCCAAATATTTTGATTGGGGGGGGGAGTAGTTACATTACTAGGAATGAACAAATCTTTAGACTTCCCCTATTCTAGCTATGAACAAAACATCCATTAAATCTTATTAGTGGAAATATTATTGAAGAAAGGATAAAAAGAGCCATGGGGGTGCAGTGGTTAGAATGCAGTATTGCAGGAGTTCGATTCTGACCGACTCAAGGTTGATTCATCCTTCCATCCTTCTGAAGTGGGTAAAATGAGGACCCAGATTGTTGGGGGCAATATGCTGACTCTGTAAACCGCTTAGTGAGCGCTGTAAGGCACAATGAAGTGGTATATAAGTCTAAGTGCTATTGCTATTTTCCTTCCTTCCTTCCTTCCTTCCTTCCTTCCTTCCTTCCTTCCTTCCTTCCTTCCTTTACATACATATATACATACATACATACATACATACATACATACATACATACATACATACATACATACAAACAAACAAACATACCAGCTCAAGGTTAGCTCAGCCTACCATCCTTCCGAGATCGGTAAAATGAGGACCCAGATTGCTGGGGGCAATATGCTGACTCTGTAAACCGCTTAGTGAGCTCTGTAAGGCACTATGAAGTGGTATATAAGTCTAAGTGCTATTGCTATTTTCCTTCCTTCCTTCCTTCCTTCCTTCCTTCCTTCCTTCCTTCCTTCCTTCCTTCCTTCCTTCCTTCTCTTCCTTCTTTCCTTTCCATCCATACCAGCTCAAGGTTGGCTCAGTCTTCCATCTTTCCGAGATCGGTAAAACGAGGACCCAGATTGTTGGAGGCAATAGGCTGACTCTGTAAACCGCTTAGAGAGGGCTGTAAAGCACTATAGGAATAGCAATAGCACTTATATTCTGCTTCACAGTGCTTTACAACCCTGTCTAAGCAGTTTACAGAGTCAGCCTATTGCCCCCAACAATCTGTGTCCTCATTTTACCCACCGTGGAAGGATGGAAGGCTGAGTCAACCTTGAGCCTGGTGAGATTTGATCTGGTAAACTGCTGGCAGCTGGTGATCAGCAGAAGTAGCCTGCAGTACTGCGCCACCGCGGCTCTTATATACGACTATGAGGTGGTATATAAGTCTAAGTGGTATATAAGTCTAAGTGGTATATAAGTCTGCGCCAAGGTGGCGCAGCGGTTAGAGGCAGGTACTGCAGGCCACTTTAGCTGACACTGATCCGCAGGTCAGCGGTTCAAATCTCACCGGCTCAAGGTTGACTCAGCCTTCCATCCTTCCGAGGTAGGTAAAATGAGGACCCAGATTGTTGGGGGCAATATAAATACACATTGCTTACTGGTGTAAACCGCTTAGAGAGTGCTTGCACTGTGAGGCGGTATATAAATCTCACAAAATAAAATAAATAAATAAATAAGTGCTATTGCTATTGCTAAAAAGAAAGAGAACTAGAAAGACATAGGACTTTTCCATGTTAGATATTTATAGCTCCTTCTAGAATCAGCCAATCAAGCTTGTATCAAATATTAGTAATGTAGGCTTCAGATCCTGTAAATGATGGCTGGGGGGTACTATGAAGATGCTAGTTCAGAAATAACTTTATTCCCAACTGTTGGCAGTATGAGAGGTTTGTTTTTGTTTTCAAACTCCGAAGCCAATCTTCTCCTATCACCCACTGAACTTCTAAAGACATTTCTTCTTTACCTGCTTTAACTGTTCCCAAGGTTTGCATTGAGGGCAATCTATCTTTTGTTAAAGAGGAGGTGCATCAACTCAATTCATTCCTTCTTCCAGAAATAACACTAAAACAGTGACTCATGGGGAGCTCCGAATGGCAAAGCAGATTGCAATATTTTTGTGCTTCCTCTTATGCTCGTACTGAAACACACACAGAGAGAGACACAGACACACACACACACAAGTTTGCTTCAAGGATTGAAGACTCTGACCTGACCCCAACCAAATTTAAATAGCAGTCTTCAGGAGATGAGATACTGGTGCATTCTGTAGATAGCTGCCTGGAAGTCTGCCGGCTTCTTTTAAATCTTCCCTTGAACTTCTTCAGTTTCAGCATCTTTCATGTGCCTTAAAAAGCAGCGTCGTTTTAACGCACCCTTCAAATATCACCATCTGAAGGTTCAAGACACCCAAATCTCCAGGAGAAAGACAGACGTTCTGTTCTCTTCACTCCGTGAGAACTTCAGTTTTCTCTTGACTTGTGTACTGAAGTTACCACTGAATTCTTCTACCCTGACATTAAACAGAATTACTTGGCTGAAGAAATAAAGTTATCTAAGATTTTTTAAGACTCTGTTCAAAGACGGGTGGGGGGAGAGAACAGGTGGTGCTCAGGCGAAGTAGAAAAACAGTGAGTAAGAAAATGTTGATTTTTTTTTCCCCTCCAATATTTGAAGACCAATTACAAAATAAGAAGTCATACGTAACCATACCAATAATTTTCCGGCAATTTTCTGAGAGGGAGGGAAAAGAAATAGCCACCGTTGTTCTATTTGACTAATGCTTCCCTCTTTTATCTGAGAGCTGGCATTTTAATGCAGACAGTCTTACCTCTGGTGTAATTAAAAACATTTATGTAGAGGATAAATGAACCAACTTTATCCTTGTTGACTAAAGCCAACAAAAAGTGGTCAAGAAAAATAGGTGTTTTGCCAGCCAGTCATCGCTGCCGGTTCGGCGAGCGGGGGCAAGTTTACGCCACCGATACGGGAGAACCGATCCGAACCGGCAGCAGCCCACCACTGGGCTAACCTTGCGATGAGGGAACTATTGTAGGTATGTAGCTGAACAGGGAGAAGGTGCCAGGCCGAAGCCATGTTTGTAGAGAGACTTCGGCCTGGTTTCTCCACCCAGTTTAAAGTTCATTCCCTTTTCCCCCACACCCACAAGTCCATCACGTTGACCAGTCTCTTTCTGCCAACTTGTCTGGTCCTCCCCTAAGCTTCCAGCCAGGTGCTGGACTTGTGGGTGTGGGGAAAAGGGAATGAACTTTAAACTGGGTGGAGAAACCCTCATAGCTTAGATTCGGGTTTCTCACAGATGTGCCAACATGGCTCTGCCAATAAATTGGAACTTTGAGGAATACTTTGCCTTGGACTCTGATTTGGTTTTGGATGCTATTTGGAACCCTGACAGAAGGCTTAGGAGCAGAGATGGTATTCAGCCGGTTTGGACCAGTTCGGGCGAACCGGTAGTAGCGACCTGCAGGTGGGCCTGCCCCCGCCCACCCACCCACCTGCCCCGGCGCTATGCCGTCCTATTTAGGCACATTTTGAAGCCATGGACATGCGCACAAGCCACACGCGCAAGCAAAGCGCATGCACAGATGCCCGAGTGCATGCGTGGAAGGTCACATTTGCGAACCGGTAGGGAAAGTAAGTGAATACGACCTCTGCTTAGGAGTGACATGATAGTTGTCTCCCAATACTTGAAGGGCTGTCACAAGGAAGAGGGAGTCAACTTATTCTCCAAAGCCTCTGAGGACAGGCCAAGAAGCAAGGGCTAGAAGCTCATCAGAGGAAGATCCAACCTAGAAGTAAGGAGAAATTTTCTAACAGTGGGAACAATTAATCGATGGAATAGCTTGTGGGTGCTCCATCACTGGAAGTTTTCAAAAACAGACTGGACAACCATTTGACCAGGATGATATAAGGTCTCCTGTCCTGATCAGGAGGTTGGACCTCCAAGATTCCTTCCAGCCCTATGATTTTACGATTCTAAAGCCAACTTCAGTTCACCACTGAAGAGAGAGCTTGGCACAGGAACATGGAAAACTCACTTAACGCTGCACCAATCTACAGAGTACTGTTACTATGTACTCTACTCAAGGGATCCTACCTGATGCCTCCAAGTGATAAATAAGAAAATAAAAGTCACATCATCCTTGCAAGCCCATCAACTGGTTATGACAGAAGAGCTAGCAACGATGAAAGTCAACCGAAGGCACGGCTTTACTTTGGAAAGAATGCTAATGAAGGGGTGGTTGACGCCTTCCTTGTTTGAACTGCTCCCTGCAATTAATTAGATGTTTCACTTAAAGCAGGAATGAAACCTAGGAAAGAAATATTTAGCCAAAGCATGGGATTAATGAATGCTTTCTCTTAGACCCAGCAAGGTAAAAAAATCACAATAGTCCTGAAAATATACATTTTCTTCTAATATAGTTTGAGTTTGGCTTTCCTGATGCAAAGGTTATATTTAGCCAGTTGGAAATAATAGGAAAAGGGCACTCTAAGTGCAAGGAAGAACGAATCAAAGGTATGGTAAGGCAAAATCTGAGTCCTAGGATAAACAAACCATGAAGGTTCAAGAGAAAGGATTCCTTGACCCATTTCTAAGAAGATTGAACATTACTCTAATGGTAGGCCTTTAAGTATTGTGGAATCTTTTGGAAGCTATAGCAATAGCACTTAGACTTATATACTGCTTCATAGTGCTTTACAGCCCTCTCTAAGCGGTTTACAGAGTTCAGCATATTGCCCCCAACAATCTGGGTCCTCATTTTACCGACCTCGGAAGGATGGAAGGCTGAGTCAACCTTGAGCCGGTGAGATTTGAACAGCTGAACTGCTGAACTAGCAGTAGCCTGCAGTGCTGCATTTAACCACTGCACTATCTCGGCTCTCTATTGCATTTAACCACTGCACTATCTCGGCTGACGTATTGAAGACTTGCTTGAGCTACAGAACTACAGAAAAGAAATTCTGCATTTTTTAATATCAATTTTCTTTCAGCGGAGAATAAAATTTTAGAGAAATGTTTAGAGGTGCACTAGGTTTTTGTGATGCGGTGGCTCAGTGGCTAAGGCGCTGAGCTTGTCGATCAGAAAGGTCGGCAGTTCAGTGGTTCGAATGCCTAGCGCTGCGTAACGGGGTGAGCTCCCGTTACTTGTCCCAGCTTCTGCCAACCTAGCAGTTCAAAAGCAGGTAAAAAGTAGAAAAATAGGGACCACCTTTGGTGGGAAGGTAACAGCGCTCCGTGCACCTTCGGTGTGTAGTCATGCCGGCCACATGACCACGGAGATGTCTTCGGACAGTGCTGGCTCTTCAGCTTAGAAATGGAGATGAGCATCACCCCTAGAGCCGAAAATGACTAGCACGCATGTGCGGGGGAACCTTTACCTTTACCTTAGATTCTTGTTTAGTGACGTGAGTAGCCAGGGTGAGTATGAATGTCCTATCTTCCATGGTCATCTCCTTAGTCTTCAAAACTTCTATAAATATAAGGAGATAAATTTTCCTAATTGTCCCTCTACTCCCAGAATAACAGAGTTGGAAAGGACATTGAGGATCTTGTAGTCGAACCTCCTACTGAAGCAGAAGGCCTGATATCATTTCAGACAAGTGGCTGTCCAGTCCCTTCTTAGAAGCCTCCAGTGATGGGGTACCCACAACTAACAGATTAACAGAGTTGGAAGGGACCTTATAGATCATCCAGTCCAACCCCCCCCCCGCTTGAGCAGGAGACCCTACACCAGGGGTGGCCAAACTATGGTTCTTTGAGGACCTGTGGACTTCAACTCCCAGAATGCATGCATGGCTAGCTCAGGAATTCTGGAAGTTGAAGTCCACAGGTTCTCAAAGAACCATAGTTTGGCCACCCCTGCCCTACACCACTTCTGACAGATGGCAGTCCAATCTCTTCTTGAAAGTCTCCAGTGATGAAGCTCCCACAACTTCTGAAGGCAACTTCTGTTCCATGGGTTGATTGTTCACACTGTCAGAAAGTTCCTCCTTATTTCTAGGTTGAATCTCTCCTTGATCGGTTTCCATCCATTATTCCATCTATAACTTCTGAAGGAAAGCCGTTCCACTGACTAATTGTTCTCACTGTTATGAAATTTCTCCTTAGTTCTAGGTTGCTCCTCTCCTGCTATCATTAAGAGGAAGTCCTGCCCTTAAAAACTTGTGGTGTATTCATGGGTGAGAGACACTTAAGGTTCCCTTCGTGCCTGCGGTTGGTGGGAGAGGCAGAATACAATGCTGTTCTATTACTTCTTCCTTCTTTAAAATAGCTCCTTCCCAGAAATTTGGGTCGTGCCTTCTCTCCTTGCCTTTAGGAAAGTTGTCAGAACAGAACTGTTCTATGCAAACATTCATTTGTAACAGTTGTTGACATGAATTATGGATGCAGGGTTGAGATTTTGATTAGCTTGATTTATGTTTTATGTATTATTTTTACATTATTGTACTATAAATGGGAATTACTCTGAAATGTAGGGGTATAAAACAGTTGTTAATAAATAGAGTTCAGGAGGATATATACATTAGGAGATGAGAAATGAAAGAATTAAATAAGAACCAAACTGTGCAATGGAGTCAGGCATCTGTTTGAGAATTGTTCCTGTAAAGTAACAGAAGTATCCACCTACCCAGATACAATAAGGGTGGAGAGCAAGGGTGGGTTCTATTTACCTTCCCCACCGGTTCGCATCACGACAGAAGTGCACAGCAACCACGGACCGGCACCGACCGAAATGGATCCATGACATCACCGGCGGGTTGCTACCAGTTCGTGCGAACTGGTCTGAACCGGGAGGAACCCACCTCTGGGAGAGAGCTATGTTGGTCTATTGGTTAAGGCAACAAGCTAGAAATCGGGTGATGGTGAGTTCTAGTTTCTAGTGATGGTGAGTTCTAGCCTTAGGCATTAAAGCCAGCTGTGTGACTTTAGTATTGGCTCAACTTTGATCAAAATAAAATGAAACTGAAATTTCTTCCTAGTACATTTATATCCCACTAGTCTCAAAAGTATGGAGTTCATATTTTCACACCATTGTAACTGATCTTTACACACACACACACACACACACACACACACACACACACACACACACACACACAACACAATTTCTTTTCATGTTCCTATAAGTCCCTTGCATCTAGGTAGAATCGGGGCGACTGAATGGACCTTGAGCATTTACTAGCCGGATGCCCTTCCTGATGCCTATGTGAAGTTCGCAGCAGACAATTACTCATTGCACCCAAAGAGAGAAATACCCGCCACTATCTAGGATTGAACTAATACCCTCCTGATTGTGAGGCGAGAGCTCCACCTCTAGGCCACCGCTGTAACTGATCTATAATTATCAGTTAACAAATCCCATTCATATAGATAATTCAGTCGAGCAGATCCAGATTCAGGCAACTGAAGCCCAAAGCATAGCCTGACAATGGTGCCTCTCAGCCTTCCCATTGTTTAGCTGGAACTTTGATTTTTTGAAGCTTACAACAAAAATGGCATTCCAGATCCAAGTGACGCTTCTGTTTGAAGAAACACACCGGAGGACACACTGTACTTTGAACCAGATGTTGAAAGCCACCCAACCTCTGGTTCAAAGCCACATAGTAACACGCTAAAGCTCTTTTTCTTGATGGAGGGATACAGCAGTTTGAACAGAGCCTCCTTCATACTATTTAACTACTGTAGTATCTGGGATGTTACAGTAACACCTTCTCAAAGCGGAAGGGAGTTATTTGGGTGAAAATTTCCTGCACAGGTTTTTTTTAAAAGATTTTGAGGATTAAAGGTAGCATAACGAGCTGAGGTGGCACAGCGGTTAGAGGCAGTACTGCAGGCCACTTTAGCCGACTGTGATCCGCAGGTCAGCGGTTCAAATCTCACCGGCTCAAAGTTGACTCAGCCTTCCATCGTTCCGAGGTAGGTAAAATGAGGACCCAGATTGTTGGGGGCAATATATAAATACACATTGCTTACTGGTGTAAACCGCTTAGAGAGTGCTTGCACTGTGAGGCGGTATATAAATCTCACAAATAAATAAATAAATAAATAAATAAATAAATAAATAAATAAATAAATAAATAAATAAATAAATAAATAAATAAATAAATAAATAAATAAATAAATAAATAAATACAATTACTATCAAAAGAAGTTTGGGATCCGTGGCCATCAACATGACAATCATTCCCAGTTTTCTGGAAGGATAGGATAAATTTTACACATGATTAAAATTGACTGGAGAGTTAACATATTTGCATCCGTGACCTATCAAACTCTGGATCTCTTTTCTTGGTTCTCCTTTTACTGACAGACTTTATTTGAATTAATGTGTTTTGAAATATATATATATATATATATATATATATATATATATATATATATATATATATATATATATATATATATATATATATATATATATATATATATATATATATATATATATATATATATATATATATATCAGTAGCCTTCCAGACAAACCAATGTAGAACAGACACATTATTATTATGCTAAGCTATTCTATTATTATGCTAAGCTATTCTAGTGTGAGCAAAGTTCAGGTCTTCAAAGCAGACTTAAAACACTTTGAAATGATAGTTCTTTTTTAAAATAAAAAATAAAAAATCCCCTTATGCATTATCATATCATAGCTTAGATGCATGAAACCTGATAAACTGTCACCTTGTTTTTCTTCCAACATCAAAACTATTTCCATGCAAATGAAAAGGAGGCGAAAAAAAACAAACCCCACAATAATTTCCATGCATTAAAATTTGAATGCAGGAATGTGCATTTCACGAAGCTTGTTTTCTCTTCTTTCAAAGTGAGGCATATGTGCCCAAACCAAAGAGAGAGCAATTGTTTTGACATTTATAAATTTGGGGGTCTCCACTACCAGTTTGGCAACAATTGGGGTCTTTATTATGTAAAACCTAATGTTTGTTGTCCCGTGATAACCCCTAGCAATGAGACTAAACCACCAAAGAAACTTGGAGTGACAATTTAAATGGTGAAAAAAGTAAGGTTCGACATTTAGGCAAGAAAAACAAAATGCACAGGTACAGTATATGTGGTACCTGGTACAACAGTAGTAACTGTGAGAGGGATCTTGGAGTCCTAGTGGACAACCATTTAAACATGAGCCAGCAGTGTACTGCAGCTGCCAAAAAAGCCAACACAGTTCTAGGCTGCATAAACAGGGGGATAGAATCAAGATCACGTGAAGTGTTAATACCACTTTATAATGCCGTGGTAAGACCACACTTGGAATACTGCATTCAGTTTTGGTCACCACAATGCAAAAAGGATGCTGAGACTCTAGAAAGAGTGCAGAGAAGAGCAACAAAGATGATTAGCGGACTGGAGGCTAAAACATATGAAGAACAGTTGCAGGAACTGGGTATGTCTAGTTTAATGAAAAGAAGGACCAGAGGAGACATGATAGCACTCTTCCAATATCTCAGGGGTTGCCACAAAGAAGAGGGAGTCAAACTAGTCTCCAAAGCACCTGAGGGTAGAATAAGAAGGAATGGGTGGAAACTCATCAAGGAGTGGAGCAACCTAGAACTAAGGAGAAATTTCCTGACAGTTAGAACAATTAATCAGTGGAACGACTTGCCTCCAGAAGTTGTGAATGCTCCATCACTGGAGGTTTTAAAGAAGAGATTGGATAACCATTTGTCTGAAATGGTATAGGGTTTCCTGCCTAAGCAGAGGGTTGGACTAGAAGACCGCCAAGGTCCCTTCCAACTCTGTTATTCTATTCTATTCTATTTCGATAGATGGTTGTCCATTAGGGATGTGCCCAAAGTAGCAAGGGATGAAACACACTTTGGGGGCTCATTGTTATGATGCAATTTCTCTTCTTTATGTTCTTCAACATGAAGATGTGACATCATACGAAAGGGCAGAACTTGAGTTTGGACATTATAATACGGATGTTATGTTGATGTCATCAGAGGTAGCCATAGATGTCTGAGATGAGGTGTTCTCTATGTAAGGAACAAGAATAATGTGGTTTTTAAAACATCTGCAGTACCATCCCAAAGGATGGGTGAGCATTCCATCCAATCATTTTTGAAAATTAGAAAAATGTGTGGTCCTGTGACATCATCGTAACGTCACCAGTGGGTCGCTACTGGTTTGGGCGAACCGGTCCGAATCGGGAGGAATCCACTTCTGGTTTAAATTCTGGTTTCTAGAATATAGATGGAGTCCCACTGGCTTTAATTTTATAAGCCTTCATTCCTGAACTATACGTGCTAGGAAAAAGAAAAGACTTTCCTATTTGTATGAACCTGGCATTTGTGTTTTATAACTCATAGTTTAGGGCTTAGTATATCATGCAATTCCAGAAGTGGAACAAGTTTATATCTTCTGTAAATTACTTCTGAAATGAAAACAGTGATGGTATGCAACTTCAGTGCATCTTTTCTTCAGCGCTGAAAGCAGTATATAGGATTTACTGTCATTCTGAATTTTTCTCCAAGAAAATCAACACAAAATCGAACCAGGGCTTAACCGCCTCTTACATTTTTAAGAGAGATTCATTGTGTGACCATGGTAGCATTTATATAATATGTTAAGCCTGGTTTTCCTCTCCCTCTCCCTCTCCCTCTCCCTCTCCCTCTCTCTCTCTCTCTCTGTATCTGTATCTGTATCTGTATCTGTATCTGTGTTTGCGTGTGTGTTTTGAGAAGACGGGTTCTCTAGGCGTATTGTATGAAAACAGAACTTGGTTCATTCAAAGTTAACAATCTTTTGTGAACCCAATCAGCAACTTTTTCAAAAGTTAGTTCAGGGACAGGCAAAGACTTTGGAAAAAGTGCAAAGAAGCGCAAGTCAGATGAATGAAGGGCCTGGAGGCAAAAACATATGAGGAACAATTGCAGGAATTGGGTATGGCCAGTCTAGAGAAAATAAGGTATGAATGATAGCAGCATTCCAGTATTTGAGGGGCTGCCACAAAAAAGAGGGAGTCAACCTACTCTCCAAAACACCAGAGGGCAGGACAAAAAGCAATGGATGGAAATTAATCAAGGAATCTGGAATTAAGGAGAAACTTCCTAATAGCGACAGCAATTAACCAGTGGAATGGCTTGCCATCAGAAGTTGTGGGTGCTCCATCACTGGAGGTTTTTTAAGAAAAGACTGCACAGCCACCTATCTGAAATGGTGCACAGTCTCTTGCTTGAATAGTGGGTTGGACTAGAACAGCGGTCACCAACTGGTGGTCCGTGGACCACTGGTGGTCCCCGAGAAAATTTTGGTGGTCCGTAGAAAAATTATTTGCATTTTTTATATTGCACTAAATCAGGGGTCCTCCAACTATGGCCCCTAGGCCGGATATGTGAATGAATGTGCTGCAGAGAGTCTCCCCCTTTGGGGTCTTTTTGTGCGGGTCAGAGGGGGGCAGTAATTCTGACTTGGGGTCTGCTTCAGCCTCCTGGTGGAGAGCTTTGGGCGAAGGCTGGAGGGAAGCGCTGCTGGTGGCGAAAAGCCGGAGTCCCTTGTTCCAGTGGGACTGCATCATGGCCTGGAAGTGGCTGACCATCTCAGCCCGCTGAGCCTCCAGGCGCCAGTACCTGGCCTTGCATTCCCTCAGATCTTCCCTCTGCTTGGAAAGCCTATGCTCGTAGTCCTCAGTGAGGTGCTTCTGCTAAGCCTCCTTCTCGGTCAGATCCAATTTGAACTGAGCCAGCTATTTTGCCAACTCTTTCTCGTGGTGGCTGCTTAGCTCCAACAACTGCTTCCTATTGGGGCCCTAAGGAGTCCAGGTGGGCAGGCGAGGAGTCCAGGTGGGCAGGGAGGAGTGCCTGGGAGGGGAGGGACGAGTAGAGGCCAGCGAGGCACCCCTCGATGTGAGTGACATCAAGTTGGCCACACCCACCCAGTCACATGACCACCTAGCCCCGCCCACTCAGCCAGTCATTAGGCAGATCATATTAGTGGTCCGCAGGATTTAAAATTATGAATTTAGTGGTCCCTGAGGTCTGAAAAGTTGGGGATCCCCGGACTAGACGACCTCCAAGGCCCCTGTCAGATCTATTCTGATTGATGGATCCAAGTTTTCTTATTGCCTCTGCTTTTCCAGATCAAAACACTGACATTACTTTATCCATTATTCTCTTGCTCGGTCTTTTCTTATTCTGCACTGTAATCCACCTTTTTTTTTCCTGTATCCAAAAGGGTTGTGTTTTTCCCTCCATTCGCTTATTTGGTAGACTCTCAATCTTGATTGCTTGTATTTTCCTTTCTATTGCTTGTCCTCCTTCATGCTGTGAGACTCCTGCTTCTTGACAGGTAGCTTTGCAGATGGGAAAACATCAAGTAAGGAATCGCAACATACTGATTGGGAAAATTTGACTCCCATCACAGCCTGCAAGGACTCCTCCTTCCGGCCCGGTGGGGGCATTTCCAGCTTGAATATTAAACATTGAGCAAGTCTCAAGCAGGTGGTCCAAATCCCTGCAGAGCCATGTGGGAGTTCTCGCCATCTGCGATAGAACCGCAGCTTGTCACTAAATGGTCAGTTAAATTATTATTGGTAAGGAAATTAGAAGGGGCTTTTAATGGCCAGACGTGGACTGATCTGGTTCAATTTTTTTTACCTGAACAACCAAATAAACGATACATGCAAATGTCAGACGGGAGAAAATAAGTTGCAGGAAATGTTTGACTTAACGTCTACCATTTGGGAATTACCAATGCAAAGCCAGGCAGTTCTTAAGGGCCAATTTTGCAACCTGTCTTGCCATGGTTCTTAAGCAACTCACTGCGGTTGTTAAGTGAATTAGGTCGCCGTTAAGCAAATCCACTTTCTCCATTGACTGGAATGGGTCAGAAGCCAGTTGGAAAGGTTGCAAAGGGGGAATCACATGACCCCACCATCACAAATACATGCCGGTGACCAAGGGCCTGAATTTTGCTCACCTGAACGTAGAGATGTAAGTCCGAGGATTGGTTGTAAGTCGGTGGGGTTTTTTTCAGCCATCGTAACTTCGAATGGTCCCTCAATGAATGGTTGCAAGTTGGGGATTACTTGCATAAGGAAGGTTTCATTCAGCCCCTATGTCAGTGATGGCGAACCTATGGCACGGGTGCCACAAGTGGCACGCGGAGCCATATCAGTGGGCACGCGAGCTCAGGTCCGGTGTGCATGTGTGCACTGGCTGGCTTATTTTCGGGCCTTCTGGGCCCACTGGGAGTCGGGAAACAGGCTGTTTCCAGCCTCCGGAGGGGGTGGGGAAGGCTGTTTTCGCCCTCCCCAGGCTCCTAGAAAGGCTCTGGACCCTGGGGAGAGTGAAAAACAGTCGTGCCATTGCGTGCCGGGAATGGGGGAGGTCACGCGCACATGCAGAAATTCTAATTTCTGCTATCGGGACGCAGGGTGCGAGGTTGTGGTTCCCACCGAATCACTGAAAGCAGGTAAAGCAGGAGACGTTTGCCTGGCAGGATGCAAGCACTGTAACGCACCCTGTGTCCCGATCACAGAAATCGGAATTGCAACAATGGCAAAGCATCACCGCAGCTGGTTTACCCCACACCTTGCACCACATGCACCTGGACAAACCCTTCCATCTCACAGGCAGCCTTGGCAGTAGCGGAGTTCTCACGAGAGCAATCAGTGAAATGGAACTCAAAGGGCTTTGGAAGACGCGCCCGCTCCTAACCTCGTCCAAACTTTTCTCCCTGATTCCAAAAACCTTGCTTTTGGAAGGCTGCTTCGGCTCCTGTTGTCCAGTGCGGGCTTTGCAGCTGGAGAGGTTCCCCCCCCCTACTCTTCCCATTACAAAGTTTCCTGGCCAGAGAACCACACGGATTTCGCCCCTGGCAGCTGGCCTCCGAGGACTGCTTGATCAGGATTGGGGAGGATGGATCCCTGCATTCCACGCTCTCTTCTCCCCCATCCGGGCTCCCCTCCTAGCCCTTCTGCACCATGCGTGGAGAAAGGCAAAGCAACCAAATTAAAAGAAACTCACCAAGCGCAGGTTTCCCAAGACGTCCCTTCTCTGAAGCTTGCTCTGCTGCCGGTGCTTGTGACTGACTACTTCCTCCTCTGCTATGCTCTTCTATGACTCGTGGACTTCAACTCCCAGAATTCCTGTGCCAGCATGATTGGCTCAGGAATTCTGGGAGTTGAAGTCCACAAGTCATAGAAGAGCCAACTTTGTCGCTTTGTTTTGTCGCTGCCGGAGTTTGACTTCGAACTGCGCGCGCTCTCCAGAATTATGCAGGAAGAAAAGGATCGGACAATAAGAAGGTCGGAATCACTTTCGCTCGCTAAATTTTAGTGAGCGAAAGTGATTCCGACCTTCTTATTGTCCGATCCCCTTCTTCCTGCATAATAAGCATCAGCCTTTTCTGTCCATTGGATGATTGCAATGCGCCACTTGCAATCATCCAATGCGCCACGTTTGGCGCATGCGCCACGGTTTGGCCACCCCTGATTTAGAGGGAGAAAGAGGAAGTAGGAGGGGAGAGGAAAAGGAGTGGAGGGAAGTAGGAAAGGGGAGAGAAGGAGTAAGAAAGTAGATGGAGGAGATGGAGACAGAGAGAGGGGAGTGTAAAGGAAAGAAGAAAACAGACTGATAAATAACAGCACAAAATAGGTGCAAAAATAGGATATTGAATTAGGATTGATTAGATAGAAATGCATAATTATGTATGTTATTGATATGCTTCAAGGTATATACATTGATATATAAATATGGATATTGTGGAGAAAAAATAAAAAAAACTTTTATAAAAAAACTTGTATTAAAAAACTTTTATAAAAAAACTTTTATAAAAAAAACTTTTATAAAAAAAAGATATCTCAAATAGACTTAGAATAAACTTACATTCGTGTTGGTATTATTACAACCAGCGACTGCAGCTAGAAGCTATAAACCGTTGAGTAAATGGAAGAGATTTTTGCACTGAGTGTAGGACATGTCCTACACTTCCTTTTGCGGGACTAAGTTTAACTTCATTCTTGCCAGCAGATTTGGAATGTATTGGGGAGAGGGGGGTTAAAAAGGAGTGTGTGTGTGTGTGTGTGTGTGTGTGTGTGTGTGTGTGTGTGTGTGTGTGTGTCGGGGAGGGAATGTCGTGAGCTTTCGGAGTTAACAAAAATGTCTCACTCTACAGAGCTATCTGAGGTCACAGAGAGAGAGCTACATCTTTAAAAGAGACGGATACTCTCTTTTTTCCCCCCACCACCTCTGAAATGTCACTACACAAAGAGATGGAGATAATTTGTATTCCTTCCATATGCCATCTTGTTCTGAATATAAATGCCCACAACCCCAGGAGACCGGTATTTTTCTCAACATGAAGAGTTTTGCAGTATATCCAGCAAGACAACACTTAAAATGAGAAGCCATTTATTCAGAACTGGCATTTTTTGGACGATTTGAATCAACAGGATACAACTGTACATATTACCAGACAGATCTACGGGGTTATATTTTCTCTAGCAGCTCGTCCCTTCGTCTGTACGAAGGGCTGCCAGCATTAAATGAAGTCGTGATTCGAAGCAAACCAACTCGGGGAAAATATGTCTGATGGGACGGACAGTCGACCAGTGAGTTGAGGGTGTGCATGGAAGCTAGAAGAGAGGACAAAGCTGGTCGGACCTCTAAAGAAGAAGCTTCTGTATTGCAATATTTTGTTTCAATCGCACTTGTTAAAAAAATAAATCATATTTCTCTTACATACATGCATTCATAGACTGTCACGTAGTGAATATTGTCAGTTGTATGTCTATGCAGGGTGATGCACCCCTATCCTAATATTATGGTACATTCCAATATAAGCAGAACACGTGATATGATGAGTGCGCATGTGTGCATTCCTAAACCACCATTAATTCTCTTCTGCCTTAGCTGTTGACCTGAACGCTCGTGTTTTCTTAGCAAAGATGTAATTATTCAGGATTTATTGTTTTTGTGCTGAAATAAATATTTTCTATTAGACTTTTAATCTCGGCTTTATTTCTAAATGTCTGAATTCCAAGAAAAGATCCAAACGTCGCCTCTATGAGATTTTATTCTCATCCCAACAGTGGTAGTGTGTTTTCCATAAATCACCTGAGATAGATGATCCTTCAACACTTGCGGTACTGAAAGCAGACCTCAAAGGCAACAACCAGCACCGGTATATATGTTAGACTGATAAATGCAGTAAACCATCAGGTAATTGGCTTAATCAATAAAGGAGAATATTTGTAGCTCAGGGTTGAAATGAGGGGTCCTTGGTGTTCTCTGAGCTTAGATATTTTCTTGCAGCTGTTTCATTACCCAAACTAGGTAACATCACCAGTGCTAGTGACCAGAACTGATGATGTTACCTAGTAGGGTAATGAAATGTCTGCAAGAAAACAACCAAGCTCAGAGAGCACCAAGGACCCCATAGTTGTCCTACCCTCCTCCTCCTCCTCCTCCTCCTCCTCCTCCTCCTCCTCCTCCTCCTCCTCCTCCTCCTCCTCCTCCTCCTCCTCCTCCTCCTCGCAAACCTCACTACCAGCACTGATGATGTTCCCTAGTTTGGGTCATGAAACATTTGCAAGAAAATCACCAAGCTCAGAGAGCACCAAGGAACCCTGAATTGATTTAATCTTTTTTTTTAAAATGTCATTACTACTAGTCCCTTTTTAGACAGTCTATTGAATCACTATTGAATCATAGTGGTTTCTGCAGATCCTCATAAGCCAGAAGTCTTTCTTTTTTTTTTAATCTAAAAGATCCCAATGATTTGGGTTCAGTGGTATTAAAAAAAGATGGACCCGAGTGTTTATTACTGAAATAATGAAACATGACAAGTGTTTTCACTTTGTAGACAACACAATATAAAAAGAGGGAAGGGTGGGGGGGTAAACCCTTTTGCTTTGTGCTGTGCCCTAGTTAAGTACTAAAATAGATTTTTATTGATTGGGCTCTAGCACTTCACTGTGGGAGCAATCTCACCTTTCCCTGTTGACTTTGCTTGTCAGAAGGTCGCCTGACCTTGGGACACTGCAGCCGTCATAAATACGAACCAGTTGCTAAGTGTCTGAATTTTGGTCGCAGGATCATGGGAATGCTACAAAGGGTGTAACTGTGAAAAACGGTCACAAGTCACATTTTTCAGTGCCGTTGTCACGTCGAACGGTCACTAAACAAACTGTTGTACGTCAAGGATTACCTGTAGTTCATACTGGGTTAAATGGAAACAATAGGTATAATTTGACTCCATTTTATACTGTTTTTATTTATTTATTTATTTGTGAGATTTATATACCGCCTCACAGTGCAAGCACTCTCTAAGCGGTTTACACCAGTAAGCAATGTATATATTTACATTGCCCCCTCGGAAGGATGGAAGGCTGAGTCAACCTTGAGCCGGTGAGATTTGAACCGCTGACCTGCGGATCAGTGTCAGCTAATGTGGCCTGCAGTACCTGCCTCTAACCGCTGCGCCACCTCAGCTCTTCATGTTGATATGACCTCTGCACTT
This sequence comes from Diadophis punctatus similis, assembly GCA_023053685.1. Classification (NCBI taxonomy): domain Eukaryota; kingdom Metazoa; phylum Chordata; class Lepidosauria; order Squamata; family Dipsadidae; genus Diadophis; species Diadophis punctatus. The sequence goes on from JALIGW010000088.1 coordinate 578,823, forward strand.
GTTCCTGCATTAAATTCAGCCTGAATCCCAAAGAAGCAGATTTAAATGCAATGTGACCTTCCTTGTTTTGTCATCCAGTATTTCATTAGTACTAACCACCTCCTTTATAACAATGAGCAAGCTTTCAAACTGTAAAGACTTTTGCTTGGGGGGGGTGGAGGGGAGAAATGGGGGGGGGTTTCAATTGGATTACTGGTCAGAAGGTAGCTTTCTTTGTCAGCCAGCAATAATTTATGGTTGGCGGACTATTCTCCATAAGAGTCTATTCGATCTTTCTTAGCCGTTAAAAGCACATCACATTTTTTTTTGCAAGACTCGCTACGGCTTGACAAAGAAACAATGACATTTCTAGATGCGGAAATGACTATATTATTCAGACAATAGTACTTATTCCATTCTCATGTTTTAAAATTGTGCTACATCAAACTGAAGTGCCCCAGCCATTAAATATACTTTACAAGAAACTTCCAAGTGCTTCCTCTCTCTCTCTCTCTCTCTCTCTCTCTCTCTCTCTCTCTCTCTCTCTCTCTCTCTCTCTCTCTCCTTCCCTCCCTCCCTCCCCCTCCCTCCCTCTCTCTCTCTCTCTCCCTCCCTCCCCCTATATAGATATAGGTAAAGATATAGATAAAGAAGCGATAGCCATCACGATCTCTGGAACGTTTAAAATTTTATTTAAAACTACTATTAAATAAAATTTTAAACGTTCCGGAGATCGTGATGGCGATCGTGATGGGGAAAGGTGAGCTGTAATCTTCCTATAGTAAGTAGGAAGTAGAGGAAGAAGGCAATACAATATTTGTGTTCTTCCTTAAACCAATGCAGGTAGCTCCCCTGTCTAAGTCACGGTGAGAGCCATCCATCTTCTGCCTTGCTTCTCAAGCTTACAGATCTTAAAACTTATTTGGGAGTAAATTCTTTTTTCCTTATCAATAAATCTGTTTCTATCCATTTTTTTTAGAACTTGGGAGATAAGCGAGCTTTCCTTGACTTGATTGAAATCAGGCTAGGATTCGCTAGCTTTCTTCGCAACCAATTGGAAAAAAAGCTCATCTATTTTCTAAGAGTTCTTGCTCAGCTTGAACAAAGAAAAGGTGGCTGCAGTTTCTTTCTTTTCTTTCCCTGCCAGAAGACACAGCTTGGTTTTCGCTTATGCGACCGCATACCTACAGTGCAAGTGATGATTCCCAGGAAATCCAGCTGGATTGGTTTCAGTGATGGCAAAGCAGTGCCAATGGAAAAGGCAGGATCCCAAAGTTTCGTTCACTAAATTAGACGTCTGGGATTGAACAGGTAAAAAGAGAATGGTGATATACTTCTCAGCCTTGGGAAGGGGACCCAGGTCAGGAAACATTTGTCTTAATTCATGGAGACCTAACCCGAAGTGGATTTGCCCCCAATGGCATTTTCCCGTGGATTTTTCCAGGAAATGTAGATCAGGGGTGGGATGCTGGGGGTTTGCAGGGATTTGGGAGAACCTCTAGCTAAGATTCTGTGCAGTTCGGAGAACCCCCAAATCCCACTCCTGGCTGGCCCCACTCATCCCACCCTGCCCCTCCCAGGAGTTCCCAGGCAGCCCATTTTGGATGCAAGTAAGTGCAGGACCCAAGCGGAGGCTCGGGGAGGGCAAAAAATGGGCCTACCAGAAGTTCGGGAAGGCTGGAAACGGGCCCATTTCCAGCCTTCGGAGGGCCTCCAGAGCCTGGGGAGGCTGTTTTTGCCCTCCCGGAGGTTCGACAATAGCCTTCGGAGCCCAAGGAGGGCAACCCCCTGCTGCCATGGTGCAGGAGGCTGACTAGGCCACTCCCACCATGGCCACGCCCCACCCAGCAACTGGGCAGAGAACCCCTTGCTAAAATTTTTGAAGCTCACCTCTGATGTAGACAGGATAGACTCAAAAAGTTAGTACCCTCCTAAGCATAACGATGAACTATGAATCCATTGGCCATGTCCATTTTGCTCTCTGAATTCATGGAGACCTAACCCTAACCCTAAGTGGATTTGCCCCCAATGGCATTTTCCCATGGATTTTCCCAGGAAATATAGATAGGGTGGGTACCAAAAGTTAAGGAGCCGAGGTGGCGCAGTGGTTAAAGTGCAGCACTGCAACCTACTTCAGCTGACTGCTAGTTCAGCAGTTCAGCTGTTCAAATCTCACCAGCTCAAGGTTGACTCAGCCTTCCATCTTTCTGAGGTCGGTAAAATGAGGACCCAGATTGTTGGGGGCAATATGCTGAACTCTGTAAACTGCTTAGAGAGGGCTGTAAAGCACTATGAAGCGGTATATAAGTCTAAGTGCTATTGCTATTGCTATTAAGTGCCCTCCCAAGCATAGCTATGAACTAGGAATCCATTGGTGATGTCCATTTTGCTCTCTGAATTCATGGAGACCTAACTGAAGTGGATTTGCCCCAAATGGGATTTTTCCCATGTAGTATACCAGAAAACCTAGATATGGTGAATTTGAAAAGTTATCACCCTCCTAAGCTTACCAATGCACTCTGAAAGTGATGGCAATGTCCATTTTGCTCTCCTAATTCATGATACTAGTATCATATCACATGCCATTACAACTCCACTTTATTATTATAAGGTATAATAACAGGATCTTGAAAGATTTTTCTCTGATGGTTACCTAAAGTGTTGGAACAATGTTGGAAAAGACCTTGGAGGTCTTCTCGTCCAACCCACTGGTCAAGCAGGAGACCCTATGCCATCTCCGATAAATGGCTATCCAATCTCTTCTTAGAAACCTCCAGTGGTGGAGTATCTTCAGCTTCTGAATTTAAGCCCTTCCACTGGTGAATTACAGATTACAGATTATTAGACTTGGAAGGGACCTTGTAGGTCATCTAGTCCAACCCCCCACTCAAGCAGGAGTCCCTACACTATTTCGGACAAATGGCAGTCCAATCTTCCTTTGAAAGTCTCAAGTGTTGGAGCTCTCACAACCTCCGCAGGCAAGCTGTTCCACTGGTTGATCGCTCTCACCGTCAGAAAGTTTCTCCTTATTTCCAGGTTGAATCTCTCCTTGGTCAGCTTCCATCCATTATTCCTTATTCTGGTGCCTTGGGGAATAGCCTGACCCCCCTCCTCTCTGTGGTAGCCCCTCAAATATTGGAACACTTTTGTTCTCACTGTCAGGAAATTTCTCCTTAGTTCTAGTAGGGATCTCTCCTTGATTAGTTTCCATCCATGGCTTTTTATCCTGCCCTCAGATGCTTTGGAGAATAGGTTGTCCCCCCATTGACTTACTTGAATTCCTTCTTCGAGGTCATCTCCACACACCTCTACAACAATTGGAATGCACTTTGCTGGTATCTATTCCAGTTAGTTCACCTCTTTTTTCTCGATGAAAATATGGAAACTGAAACACTCTAGCCAACAGACAGGATTTTTGATAAGACTTCTCTACATGAAAGGCAAAGCCAGGGTACGTACAGTATTTTTGCAATTAACTTCACAAGAAAGGCTGACAGAACACACAGAATAAAAGGCCATGTTTTATTCAGAATGGAGGCCAGAAAGAAACTGAATGGGGTATAGAAATACAAATGACAGAATTCTAAATAACTCAAAATAATTGAAGTGGTCTCATATTGGGTTATTTCTCTCTCTCTATTTATTCATGACACTAAGACTTAATCACGCAGAATTGAATAGCTTGTGTTGCAGCAGGTACTCAAAGCAGTTCTGGATGCATAATAAGAACAACAACAAACAACAACTTTTCAAAGTTGTGGCTGCTTGACTCTTGATGATTCCAGGTGGCTCAGAATAATCAACCCCCCCAAAAAATTACAATAATATCAGTAAAACGTAAACATGAAACTATGGCAAGTGTGATGAAGCGAGGGGTCTCCATTTCCCTCACCAAGGACCTTGGGAAAGAATTAGTGTTCATCACCCTTGCAAAGAACAACAGAGAAGGGGCTATCGGGATCTTGAGGGCAACCTTGCTGAATATTTAGGATCAATTTTTGTTTCTTTTGTGTTTTCATGTGTTGTTTGATGCAGTGGTGGGTTGCTGCTGGTGTGGAACAAGTCGCCAGAACCGGTGGCGGAAATTTGCCCCCGCTCGCCGAACCGGCAGCAATGGCCGCCTGGCCACGTCCCCGAATTGGTCCTCCGGTCGCCGCTCCTTGAAAGCGGCTGGCGAAGAACCCTCTGAGTATGCGCAGAGGTTTCTTTTGCATTACATCACTTGCATATGTCACGTCATTTGCGTATGTCACGTCATTTGCGTACATCACGTCATTTGTGCGATGTGATGTAATAGCAATAGCACTTTACTTATATACCACTTCATAGTGCTTTACAGCCCTCTCTAAGCGGTTTACAGAGTTCAGCATATTGCCCCCAACAATCTAGGTCCTCATTTTACCGACCTCAGAAGGATGGAAGGCTGAGTCAACCTTGAGCCTAGTGAGATTTGAACAGCTGAACTGCTGAACTAGCAGTCAGCCTGCAGTCGCAGCATTTAACCACTGCACCACTTCAGCTCATGTACGCGCACTTCCGACGTGATGCGAACCGGTAGGGAAGGTAAGTAGAACCCACCCCTGGTTTGATGCCACCGATTCTGATTTCCAGACCAAGACTAGCGTGATGCATTGATTACGTCTCTGTGTGACCGCACCTATTGCCATTCAACACTACAGTTAAAACTAGCCATGGTTTAGCATGGATTGCGAACCCAGCCTTGCTTAATCAAATGAGTCTGTTTAAAATTGACGCCGGCAAATGCTAATTTTGGTCCATGAATACCATTCCACAAAAACAATTTGGATCATAGCACTAACTGTGTCTGTTGGAAGCTGCAAAATATCCCAATGAATCTAGATCTCCTTTCTGTCTATTGTATTTGAAGAGAGATAACTTAAAAATCGAGCTCCCACCAAAATTTGCCCTCTCCTTCGGCTCTTTCGCTACGCCATGTGGACAACCAGGTGGCACAGGCGCCAAGTTTTCAGTAAATGTGCGCCCTTCAATAGACACACATGCACGCACACATGTTTTTTTGTATGACCTCTGTCCAAAAGCCTTTCTTGGTCTCGCATCGGTCTGAAAACGCCACGTGTTTCGAACAGATTGCAGCCTCCTCTTTTCTTTCACCCCAGCATTTGAGGATTTTGTTTTTTTTATCGAGCTCGCTTCGCTCAGTAGCAAAAGCAGATGGTCAAGCCATCTTGGCCCGTCTTCTTCTGAAATGCATCTCTGTTTAAGAAAGTTTAAGCTACAAGCTTCCTCTTTGTAAAGTAAGTTGTACATCTGGAGACTTAATGAGAAAATGCATTATTGAGCCACAAACAGAAGCTGAATCCAAGCTTTTGTTTAATATGTGACATTTCTTCAAGAGAATTCAAGGCCTGTCTCTCCCTCATCCTGCCACGTGGCCGACAAACTTCCTGCTGTGAGTGTACAAGAAAGAACAGATCACATTTTAAGTGGGGCTGCAATTGAAGGTTTTAAGGTGTCATTCCGCTTGATGTTGGTGTTATTATCATCACTGTATCCGATTTCTTTCGGCAAAAATGTCCAGGAACACACCTCAATGACCTTACCTCAGACCTTGCATTCAGTCAACCAATACGTACTATTTTTGCATGTGCAAATTGCTGTAATTCATGCTTTTTATTGTCTTGAAATCTAGGCTACTGCTGTGTATGCCGGAAGATTATACAGCTATGATGTCCCTTGTGACTTTCAATTCCTTTGTTGCTGTTGTTCCTTGCGAAGTCCTGTCCGACCCATTGCAACCCCATGGACAACGTTTCTCCAGGCCTTCCTGTCCTCTACCCCCTCCGCCCCGGAGTCCATTTAAATTCCTATTCTCCTGCGAATAGCAATTCTCTCTCTCTCTTGTGATGTTAAACAGGGCTTTCCTTCCTTCCTTCCTTCCTTCCTTCCTTCCTTCCTTCCTTCCTTCCTTCCTTCCCCCTTTCTTTTCCTTCCTTCTTTTTTGCCCTCCCTCCCGTCCTCTCCCTCCCTTCTTTTCTTTCTTCCTTCCCTGTCCCTTTCTTTTCTTTCCTTCCTTCCTTCTTCCCTCCCTCCCTTGTCCCATTCCCTTCCTTCCTTCCTTCCTCTTCCTTTCTTCCTTTCCTGTCCCTTTCTTTCCCTTCCTTCCTTCCCTTCTTCTTTTCCCTTCCTTCCTTCCTTCTTCTTTCTTTTCCCTTCCTTCCTTCCCTTCTTCTTTTTCCTTCCTTCCTTCCTTCCTTCCTTCCTTCCTTCCTTCCCTGTCCCTTTCTTTTCCTTCCTTCCTTCCTCCCTCCCTCCCTCCCATGGTCCTTTTGATCACATGACCCTGGGGATGTGGCAACAGTTGTAAATCTGAAAAAAGCAGTTGTAAGTCACTTTTTTCAGGGCCATAGTAAGTTTCAATGGTCACTAAACGAATTGTTGTAAGTCAAGGACTACCCGTATTCAATTCCTTATCACTTTTCTAGTAAAACCATGGATCTTCCAGGAAGCTGGCTGTCTTTTAAGCTTTGCCATGAGCGGAGCACCATCTGTTCCTCATATACGTGCTTCCATCTAGCATAGCCGAAGCATCTTGAAGATTCCTGCACATCCGATATATTTCTTTTTACGAAAACACATGGCAGACTTCTTTTGTCCAATAAACGACGAAACCAATCAGCATGACAGAAGCCACATATTAGGCAATGTGTCTGCCACGGCAAGAAAGTTATTGAAATAATAAGAGCCAGATGTTGGATCCAATTGAAGCCAATCCTCTCTTGAAACCTCCAAAATTGTGTCTGATGTACAATGTTTCATACGGAATGATTGCTTAATTTGCAGAGTGTGTGCTTGTTCCAGCAATATGACAGGGAAAAATTGGAGCACCTGTGAAGGAAATCTGGTTTTCAAAGGCACGGGAATGACATCTGGGTTTGGTTTGGGAGTCACAGAAATGTAGCAACTTGTTGTAGTCTTTGACAAATGCTTGCATTGGACAACTCTTTTCTTTTCAGGAAAAAAAAATCACTAAATGAAGGATGAATTATATCTATAGCTGATTTGTCTATTTGCATAATTAGAGTGAACAATGACTTAAAATAATTTCACTAAGGAACTAAGAACTAAGGAGAAGTTTCCCGATAGTTAGAACAGAAACCCAGTGGAACAACTTGCCTCCATAAGTTGTGAGTGTTCCAACCCTGCATATTTTTTAAGAGATTGGAAAGCTAATCCAGCTATGGATTGGACAGCTATGCCAGAATGGTATTTGTGCAGGACTAGAAGACTAAAAGATCTCCAAAGTCCCTTCCAATTCTGTTGTTGTTGTTGTTGTTGTTGTTGTTGTTGTTGTTGTTGTTGTTGATGATGATGATGGTGATGGTGATGGTGATGATAACGATGTTGATCATCGCACAGTCAGCCAGATGTTCAGACTGGGTTCGGCATTTTTGTCTACCTATCGAGTCTTTACCAAGGACCTGGGATAGGCAAATCTGGATGTTTGACGGTGTTACAGATATTGTCGCAGGATGGTCACATAGGGCAACACCTCGCGTGCCCTCAGATATGGCTCCGCGTGCCACCTGTGGCACGCGTGCCCTAGGTTCGCCATCACTGTCCTATTAGCATCTTGATATAAAACCAGCCTCTATTTTTCTCTCCTTCCATGTAGGATGGCTTGTAAGATAGTCTTCAGGTTGGAGATTCTAGTTTGCATAGAATTGCATGTAAACCCATAGGCTGTTTCTCTCTTCAGCGCACACATTGAGTTCAAAAAGAAATGTCCAAGTTCTTGAAGTTTATGCTGTGAATACTTTCCTGGGCGTTACTTTTCAGTTTTAAAACTCATGTTTTATTAAAGGACTGAAACTTGCGCAGAGAAGGTATTCATTGACCCTCTTTGTACGATAATATGGGTATAACAGAATGTGTGGATGGCCTTTCTACAATAAATGCCTAACCAAATGAACGGATTCACACTTACGGCTGCCACATTCATTTAGCAACCCCCCCCCCAAAATGTTGTAAAATCACTTCCGGTCATGTGGGTGCCTCATAATGGCTTATGACAGTATTTCCACCCCCAATTATGGCTGTAGGTGGATGATTATCTGTATGCTTCTCTTTTTCACTGTCCCGCCAATATGGAAGAGTATGTGTGGAAAGTCAAACATTACTAAAGCCTTAGTCAGACCACACCTAGAGTACTGCATCCAGTTTTGGTTACCACACTACAAAAAAGACATTGAAACCCTAGAGAAAGTGCAGAAGAGAGCAACCAGGATGATAAAGGGTCTGGAAAATAAAACATACAAAGAGCGGTTGCAGGAACTGAGCTTGGCCAGTCTGGCGAAGAGAAGGACCAGGGGTGACATGATAGCAGTGTTCCAATACTTGAGGGGCTGCCACAGAGAGGAGGGGGTCAGGCTGTTCTCTATGGCACCAGAAAGCCAAACAAGGAATAACGGATGGAAGCTGACCAAGGAGAGATTCAACCTGGAAGTGAAGAGAAACTTTCTGACGGTGAGAGCGATCAACCAGTGGAACAGCTTGCCAGAGGAGGTTGTGAGAACCCCAACACTTGCGACCTTCAAGGAGAGACTGGACTGCCATCTGTCTCAAACGGTGTAGGAACTCCTGCTTGAGCAGGGGGTTGGACTAGATGACCTACAAGGTCCCTTCCAACTCTAATAATAAATCTAAATCTAAATTACTAGAAAGAGCCTGCTTCTTGCAGCCCTTCTATAGCTCTTTGATACCCTCATAACTTTTTCTAACTGCGCCAGGCTTACCAATCCCTGCAAAGTTCATTATGCAGCATTTTTAGATTTTATTATGGGTTAGCGGGATAATGGAAAACGGCTTCTCTTTGCTTTGTCATAGATAGTTAGTCATATCCTCTAACGGTGGTGCTTTAAATAATGTATTTTGCCTTCCCTTTCCCACTTTCTTTAAAACCACAAAAGCTCCGTCAATGACATTTGCTATGCCTTTTTTTTGCCTCCTCTAGAATAAAAGGTGTTTTCATTTCATCTTGCGGTCTTTTGTCCTGCGTGACAAATTCTCTCCCATTAAACAAACATGCTTCTTCCTAAAAAACCTAAGAACACCTTGCAAAAATGTAGACAAAGCAGTAGCTATTATCTTTTTTTAAAGGCCCTGCAGCAGAAGTTGAGAGAAAGGGGAAGGGGGGGGGGGAGAAAGAGAAGGAGAAAGAAGAGAAGGAGAAAGAGAAGAGAGCTCTCATATAAAACTATAAAATTTATTGTCCTTCTTTCTCTCTGTTTGTTTCCTGGCTTGCTGTGTGGTGTGCACAAACATGTATTAATTTGAAGGAAACGTCTGAGATTGTGTCCCTATTATATTAAATTTCCTGCAATCCTAATTTCACAGATGGGGAATTGGATTGGAAAAAAGTACCACTCACCAAATCCATATCTTCACTGGGAAAATCCCAAATCTGTGTCAAAGGTTAATCATAGTAAAACAGAGACCCGTGATTTCCATAAGAACTTTGTTTGTCTAAGTTTAAAGAACCTAGTCTCTAAACTGAAAATTTTGCCTACTCCAGGTCAGTTTATAGGTAATGAAACTAACTGAAGAAGGTACCATGGATGCTTTATTTAGCAAGCATCACTCAAGTGCTAGAGGCAAATCTTCTTTACCAACTCATCTCAAATTTCCAAGTTTAGTCATGATATAGCAAAATATCTTTACTTTATCATAAACGGGATAGAAGATAGATAGATGATAGATAGATAGATAGATAGATAGATAGATAGATAGATAGATAGATAGATAGATGATAGATAGATAGATAGATAGATAGATAGATAGATAGATAGATAGATAGATAGATAGATAGATAGATAATAGGTAGATGATAGGTAGATAGATAGATAGGTAGATAGATAGATAGATAGGTAGATGATAGGTAGATAGATAGATAGATAGATAGATAGATAGATAGATAGATAGATAGATAGATAGATAGATAGATAGATAGATAGATAGATGATAGATTCCTTCTTTTCCTTCTTTTTTAATGGCAGTGATCACACAAAATAATTTAGTGACTTGGGTATTGGGTTCTCCATGGATGCATCAAACTTTCAAGCATCGGTGAGGAACTTATGGCACTGCACAAATTGGTGAAGTCAGTTGTCCTGCATCACTCATTGGCCATGCTCTTTGGACATGGCGAGTTCAGGAACATCACAAGAGCCAGAGTTTATTCAGCACTGCTTTAAGGCATACCTAAAATATAAATTACTCTTTTGATATAATCACAAGATGCCCCAAAGTCAAATAGAATGCATGCATGTGTGAACTGAACTAGAATAACTGAAACCAATGACCCAGGAACTGGAATTACAGCTACCTCCCCGTTGATAAAACTCAAAATAAATGAATCAAGCTTTAGTTGGATTCAATCCATGAATCAAGCATTAGTTGGATTCTATTTTTCTATCTCCAGTCATTGGACAATCCAACCAATAAAGTACACACATATATATATAATATATCCTGTGGTTTAGCTCTTTGATCTTTAAATATAGAATAAACATATTTCACTACAAGGAGCTTATTGTTAAGAATAATTACATTTCTTGTGAAATCAGGTGAAATGACATCCTTTAACAATGCAGTAAACAAAATGAAAAAATATCTAGACAAGTGACAATAATGCAATTTTTTAAAAGTAAATTAATAAGATTATCTTTGACAAAGGCGATAGAAACAAGCATTCTTTTGCACAAGTAACTACTGTAAAGGGTATAAAAGACTAATTTAAGATATCAAACAATAGGCAAAAATAACGATTGAGATTAAATTGTTCTTTGGAATTGAATCATGTTGCTAAATGTGTTCTCCGTTTCTGTTGTTGTTGTTGTTGTTGTTGTTGTTGTTGTTCTAAACAAAACTTCTGATGAACATTTCAAGAAAAGAATTCCACTCTTGGAAGAAATATAAGGGTTATAGAAACTGGATTCCCAAAAAAAGAAAGATAGAGAACTATTCAGAACGAATTTGGTAAACAAACAAACAAACAAACACTCTTCACCAAAGTATTACATTAGCAGTAAGGCCAGAGCTGAGTCTCTGAGATCAAGCTTTGCATGACAATTATCTTGAACTTAAATTATGTCCTAGGTAATTAGCTTGCTCAATAATCAGGAATTAGGGTAATTGGAATGCAATACCTCTAGAGTAAGTGTCAGAAAATGTACAGGAGCCAAGCAATATTCTTCCAAATCTCTCACAAGTTAATCTCCAACCTGGTAAAGATTATGATGCTTTCGATTCTATGAAACAGTGTGATCAGTTCTGAAAATATAGGGGGAAAAAGCAAAGTGCTCACCCTGGGGATCCTATCTTTCTCTTTTTTATATCTCTAATTTTGGAAGAATGTGTGAGAGAAAATTGAAGACTAAATGGTATAGGGTTTCCTGCCTAAGCAGGGGGGTGGACTAGAAGACCTCCAAGGTCCCTTCCAACGCTGTTATTCTATTCTATTCTATTCTATTCTATTCTATTCTATTCTATTCTATTCTATTCTATTCCATCCTTATTGCATAAGTCAACCAATGAACGTTGGAGTGAGAGAGAGAGAAAGAGAGAGACAGAAAGAGAGAGAGAGACAGAGACAGAGACAGAGACAGAGAGAGAGAGAGAGAGACAGACAGACAGACAGAAAGAGAGAGAGAGAGAGAGAGAGAGAAAGAAAGAGAGAGAGAGAGACAGAGAGTGACGGAGTGAGAATAAATCTCACAGAGGTGATGTTTGATCTTTTCCCGGAATTCAGACATTAGAAATAAAACTGTAGTTTAAAGTTCTAATTAAAATATTTATTTCAGTACAAAAACAATAAAATCTCATTTGTTTACATCTCTGTTATAAAATGCGACTTCCTCCATTGGAAGCCAGAAGAAGAAGAGTAGAATGGAGATTCAGGAATGCACACATGCGTACAAGAACATATCAATCATGTGCTCAGGAATAAACCATTATATTAGATAGGGATGCTTCTCCCTGCATATACATGTAACAGGCAATAAATCACACCGTGACACACACACACAGAGAGAGAGAGAGAGAGAGACAGACAGACAGACAGACAGACAAACAGACAGACACAGACAGACAGACAGACAGACAGAAAGAAAGAAAGAGAGAGTCAGAAAGAGAGAGAGAGAGAGACAGACAGACAGACAGACAGAAAGAAAGAGAGAGACAGAAAGAGAGAGACAGAAAGAGAGAGACAGAAAGAGAGAGAGAGACAGAAAGAAAGAGACAGAAAGAGGTAGACAGAAAGAGAGGGAGGGAGGGAGCGAGAGGGAGGGAGGGAGGGAGAGAGAGAGAGAGAGAGAGAGAGAGAGAGAGAGAGAGAGAGAGAGAGAGAGAGAGAGAGAGAGAGAGAGAGAGAGAGAGAGAGAGAGAGAGAGGAGCAGAGCTGAAGAAGCTTCTTGGATGAGAAACGAAATGTCTTCAAAGAAAAAGCCATAAAGTCCGGTTGCCTCTTGAAAAAGCACCTTTGGGACAAGCATGACCTGGATGACTAAGAATCTCCATAGACTTTTGGTATAGATGCTATGTTTTTAACTTATGATTCAGAGAGCTTGATAACATATGGTGTGGACAGACATATTAAATATGATGTTTCAGTGGTTACTTAGGTTCATCCAATGCAGAAAGATGTGATAGATGTTAGATAGGTAGATGATAAGAAAGAAAGAAAGAAAGAAAGAAAGAAAGAAAGAAAGAAAGAAAGAAAGAAAGAAAGAAAGAAGGAAGGAAGGAAGGAAGGAAGGAAGGAAGGAAGGAAGGAAGGAAGGAAGGAAGGAAGGAAGGAAGGAAGGAAAGAAAGAAAGAAAGAAAGAAAGAAAGAAAGAAAGAAAGAAAGAAAGAAAGAAAGAAAGAAAGAAAGAAAGAAAGATGGCTGGCAAGCACATGTTAATTATAAATTCATTAATAAATTTGTTGGTTGCTTGTTATATATACAGCAGTGCAGAATCATCTCAAAAACTTTCTACCAGATATTCTGTCCCTTGTATACTCGTGGATTCAATTACTCACCTATATATGTGATTGACAAATCCATTCCAGTGTGAATCTACTGTACGCATCTTTAATTCTAGCCTGAACCATCTCGTGAATCCTCTTCCCTACATCCCGATATAAAAAGGAGGCTGTGCAATGCGTGCTTCCTTTCATTACATCAAGTTAACTTACAAAGACCCAGACATCCGTTTTATTGGTCAAATAATTTTCTCATTGGCAAACACTCAGTGCACCTGGAGACACTGGATAGCATATTCCAAGGATAATTGATTGTATTTCTGCCTCTTTCAAACATTTGTCAACCAGAAAGATTGTTAAGCCACACATGGCCTTGTGACAGCGTGATTCCTGATTTTTAGGCAACGTCTTTTGTCAAGAAGAGAGTGGAAGGGCTTGTCAAAATAATGTTCCTGCAAAACAAGGGAGCTAACTGTGAGCTCTTTTTTCCCCAGCAACCAGATGCAAATCTTAATACATCAGAAAGATTGAACTCTTCAGTTTTGCGAGAAATGAATATTTCTCCTTCAGTCAAATGCAAAGGCCCACATGCAGTGGTGGGTTCCTACCATTTCAGACCGGTTCTATAGAACCGGTAATAACTTGGCGGCCTGGGTCGCTGGAACTGGCAGCGACCCAGGCCTGCCACGCCCCCGAGCTGGTTCTCTTGGTGGAGCCTATGGAGCCGCCATCTTGTTTTTTGCTTTGGTGCATGTGCAGAAGCTTTTTTTTTTGTACTGCGCATGCGTGCGCGGGGGAGCGACACATCCCTGAGCGAACTGGCAGTAAAGGAATCCGGAACCCACCCCTGCCCACATGTCGTGATTCAGTCTCTGCAGATCACAAAACAATAGATTTAAGCATTTAACAATGCAGTTGTCATCTTTATTTGAAACCCTTCCTGCTGTTTTCCATTGGTTTCTTGCTCACTCATTGCATCTCAGTGTTGCAACCAAAAACATTTTTAATCTACCTATTTCTATCAAGGTTTCCCCTATTTCTATCAAGGTCTCGAAGATAGTCTGGATAACATGGAGTTTGCAGCAGATTTTTTTTTTCAACCTGGGAGAGAACTTCCAACTTTCCTAGTGGAAGGTGAACATCTTCACCACTAGGCCACCATGCCATTCAGATTAATCTGGTCCTATTTAACCAGTTCCTCCAGTTCCTCCTACTGCAGCTCTACAAGTTCAGGGATGTAAGGTTTCAAACTTCACCTTACTGTATCTCTACTACTCGAGCTTCTATAGCAGTGGTTCCCAACCTGTGGTACGTGTACGACTAGTGGTACGCGAGGGCCTTCCAGGTGGTACGCGAACACTTTCGGGGTCATGAATGATTTTTAGTTAGTTATTTTTTACTTCACAAAAATGTTTACTGCCTAACACAAGATAATCTGGCAACGATTTGCAACTGTTGCCACACGCCACCCACCTGGTCCCAGCGGCCCGAGAATCCAGTTGCTGGATGCGCGGGGCCAAAAAAGGAACGGTACAATTATGGAAATAAAGCGATACCTGATCGAATTTAGTTTCTCTGGAACCAGGTGGTACGCGGCAACTGTATGGGACCTCCAAGTGGTACTCGATCACAAAAAGGTTGGGAACCACTGTTCTATAGCCAACAATTTGTCACGAAGGAGGTATTATCAACTGACTGACAGCCCCAGATGGTACTGTCTAGTGCCATCACTACATAGGTAGTGAGCTATTATCAAGAATTGTGCCATAATCATTTCAGGTTAGCTTGCCTCTGGAATATACCACCTATGCAGGGATAAGAATCGCAACTTCCTTCCCCCACAAAAGAAAAGAAAAAAAGATTATCTCATTGTTATTGAAATATCTTTTGAAACATGCTGAAATATTAAAGAAATAAATGTTGTGGCAGTGATCTGGATCTACATGTCAGCTTTCACTGTTTTCAACGGTCCCACAAGGAAACTTAAGTGGCATTTGAACTGCTTGTGTTTTTAAAAATCCCAAGGAGGTCAGAATTTCGAATCAAAAGATCTTTTACAAGATAGCAGGAGCTCAGATCCCTTAATGTATAAAAATGTTCCAGAACATAAAAAGCAACATTTGTACCAGCTGGCTTTTTCCTCTCAATATATCTCTCTGTCTCTCAGAATTCCCACGAGGAAACTCTTCTCTGACATAGCCTACAGCTACTCTGAATGTAGGAAGTTAAGTAAAGAATGGTACTCAACCTGCTGTGTAGAAGCTTAGGAAGCGGAATGACATGAAAAGCAGAGAGCTACATCACACATGAATATGTGTCTGTTAAAAATAAATAAGCATCCAGTTGCATTTCTCACAGAGAAAACAGAAAACAAGGCAAAAGTGAATTTGCTAACTTTAATTTCTGGTTTTAGGTTTGGTATGTTGGAGGAGACAGAAGGAGCAACATCAAATCTGGACTATTTGCTTGGCCTAAGAAATTGCCACTTGTAGAATTCAGAGTAATAAGCCAGCATTGTTTTGACAGTCTCAGGTGTGGCTCGGTAGAAATAATCCAGGTATTTTCCTTGCTGTACGTGTTTATTCAGCTGAATAAAGATGGGTCCCTCAAAGCAAGTGGAAATCCTGAACACACTGTGACACTCATATTTATATGCTTGCTAAGTTGTTTACTTCATTATACAGAGAAGCTGGTGCTCTATAGATAAGATATAGAAGTAGAGAAATAGTTAACCTCCTCCCTTAGAGGTCTTCCAAGGACATAAGAGCCGAGGTGCAGGGGTGAAATCCTCCCGGTTCGCTCTTACCTGTCGGTCATCGCAGAGCTGATGGACCTGGTGGCGTTCGCGGCGCGGGGCTGCCCCCACCTGCTTCCCCTGCCCGCCTGGATGCCACCATTTGAGTTCTTTTGCCCTCTGCACATGCACAAAGTGTTCTGCATGCGCAGAGGGCAAAATAACTCAAATGGCAGCGTCCAGGCGGGCGGGAGAAGCGGGCAGGGGCAGCCCCGCGCCGCGACCGCCACAGGCTCCATCGGCTCTGCGGCGACCAACAGGTAAAAGCGAACCGGGAGGATTTCGCCCCTGCCGAGGTGGCGCAGTGGTCAGAATGCAGTACTGCAGGCTACTTCAGCTGACTGCTAGCTGCAGTTCGGCAGTTCAAATCTGACCAGCTCAAGGTTGACTCAGCCTTCCATCTTTCCGAGGTGGGTAAAATGAGGACCCAAATTGTTGGGGGCAATATGCTATGTGTGTGTATGAAGTGTTATATAAGTCTAAGTGCTATCGTTATTGCTATCAGGTGGCAGCTCAGGGACATAGGGTGTTTCCTGGGGACTTTCCATGACCCTGAAGGGCTACTGAACTAATGGTACCAACTGCACATACTGTATGTTCCTTCAATCTAATATTAGAATTATTAGATTCCTGATCAACAGGGTTTTGGTCCATATTATCACATAAACATAGGCACACCTGCTGGCAGGTGAGGAAAACGCCAACTCTGTGTCCATGCCTTATGGGTTTATCACACAATACATTTTAGCAATAGCAATAGCACATAGACTTATATACCGCTTCATAGTGCTTCACAGCCCTCTCTAAGCGGTTTACAGAGTTCAGCATATTGCCCCCAACAATCTGGGTCCTCATTTTACCCACCTTGGAAGGATGGAAGGCTGAGTCAACCTTGAGCTGGGATGAATGGATAGGGAAGGGAAGGGAGGAAAGGAAGGAAGGAAGGAAGGAAGGAAGGAAGGAAGGAAGGAAGGAAGGAAGGAAGGAAGGAAGGAAGGAAGGAAGGAAGGAAAATAGCAATAGCACTTAGACTTATATACCGCTTCATAGTGCTTGACAGCCCTCTCTAAGCGGTTTACAGAGTTCAGCATATTGCCCCCAACAATCTGGGTCCTCATTTTACCCACCTCGGAAGGATGGAAGGCTGAGTCAACCTTGAGCTGGGATGAATGGATAGGGAAGGGAAGGGAGGAAAGGAAGGAAGGAAGGAAGGAAGGAAGGAAGGAAGGAAGGAAGGAAGGAAGGAAGGAAGGAAGGAAGGAAGGAAGGAAGGAAGGAAGGAAGGAAGGAAGGAAAATAGCAATAGCACTTAGACCTATATACCGCTTCATAGTGCTTTACAGCCCTCTCTAAGCGGTTTACAGAGTTCAGCATATTGCTCCCAACAATCTGGGTCCTCATTTTACCCACCTCGGAAGGATGGAAGGCTGAGTCAACCTTGAGCTGGGATGAATGGATAGGGAAGGGAAGGGAGGAAAGGAAGGAAGGAAGGAAGGAAGGAAGGAAGGAAGGAAGGAAGGAAGGAAGGAAGGAAGGAAGGAAGGAAGGAGGGAAGGAAGGAAGAAAAATAGCAATAGCACTTAGACTTATATACCGCTTCATAGTGCTTTACAGCCCTCTCTAAGCGGTTTACAGAGTTCAGCATATTGCCCCCAACAATCTGGGTCCTCATTTTACCCACCTCGAAAGGATGGAAGGCTGAGTCAACCTTGAGCTGGGATGAATGGATAGGGAAGGGAAGGGAAGGGAGGAAAGGAAGGAAGGAAGGAAGGAAGGAAGGAAGGAAGGAAGGAAGGAAGGAAGGAAGGAAGGAAGGAAGGAAGGAAAATAGCAATAGCACTTAGACTTATATACCGCTTCATAGTGCTTGACAGCCCTCTCTAAGCGGTTTACAGAGTTCAGCATATTGCCCCCAACAATCTGGGTCCTCATTTTACCCACCTCGGAAGGATGGAAGGCTGAGTCAACCTTGAGCCTAGTGAGATTTGAACAGCTGAACTGCTGAACTAGCAGTCAGCCTGCAGTCGCAGCATTTAGCCACTGCACCACTTCAGCTCTTCTTGGAAATTTTGGATTTCTTTGTTCTCCTTCCTTCTATTTTTAAACATGGCAACTTGTACTTTAAAAAAAAACTATACTAAAACAATGAACCCTTGCAAACCGGAATTCGGGCACAAAGTTTAAATAAAATTATGCATATGTAAAGCTCTTAGCATTGTGTTTTCTATGGCTTGATTCATGGTCTGATATTGTTTTATTGACAATTTTTTATTTTTTTATTTATTTTGGGGCATTAGCTTTCTTCCATTGATAACAACAGAAGTTACAGGTGGCACCTTCCGCCAACACGATTAGCCAAAATGGACAGCAAAATCTCAGCGCAATGTTGGAAATGCAAAATAGCGAAAGGTTCTTTTTATCACATGTGGTGGTTGTGTATAAAAGCAAGGAAATTTTGGCATCAGGTTAAAACGTGGCTGGAAGAGATATTACATAAAAATATAGAAATGAAGCCAGAACTGTTTCTATTAGGAATCACCAATGAGAAATATGATAAAGGACAGATATACTTAATACTGCATATAATAACTGCAGCAAGACTGATCTATGCACAATATTGGAAAAATGAAGAAACCCCACCGGAAGAAGAAATAATTTAAAAAAAAATTGTCATGTGCAGAAATGGACAGAGTAACATTAGAAATTAAAGACAAGGGTGAGACAGAATACTTTGAAGTATGGGGCAAACTGTATCAATGGATAGAAAGGAGGGGAAAAAAGAGTTGAAGAAGTAGAACTTTAGGATTTGAAGAATGGAAATCGGATAAGATTTAGTTATGTAAATAAATAATGATGAGGGATATATATTAACGTGACCAGACGTCCTGATTTTGGCGGGACAGACCCGCTTTTTAATGGTTTGTCCCGCGTCCCGCCCGCCCTCTTAAAAAGTCCCGATTTTTTGAAAGGGGCGAGGGAGGGCTGGGGGGCGGGCTCTCCCCTGCAGGGACGGCCGGCCGCGGCTCATGGGGGGCGAAAGACAAATACAATTTTCGGCAGGCACGGCTTTGCAAGGGCTCTTCACAAGTTTGGCAAGTTTCACAAGAGCCGTTCGCGTGCAGGGCAGTTTATAAATAGCGGCCGCCAGGTAGGGAGCCGGCCGGGGTTGCGCAGGGCTGGGGGAGGCTCGCTAGCCCGGCAGCTCCGGCCGCAGGAAAGAGCGGGGGGGTGCCATACTGGGAAGGGCCAGCAGTCGCCGCTGCCTGAGGGGGCCACCCCCCCCCGCCCGCCCGCTTCGCTGCAGGGGACGCTGCACCGGATCCCGAGTCGCGCCGGCTCTCCCGCGGCCACGATGCCCGCCGACCTGATGGAGAAGAGCTCCTCCTCGCCCGCGGCGGCCATCCCGGCCAGCGCCGGAGGAGTCAACGCAGGACGCCCGCCCGCCGCCCACAGCTGAGAGGCCTGCTGCTGCTGCGGCTGGGCCCCCAGTCCCGGCGGCGGGAAGGCTGCGGCGGCGGCCCCAGCCTGCTGAGCCAGCGCCGGCCCGAGGGTCATGGATGCGACTCCTTCACTCGGGCCGCCCCTGGAAGGTGGAGAGGCGCCTGATGCAGCCCCGCCCTCTCGAAAAGGCCGGCGTCGCGGTGGGCGGGGCGGCCCGAGCGAAGGAGTTGCATCCATGACCCTCGGGCCGGCGCTGGCTCAGCAGGCTGGGGCCGCCGCCACAGCCTTCTCGCCGCCGGGACTGGGGGCCCAGCCGCAGCAGCAGCAGGCCTCTCAGCTGTGGGCGGCGGGCGGGCGTCCTGCGTTGACTCCTCCGGAGCTGGCCGGGATGGCCGCCGCGGGCGAGGAGGAGCTCTTCTCCATCAGGTCGGCGGGCATCGTGGCCGCGGGAGAGCCGGCGCGACTCGGGATCCGGTGCAGCGTCCCCTGCAGCGAAGCGGGCGGGCGGGCGGGGGGGTGGCCCCCTCAGGCGGCGGCAACTGCTGGCCCTTCCCAGTACGGCACCCTCCCCCCGCTCTTTCCTGCGGCCGGAGCTGCCAGGCTAGCGAGCCTCCCCCAGCCCTGCGCAACCCCGGCCGGCTCCCTACCTGGCGGCCGCTATTTATAAACTGCCCTGCACGCGAACGGCTCTTGTGAAACGACATTAGCGGTCTTTTGCCCTCTGCGCATGCGCAGCGTTCTGCGCATGCGCAGAGGGCAAAACCCGGCGTCCAGGCGGCCCCGCCCCCTTCGGTGTCCCGCTTAAAAAAAAAAATCTGGTCACTTTAATATATATGTAAGACCAAAATAGCAATGAATGATGAGCGATAATTGTAGTTGTTATGTAAATATTA
This sequence comes from Diadophis punctatus similis, assembly GCA_023053685.1. Lineage (NCBI taxonomy): Eukaryota > Metazoa > Chordata > Lepidosauria > Squamata > Dipsadidae > Diadophis > Diadophis punctatus. Next base: position 598,932 of record JALIGW010000088.1, read on the forward strand.
TGTAAAAGAAATGACCAAAACAGGATGGTCACACTGTGTCCAATGTTTTTAATGTTTGTTTAAATAAAAGATTTTTTTTAAAAAAAAGAAGTCATGAGATGGCTTTAACTAGGCCTTGTAATGCTGCCGCCCCTTTTGCTTTCAAGGAAGATATGCCAATCACAAATTTTCTTTCTTTCTTTCTTTCTTTCTTTCTTTCTTTCTTTCTTTCTTTCTTTCTTTCTTTCTTTCTTTCTTTCTTTCTTTGGGAGGATAGGATATGATCTACACCTCAAAATACTCTAAAATCCTGAACTGAATACTGTAATAGATTTTTATTAAATTTAAAAAAAAGCTCTTATTTGGTGATTTTTTTAAAAATAATTTTTACACAGATATCTTAATTAATTAATTAGACACCCCAGAGAATTTAAAACTTTGATCAGCCACCTAAACTTAGAGTTTTTAGAATCCATTCAATTGCTCCATGCTGTGGGTCCATTCCATAATCTGAGAAAGACAGTGACAAAGTGTCTAATTTTTGTCATCTTTCTGAGTCAGTCCTGCCAGGGTTGCCTTCTTAAAACCTCACCTTCTTCGAAGTTCTGACTCTTCAAATAAAGAGTGAACATTCTTTAAGGAGTGACCCAAACAAAACAAAGGTACATACAAAAAATACATTAGAAAGTGTCCAGAGATACTTTACAAGAAGAGGCCTCCACTCCTCTACTCGCAACAGAATACCTTACGCAACCAGACTTGAAATCCTGGGCTTAGAAAGCTTAGAACTACATCACCTTTGGCACGACCTAAGCATAGCTCATAAAATTATCTGCTACAACGTCCTTCCTGTCAATGACTACTTCAGCTTCAACCACAACAATACACGAGCACACAACAGATACAAACTCAAAGTGAACCGCTCCAAACGTGACTGTAGAAAATACGACTTTAGCAACAGAGTGGTAAATGCCTGGAACTCACTACCTGTCATTGTGGTTTCGTCACCAAACCCCCAAAACTTTACCCTTAGACTGTCCACTGTTGACCTCACCCGATTCCTAAGAGGTCAGTAAGGGGCGTGCATAAGTGCACCAGCGTGCCTAACGTCCCTGTCCTAATGTTCCCTCTTATCAGTATCCATCTTATGTATATAAACAATGTTATCTCTATGTATATTACCAACACGTAATTGACAAAAATAAATAAATAAATAAATAAAATAAAAAAATTCTTTAAAATGGAGCACTGTGAGAGGAAGCAAAATATGTATTATTTGTTATGTCCAAGAATTAAATCACACATTAAAACAGGGGTCCCCAAACTTGGCAACTTTAAGACTTGTGGACTTCAACTCCCAGAATTCTCCAGCCAGCATAGCTGGGTGGAGAATTCTGGGAGTTGAAGTCCACAAGTCTTAAAGTTGCCAGGTTTGAAGACCTCTGCATTAAAACTAGACCAACACAGCAGACAGTTGTCCTCCAACTTACAAACAGCCACAAAAGTGGTGTGAAAAAAAAAGAGGATCTAACCCAGGCTATTTCCACACTGTTGATTTATAGCTTCTTATAATGTCACCCAGCCATTGCTGTTTTGATATAAGGCCTGTCTCCACCACTGATATATTGGCCCAGCAATGGCTAGATGACGCTGTAAGACACTATAAATCATTAGTGTGGAAATGGTCTCACTAATTCCCCATTCTCCCTCAAGCAATTTTAGTTACTTGGAGGATTAAAGTAAAATCTCCTTCAAGTCCAGCTGACTGTCGGTGACTTACGTGGACACATCCATGCAGTTTTCTTGCATGCTAGGGTTTTTGCCAGGGATTTCTTAGGAGATAGCTTTTCAATTCACAGATAAGGCTGCAGGTTCTCGCTGAGTAGATTTTCCACGAGATACTATATGAACAATGTGTCCCTCGTGATATATTTGTCTCTCCCGGGACACAGAGAACCCATAAATAAAAAATATTTATCTACCTAACCAACTGGATAAAGGTTCCCCTCGCACATATGTGCCAGTCATTCCTGACTCTAGGGAGCAGTGCTCATCTCCGTTTCAAAGCCGAAGAGCTAACGCTGTCCGAAGACATCTCCGTGGTCATGTGGCCGGCATGACTAAATGCCAAAGGCGCACAGAACGCTGTTACCTTCCCACCAAAGGTGGTCCCTATGTTTTCTACTTCCATTTTTTACGTGCTTTGGAACTGCTAGGTTGGCAGAAGCTGGGACAAGTAACAGGAGCTCACCCCGTTACGCAGCACTAGGGATTCGAACCACTGAACTGCTGACCTTTCTATCGACAAGCTCTGTGTCTTAGCCACTGAGCCACCGCATAACTGGATGTTACATCTGTACTAAAAATGGGGTAGAATCGTCTAACTCACTCAAGGGTGTAAGGCTTGTTTATTGTACTTATTTACATCCCTCTGAGTTCTACTTACTCCGAGGAGCTCGTATAAAATTGCACTAAAATACTTTTAAAAATGACAGAATAATAAAATTTAATTAAAAGCAGCTTTGAATGATAACCGCCTCGTCCCTAGATGTGGAGAATTTTCACGAGCCTCCTTAATGACTAAGAGTGGTTGTGGTTCAGCATTCAGGTGGTGGAAAGTTCAAAAGAGATAAGGTTTCACAGAAAAAGCTCCCTTCTCGGCTCTTTCCTCTGGATTATTCTAAGGGGAAGAGACCCACACCTGTCTTTTGGGGTGATCACACAAAGTGGACTCCCTAAAGAAGTCAGTCCCATAGCTAACGTGGACCCATTTCAACCACAGTAGAATGTTATAGGTCAAAATGAGTCCTTTGATTTGTACTCAGAAACCTATTGGCAGCCTATGTGGGATATATATATATATATATATGGGTTCCTGCTGGTTCGGACCGGTTCTATAGAACCAGTAGTGTGAATTTCCCCCCACTTGCCGAACCAGCAGTGATGGCCGGCTAGCCACGCCCCTGGACCGGCTCTCTCAGCGGCACCATAGGTGGCGCCATTTTGTTTTTCGCTTCTGCGCAAGCACAGAAGCTGGGTTTGCAGCACTGCGCATGGACGCGCCCATGTGGCGCAGGAGGAAGCAAACCGGCAGCGAGGTAAGTTAGAACCCACCCCTGAGATACACACACACACACACACACACACACACACACACACACACACACACCAGTGTTGTGTTGTTTCATTCACTTCAGCACATGGGCTTCTGCATGTGATGTCTCCCTTGGAGGACTCCTCTAACTCTTCCTTGGAGGCGGGCTCAAGGGAGAATGAGCTCATTCCTGGCACATCAGGAATGGAGTTAATTACTGACCCTGAATGGCCAACAGAAAGAGAATTACAGGTTACGGCTGGGGACAGCTTGCCGGCCAGTGAAAAGGAAGGGGAGGAGCTGCCTTCCATGGTGCATCTCAGAGTACGCAGGGCAGAGAAACGGAGGTCTGCCAGATTGCTCGGGAGAAGGCCCCGCCCCTCTTGATGGGCTGCACTGGGAAGCTATTTAGTGTGGCAGGCAGAGGAAGGCATTGCTGGGAACAACATGTGTGGGTCGTGGCCGTGTGTTTGTTTGTGTTTCTGGCTTGACTTTCGAGACTCTGAACTTCTATAACCAGTGAGCTAATGTGGATGGGCTTTCAGTTTTTTTCCTGGGGGCTTTGTGTTCGTTTATTGGACTTACTTGTTTGAGCAGCTTGCTATTTGTTTTATGGACTAATTGGCCATTGCCTGGGGGATTAATTTGGGCTTGCTTGTGGCTGGCTTCGTTTTGGAACAGTTCTAAAGCTGGCTGAAGAGAATTGCTGGGGAATACCAATAAAACTCTCCATAAACCACACTGATGTGTGTGAGTGAGTGAGTGGGGAAGCACACAGCATCATGCACCCATTAAACTTTCTGGAAGTCTTCAAAGCCAACTCCAGGTTGAGCACATTCTTGAGCTAATAAGGACATGAGTATCCCAAAGGTGCTTTTTCAAGAGGCAACTGGACTTCCTTTGTTTTTCCTTGAAGACATTTTGCTTCTCATCCAAGAAGCTTCTTCAGTTCTGAATCTCCAGAGACAAGGGCATGAGTAATTGTAACTAAGGCTGCCTGGTTCAGGATATGTTACACCAGGTGTACTATAACGCTGGGCTCAGGTTCCCCTGGGCATACATAGACTCCTCTGCTGCCCAAGAAGTTGTAAATCTAGAAGAAGTTCCAATAATAGACCTTCTCACTTAAGGAGTGTGTGTTCCAAGGGTGAAATGCTACCGGTTCGGCCCGGTTCGGGCGTACCGGTAGCAGCTGCTGCTGGTAGTTCGGAGAACCGGTAGCGGCGGCAGTGCGAGGCTCCACCCACCCGCCCGGACCTAGCCATTTTCTTTTTTTTAACCCTCTGCGCATGCGCAAAGCCTTCTGTGCATGCGCAGAGGGTGAAAAAGGGTGGCGAATACACACGCTTCCGAACCGGTAGGGAAGGTAAGTAGATGTCAGCTCTGGTGTGTTCCCATCTAGAGCCAACACAGGAGACAACAAACCAGACAGTTTCTAATCAAACAATTACGTTGTCTTGAGGGGATTCGGTTTATTTTATCCTATTCAATTCCTTACATCCTCTAGACCAGTGATGGCGAACCTATGGCACGGGTGCCACAGGTGGCACGCGGAGCCATATCTGCCGGCATGCGAGCTGTTGCCCTAGCTCAGCTCCAGCGCGCATGTGCGTGCCTGCCAGCTGATTTTCGTCTCACGCGGAGACTCTGGGAGGGCGATTTCGGCCTCCGGAGGGCCTCCGGGGTGGCGGGGGGAAGTGTTTTTTGCCCTCCCCAAACTCCAAGAAAGCCTCTGGAGCCTGGGGAGGGCAAAAAATGGGCCTACCGGGCCCACTGGAAGTTGGGAAATGGGGGAGTCACGCACGCATGCACAGGGGGGGTGGGGCGAGGGGGGGGCTTTGAATTATGGGTGTGGGCACACACGCGTGTGTGATAGCACGCGCGCGCACTATTTCGGCACCCGAGGGAAAAAAGGTTCGCCATCACTGCTCTAGACCCTGAGTGAGGATATCTACTCAATCTCCTCTTCTGCACAATGACTTTGAACATCATTGACATATTCATGATTCTTTATTCTATTCTGATGTATGCTCTCTCTTTCTCTCTCTCCTAGCGGTTTCATATAGATGTTCAACAAGTATGGGAGAGAGATTAGGAAGCACAGCGAGATGCAGCAGATGCAGGAAAGGACTTCCAATGTTCACGAGCCCCTGCGCTACAAAACATCTTTCAGGGATCAAATCCATCTACAATGTTTAACTCTAGCTCTGACAGGTCCCAATTTGCCTTGCCACGTGCTAAATCGGCAGAAAGAAGCTGCCGTGCCCTTCTCGCCTCTGCTATCAATCCACGTCAAGGAAGGAGCAGGATGTTCACAGAGTTGGAGAAACCTCAGAAGAAACACACCACGCTCACATTCTTGGATGCAAAGGCAGAATGGGAACGGTAGGTGCGAGTCAGCAGCAGGCAGAGAATAAATTGTTTCTTCAAAACCGCCAACCTTTGACAGTCTTGCGGAATTCTGCAAGACTGGTAGCTGACAAACCTCATTTGTTGGGGCTGATGGTTTAATTTTTGCTCCATTTTCTCCCTCTTTATTGCCCCACCCCAAAGTAAAGCAAGTCTCTGACATAAAAATCCATCTCTCTCCCCCACTTTTTTGAGAAGTGCTCCTCAAGTTATTACAGACACCGAAAAGGAATGATTGTTGTTATTCCCAGCAACTAATGCTATTTATCTTCCATGTCAGGTGCATTTTTTTTTCCTGCAAAAAGAGGGCCATTCTTTAACCAGCATATTTCTGGAGGTAGTCCTCAACTTAAAACAGTTTGTTCAGTGGCTGTTTGAAGTTACAGCGGCACTGAAAAAACGGACTCATGACCGTTTTTCACACTTATGACCATTGCATCATCCCCATAGTCATGTGATTTACATTCAGATGCTGGACAATTGACTCACGTTTATGACGGTCGCCATGTCCCGGGGTCATGTGATCCTCTTTTGCAACCTTCTGAGAAGCAAAGTCAGTGGGGAAGCCAGATTCACTTAACAACCGTGTGACTAACTTAACAACTGCAGTGATTCACTTAACCGTGATGGCTCAGTGGTTAGAGTGCAGTACTGCAGGCTTCTGCTGGCTGCTTGCAATTTGGCAATTCAAATCTCACCAGGTTCAAGATTGACTCAGCCTTCCATCCTTCCGAGGTGGGTAAAATGAGGACCCAGATTGTTGGGGGTAATATGCTGACTCTGTAAACTGCTTAGAGAGGGCTGTAAAGCACTATGAAGTGGTATATAAGTCTAAGTGCTATAGCTACTTTCCTTCCTTCCTTCCTTCCTTCCTTCCTTCCTCCCTCCCTCCCTCCCTCCCTCCCTCCCTCCCTCCCTCCCTCCTTCCTTCCTTCCTTCCTTCCTTCCTTCCTTCCTTCCTTCCCTTCCCTTCCCTTTCCCACCCACCCACCCATCCATTCATACCAGCTCAAGGTTGACTCAGACTTCCATCCTTCCAAGGTTAGTAATATGAGGACCCAGATTGTTAGGGACAAGAGGCTGACTCTAAACCGCTTAGAGAGGGCTGCAAAGCACTGTAAAGCGGTATATAAGTGTAAGTGTTATAGCTACTTTCCTTCCTTCCTTCCTTCCTTCCTTCCTTCCTTCCTTCCTTCCTTCCTTCCTTCCTTCCTTCCCTTCCCTTCCCTTCCCTTCCCTATCCATCCATCCATCCATCCATCCATCCATCCATCCATCCACCCACCCACCCATCCATCCATCCATCCATCCATACATACATACATACATACATACATACATACATACATCCCAGCTCAAGGTTGACTCAGCCTTCCATCCTTCCGAGGTGGGTAAAATGAGGACCCAGATTGTTGGGGGCAATAGGCGGACTCTGTAAACTGCTTAGAGAGGGGTGTAAAAGCACTGTAAAGCAGTATATAAGTCTAAGGGCTATTGCTATTGCTAACAAATGTGGCAAGAAAAGTCATAAAAGGGAGCAAAAACTCACTTAACAAATTTCACACTTAGCAACATAAATTAGTTTACTTATAATCCCTGGTGGACCTTCTCATTCACCTCCTCCCCCTCCCTAAAAAAAATTGCACACAGAGAGACTAAAATTGGCTTCATTGACTGAATGGATCGCGCGGTCTCAAAATTTCGATGCCTCAGCACTTGGAGAGAGTCCTCTTTGCTCCAAGTGGTAAATATACCCTGCAGGTGTAAACAAGGTCAGCAGGGGGTGGACGTAATCTGCCTCGTATTTCAGTGGGAAGCTGACAAGGATTCTTCTCCTGACTACTGACTAGTCCTAAGCCAAGATACAATACTTGAAAAACGGCCTGATAGTGTTCAATGCTGGGAGTGTCTATTTTTTATTGCATCCTTTCTGGCTGTTAGCAATAGGCAGGCTCCTTGTCAATGGGAAAAGGAGCCAAGGATGCAGGGAACAAGACAGATGCAGCTTGGCACCTGCAAAACTGGATTAACTTTGAGCGGGGAAGAGGAACAGCAAGGTGACATTTCTAATTTGTGTGTGTGTGTGTGTGTGTGTGTGTGTGTGTGTGTGTGTGTGTGTGTGTGTGTGTGTGTGTGTACTGATCATGCCTTCTCTGCACTCTCTGAACCAGGGGTGAAATCCTCCTGGTTCACTCTTACCTGTCGGTCGTCGCTTAGCCTATGGAGCTGGTGGCGTTCGCGGTGCGGGGCTGCCCCCACCCACTTCCCCCACCCGCCTGGATGCCGCCATTTCAGTTCTTTTGCCCTCTGCACATGCTCAAAGCGTTCTGCATGCACAGAGGGCAAAAGAACTCAAATGGCGGCATCCAGGCAGGCGGGGGAAGCGGGCAGGGACAGCCCCGCACCGCGACCGCCACTGACTCCATAGGCTCTGTGGCGACCAACAAGTAAAAGCGAACCGGGAGGATTTCACCCCTGCTCTGAACCCTTGCATCAGGAGGGGGTGGTTCTTGCTCCTCCTCTGTGCTCTGTCTCTCCTCCCTGCCTGCAGGCATTACTAATTCTGAACAGCCTTGCCTGGATTGACTCTGCCCTTCCCCAGTTTCCTCCAAGGCCAAAGGAGCTGCCCTCTCACTCGCTGTCAGTTCTTGTTCCAGCTCATCTTCCACCACAGATTCAGACTCCGACGGGGGCATGACATAAAGCACCTACAAGAGCCACGGTGGTGCAGTGGTTAGAATGCAGTACTGCAGGCTACTTCTGCTGGCTTCTGGCTGCCTGCAATTTGGCAGTTCAAATGTCACTGGCTCAACATTGACTCAGCCTTCCATCCTTCCGAGGTCGGTAAAATGAGGACCCAGATTGTTGGGGGCAATAGGCCGACTCTGTAAACTGCCTAGAGAGGGCTGTAAGGTACTATGAAGCAGTATACAAGTCTAAGTGCTAGTGCTAATTGGGAAGGAAGGAAGGAAGGAAGGAAGGAAGGAAGGAAGGAAGGAAGGAAGGAAGGAAGGAAGGAAGGAAGGAAGGAAGGAAGGAAGGAAGGAAGGACCCTGGTGGCACAGTAGTTAGAATGGAGTATTGCAGGCTAACTTTGCCAACTGCCAGCAGTTTCATTCTGACCGGCTCAAGATTGACTCAGCCTTCCATTCTTCTGAGGTAAAATGAAAACCCAGATTGTTGGGGGCAATAGGCCGACTCTGTAAACTCTGAGCTGAAGTGGTGCAGTGGTTAAATGCAGCCATTGCAGGCTGACTGCTAGTTCAACAGTTCAGCTGTTCAAATCTCACTAGGCTCAAGGTTGACTCAGCCTTCCATCCTTCCAAGGTCGGTAAAATGAGGACCCAGATTGTTGGGGGCAATATGCTGAACTCTGTAAACCGCTTAGAGAGGGCTGTAAAGCACTATGAAGCAGTATATAAGAAAAGTGCTATTGCTATTGCTATTGCTACTATGAAGCAGTACACAAGTCTAAGTGCTAGTGCTAATTAGGAAGGAAGGAAGGAAGGAAGGAAGGAAGGAAGGAAGGAAGGAAGGAAGAAAGGAAGGAAGGAAGGAAGGAAGGAAGGAAGGAAGGAAGGAAGGAAGGAAGGAAGGACCCTGGTGGCACAGTAGTTAGAATGACCGACTCAAGATTGACTCAGCCTTCCATTCTTCTGAGGTAAAATGGAAACCCAGATTGTTGGGGGCAAGAGGCTAACTCCGTAAACCCCTCAGAGAGGGCTGTAAAGCGCTATGAAGCAGTATATAAGTCTTAGCGCTATTGCTATTTTCTTTGTTAGCGGAACTGAACAAGATATTTTTTGTCTGCTTTGTTTATTTCTGACAGGATGGAGGAAAGCTGTATGACCTTTTTGGTGCATTCCTTTGTAGTTTACCATGAAGTCTTATTTTAATCTGTTACTTTGTCAAGTGGGCTAATTAATATAAAATATACAAAATGAATGTGAAGGAGGGAGGGGAAAAAAAGTAGTTTCCACCAGGCTGGTTGCAAAGTCCTGTGATGAATTAATTGTCATCCTGCTTGGTGGGAGCAGAGTCAGCAATTATGTGCAAATTGCTGTTTTGAAGATCAGGAGATTCACTAAAACAGATGTAATTAAATGCACTTGATAATTACCATTATGCTGGTACTTAATATTAATTGGACTGTGGGGTCCCGATTTTCTCCATGAGAAATGAGAACAGTTAAAGAAAGAAAAAAGAAATTAGAATGTGTTAAGAGACAGAGAGTTGGCACAGGTACAATTTAATGTAACGCTTTGCCAAAATGTTCATCTTCATTTTTTCAATCATTCTCGCCTATAGGACAGTGTGTAGGAATTGCATGCTGGGATTGCATATTCATAGTAATGATGGTGATGTTCGTCCCTCGTATTCGAAGAGGACCTTGACATCTATCAATCGGGGGGGGGGGGGATGTCAAGACTTGCGCGTGAATTGGATTAAAGTGAGGGAGAGGTGCACATACTCAGCCTCACTCTCTCTTCCCAGATTCCATCTTGCTCCAAATAGCAGGACAAGAGTCGAGACAGTTGGAGATGGGCTGGGCGCAGTGGTTGACCAGGGCGTCTTTCGTGTCTTGCCATGCTCTTAGTGTACCACATCGCTTGCAGAGACCGCCTTCATGACCAGTGTCCTATTCTAGTAGATTTCATCCGTTCAGTCCGCCGGAATCTGTCTTCACATGCTCAGGATAGACAAGTCTCTATCTCACCGAAGGTCGATGACCCAACGGCTACTCTCAACCTGGTTTGGCCAGCCTGTCGAAGCTGTTGCCCGGGGTGTGGCCGCTGCGCATGCTACAGCTGCTAGGAGACACAGGTGAGAGCTGAGTGACAGGTGGAGACCAAAGGTGAATGAGCTGCCCTTAAAAGCTGCCCTAAAATGAGCTGCCATAAAAGGACACGACATGCCCCTACACCAGAGGTGCTACCCCTCCCTGAACACCCCATACACCCCATTCATAGTAATATATGCATATTGCATACCTTCTGCAAATGTAACCTTACAATGAATATAAACCAGTATTCCTGGTTGTGCATCTGGTCTGGACCTCCTTGCAGGGCTAAAAGGAAGTTGCAAGTTGCATCATTTGGTCCAATAGTCTGAACCCATTCTTAACCCAATTGTCAACCCTGAAACTGGCCTGACTGAGGCCATTTTGAGACTTCATCATTGACACACTGGAGCTGAGGGATAGGGAGGGGAGAGGCGAGTAGAGATAGTTGGGGGCTTTGTAGTCAAAACAAGATTCTTTCTTTTGGGAACCAAGGACGTTCCTGCAGTTGTTCGGAAAAGGAGGGGACTGAGGTCACCTAGCAACTGGACTGCATCCTGATTGGACCATGTGACTGGTTGTTTTGGGAAAGTGACAAGCTTTTGCTTTTAACTAGGTGAAAACCACGGGAACCATTAGAGTCGGTTTTCACCAGCCTGTGCCAATATGACATATCCAATAAACCTATTCTTTGTGGGATCTACCTGCCTCAGAGTTTTGTTTGCTATGGGTATGTTACTTGGAACCTTGACACCAATACAATTATTAATATTAGCATTAGTGGCAGGACTGGCGAGTGGTGCGGTGGCCTAGTGGTTAAGACACTCATCTCCCACTTGGAAGGCTGAGAGTTCAATCCTAGGTAGCAGCAGATATTTCTCTCCTAGGCGCAAAGAAAAAAAATGATCTCCTGTGAACTCTGTGTGGTGTCAGAAAGGGCATCCAGCCAGTAAACGCTCATCTCCATCCAGTTGCCCCGACTCTACCCTGAATTAAGGGATTACAGGGTCGTTAAAAGGGCGTTTATTAGTAGCAGGAGTGGGAACTGTATTTTCAAGTGAAGAAAAGATCTGGTCACTAACATGAACCCAGAACAAGAACAGTAAACCTTCTACTGCACTTCAGAAGCCATCGGCCATATCAGGAAACACAAAAGTTTTTCATTTCTTTTTCTACAACCCCTAACTTAAAATAGATATTTCCTATAAACGTCCTGTCTTGTCCTGTCTCAATGGAGAATCTACCAACTGAGTATACAATTCCCCAGGTAGTACATATGTTCAGTGATCTGCAAAGCTTCTGGCTCCACTGTAGTCTTTCAATTGTACAACAACTGGGGGGAACTCCACGTCCTCCTAGGTACATCATATCCAATGAAGCAACACACTGGTACTCAAGGGAGAAAGAAATCAACTACATGACCTGAAAATTCTCACCTCTGTTCAAGATAATTACATAGCATTTAGCAGAATCTTTTCATACCTTCTGAACTACCTTGCAAAGCCTTGTCTTTATTAGTATTTAGCATTAGCGTTTAATCCTCCCATGCTATGTGGCATATTGAGGGGCAAGGGACCTCCAACATTTTCAGTCTTGGGTGAGTACTTCAGCATCTTCCCATGTGATGTTTAGAGCCTTTAAGTCTTCCATGAATCCTTTATTACTAGTATAATAAAGGATCCGAGGTGGCGCAGTGGTTAGAGTGCAACACTGCAGGCTACTTCAGCTGACTGCTAGCTGCAGTTCAGCTGTTCAAATTTCACCGGCTCAAGGTTGACTCAGCCTTCCATCCTTCTGAGGTCGGTAAAATGAGGACCCAGATTGTTGGGGGCAATATGCTGAACTCTGTAAACCGCTTAGAGAGGGCTGTAAAGCACTATGAAGCAGTATATAAGGCTAAGTGCTATTGCTATTGCTATTATGTTATTTATAATAGATTCCAGTGGACTGAGCGGATGAAATCTACTAGAATAGGACAACGGTCATGAAGGCGGTCTCTGCAAGCAATGTGGTACGCTAAGAGCACGGCAAGACACGAAAGACGCCCTGGTCAACCACTGCGCCCAGCCCATCTCCAACTGTCTCGACTCTTGTCCTGCTATTTGGAGCAAGATGGAATCTGGGAAGAGAGAGTGAAGCTGACTATGCACACACCTCCCTCACTTTAATCCAATTCACGCGCAAGTCTTGACATCCCCTAGATGTCAAAGTCCTCTTCAAATACGATGGACGAACATCATCATCATCATCATCATCATCATCATCATCATCATCATCATCATCATCATCATCATCATCTTATTTATTAATAGCATCCTGGAAATTTCAAAGAGAAGTGATAGAATTTGGCTTACAATGCCTAATCAAAAACAAATGAATCTTTCAAAGAACAGGAAAAACTCATTATTAAAAGGATAACTCATCTATGTTGACCAGAAACATCTTCCCAGCATTTAAGGAAATCTATGGGGATTTAATTCTTTGATGTCTATCTTGCTTTTTCTCCAAGTTTTCCAAATGGCTGACATGTAGATCTCCCTTCGTTTTTTGAGTCAGGACACATGGCGACCTGCTCAACAACCATAATGACTTATGACCAAAAGTCCAGGCTCAGTTGTGATGGTAAATTGAAGACTACTTGCAAAGCAAGAGCAGAGAAAGTGGATGTCCAAAAGAGAGGAGATTAAGTGTCCCCAAATCTCTTTTTGGCTTTATCTCCCTCTGTCTTTGCTTTGGGGTCAACTGGCTTTCAGCTGGCTGTCCCAGTCCTCCTTAATCTTCTTCCTTGTTTCCTTTTGAAAGTTCTGTTCCATCCAGTTTGGGATACAGATGTTTAGGAAGATCGGCTGTCAGACAGCTGCTCCAAGCAGCAATATATGGACCTTTAGATTTACATGCATTTATATTTATATTTATTATATTTATTTGTAAATATTTACATGTAAATATTTACAGACCCCTCGCATCCTGGACATAAATTGTTTCAACTCCTACCCTCAAAACAATGCTATAGAGCACTGCACACCAAGACAACTAGACACAAGAACGCCATCACTCTGCTAAACAAATAAATCCCTCACCACTGTCAAGCTATTCACTAAGGCTGCATTACTATTACTATTAGTCTTCTCATCGTTCCTATCACCCATCTCCTCCCACTTATGACTGTAGGACTGTAACTTGTTGCTTATATCCTTACGATTTATATAATATTGATTGTTTTCTGATTGCTTATTTGTACCCTGTGACAATCATTAAGTGTTGTACCTCATAATTCTTGACAAATGTATCTTTTCTTTTATGTACACTGAGAGCATATGCACCAAAGACAAATTCCTTGTGTGTCCAATCACACTTGGCCAATAAAGAATTCTATTCTATTCTATTCTATTCTATTCTATTCTATTCTATTCTATTCTATTCTATTCTAATCTATTCTATTCTATTCTATTCTATTCTATTCTATTCTATTCTATTCTATTCTATTCTATTCTATTCTATTCTATTCTATTCTATTCTTTGAACATGCTGAAAATAAAATCCAAAGAACTAAGGTAAGGCTAAAGCAAAGGTGTCATCAAACAACCTGCCCGTTTCTTCTTTCTAAATAAACCTCTGGAATTCAAATAGGTCCACCTGTCAAGAAGGCTAGAGAACCAGATTGTTCTTTCCCTTGTATTTTCAAAATGCTCTTGTCACTTAATTACCTTGTTACTTTCAGATAATTGTCATTCCTGAATCCAGATACCAACCGATCGCTCTTCATTAATTTCTCTCTGTGTCAATACTCCGGAATGGATGTTGCAAAGCGTAAGAACTTTCTGCCAACAAGGAAGAACAGCCATGTAAAGTACTTGATTGGCAGTTGGAGAGTGCCAACTAGTCATGGAGGGGGGGAGAAAACCATTAATCAATGTGTTATGAAAGGAAGAAAAGGCGCAGTAGATTATTCCAATGTTTCAGGGATGTGGAACAGCAACAGTAAGAACGATTTATTCCATTCAGGTTGACTGATTGCAAAGATGCAAAGACCAAAAAGAAGACAAATAAATAAGTGAGTTAACCAATTGGAGTGCTGCTGTCAACAGTTCCATTGCCTCCAAGGCTTAGCATGTAGAACTAAGCAACAGAACTAAATTAGCTAGGACGCTAGCAACAGAACCATTTTAAAAGTTGAATTATGTATGGAGTTAGTGAATGTTCTCTGTCACTTGCCTCTCTGATTCTTCATGAACAGGGACAAAAAGACGAGATCTTGTTGGTTCAACTCTGGATGGGTTGTAGAACATCCATGAGTCAGATCAGTTTTGGCCAACCCTAAATAGATCAAGTCTGAGTATCAACTTTGAAATGGATCAGGCCTGCTGCAGCCATCTTGACACTGAGTCAACAACAGAATAACAAAGTTGGAAGGGAACTTGAAGGTCTTCCAGTCCAACCCTCAGGTCAAGCAGAAGATCCTATACCATTTCAGACAAATGAGTATCCAAATTCTTCTTAAAAACCTCCAGTGTGGGGACCCACAAATTCTAGAGGCAAGTTGTTCCACTGATTAATTGTTCTAATTGTCAGGAAATGTCTCCTTAGTTCTAAGTTCATTCTCTCCTTGATTAGTTTCCGTTCATTGTTTCTTGTCTAGCCTTCTGGTGCTTTGGAAAATAGGTTGACCCCTTCTTCCAGCCCCTCAAATATTGGAACACTGCTATCATGTCACCTCTAGTCCTTCTTTTTACTAGACTAGACATACACTGTAACTCTTCTTCATACGTTTTAGCTTCCAATCCCCTAAAATCATCTTTGTTGCTCTTCTCTGCACTCTTTCCACAGTTTCATGGAATCATAAGTATGTTCCATTAAGTTTTTTTTAAAGCCCATTTTTTTAAAAAAAGAGCTGATACCTTACATTTAATTTTGTACATTAAGTTTTTACAGACATATATTGTTCCCTGATATATGGCTATTCTTGCCAATCTATGGAAGAGTTTCAAGACAGATGAAGAGAGCAAGGGTTTGAGTATTCAGCAACTGTAAGTCCAAGCCAACTTGATGGCAACTAGATTTCTAGACTTTTCCCTCCTCTGCTCGTCTTTGTACTCAGTGTTCACTAAAACATGCAAAGTTATGCAAAGTTTGGGACCATAAAACTCCATCAGATAAAGATATTCAAATCGCAGCCTGAATCTGAGAAGTATGAATCTGTTTGGGCAGGGATGTCCATAGAGTGTGGTCAAAAATATGGCGGAGCTTGGAGGCAACTCCCGACTATCTGTCATCTTCTCAGGTATTGGGAGTTATAACTAACTTGTCCTCCAGACAAGGACAGGATGGTAAAATAAACCCAAGTCTCTGGGCACACAAAAAATAAAAACTCAGCAGTCAGTACCCCCAGATGTTTTATTCATGTAGGCTGCTTTGGGTGCATATTGATTTAACTACGAAGCAGCATAAATAAATAAACCTATGACTAGCATATCCCACATATTTGAGAAGAGGACAAATAATTTATACCACTGAAGGAATACACACACACACACACACACACACACACACACACACACACACACACACACACACACACACACACACCTCTCTGTGGCACATTGTTCTTCTTGTTATATCTCCTCTCTTACAGAAGCATAAACGTATATTCAGATCTTGAAAGTGTCAACCCCTGCCTGGGAATTGTGAGTTTTTTCTTTTCTTTTTTTTATCCTTATTGTATATTAAGGATCTTACACGTGATATAATAGGCTTTAGGACTCATCTGGTTTTTTTTTCCTTACATAAAGCAATCCGTGCAAGAGTTATTGACATGTAAACAGCTCAAGTAGGACAGGAATAATAAATCTGACGGCATTCTTATATGTCACAATCACAAAGAGTGTAAACAAGGTCTGCATTCTAATACAAAGAGGAGGTAGAGGGAGAGATGGATCTTTGGATGAAAGCTAAAATGTTCTGCTAAATATAAGGTGAGAGAGATAATAATGGTGGGTAGTCAATATGTTTCCCATATGCCCAGATCTCAGAAAACAAGAGAAAAGTGACGAATAGATCTGCTACTAAAGAGCTGAGGTGGTGCAAGTGGTTAAAAGCAGCACTGCAACCTTCAGCTGATTGCTAGTTCAGCAGTTCAGCTGTTCAAATCTCACCGGCTCAAGGTTGACTCAGCCTTCCATCCTTCCGAGGTGGGTAAAATGAGGACAATATGCTGGGGCAATATGCTGAACTCTGTAAACCGCTTAGAGAGGGCTGTAAAGCACTATGAAGTGGTATATAAGTCTAAGTGCTATTGCTATTGTTACAACTCATTCAAATACAACTCAAAGACTCCATGCTACTCATATAATTCCATTCTTGATCATAGTACTTGTTAGATATTCTTGAATGTATTCAGAATAATGAGGTAGTTGAAAAAAAGTAATGTTTCACATTTAGGCAAATTTAGCATCAGTCCAGCCCTGTTGTCCAGTCACTGGTGCCTGGACTGTAGTGACTGAAGCTGAATTATGAAACATAGAACATTGAACATAGAATAATAGAGTCAGAAGGGACCTTGGAGGTCTCTAGTCCAAGCCCCAGCTCAAGCAGGAAACCCTAGACTATTTCAGACAAGTGACTGTCCAGTTTCTTTTTGAAAGCCTCCAGTGATGGACCACCCACAACTTCTGAAGACAAGCTATTACATTGGTTGATTGCTCTCACCATTAGGAATTTTCTCCTTAATTCTAGGTTACTTCTCTCCTTGGTTACTTTCCATCCATTGTTTCTTGTCTTGCTTTCAGGTGCTTTGGAAAATAGTTTGACCCCCTCAACTTTGTAGGAGCCTTTCAAACATCAGAAGACAGCTATCATGTTCCCCCGAGTCCTTCTTTTCATTAGACTTGTTGTTGTTAGTTGTGAAGTCATGTCCGACCCATCGCGACCCCATGGACAATGTTCCTCCAGGCCTTCCTGCCCTCTACCATCCTCTGGAGTCCATTTAATCTCACGCTGACTGCTTCAGTGACTTCATCCAGCCACCTCATTCTCTGTCGTCTCCTTCTTCCTTTGCCCTCAATCGTTCCCAGCATTAGGCTCTTCTCCAGTGAGTTCTTCCTTCTCATTTGGAGGCCAAAGTATTTGAGTTTCATCTTCAGGATCTGGCCTTCTAAAGAGCAGTCAGGGTTGATCTCCTCTAGGACTGACCGGTTTGATCACCTTGCAGTCCAAGGGACTCGCAGGAGTCTTCTCCAGCACCATAGTTCAAAGGCCTCAATTCTTTGGCGCTCAGGCTTCCTTATGGTCCAACTTTCACAGCCATACATTCACAGCCATGAATTCATTCGACTAGACATACCCAATTCCTGTAAATTTCTTCATACAAAGAGAAAAATATACAAATAAAAGCCCCATGGGAAATAAGCCACATCAGTCTATATTAGGGCCACTAGTGAGGTTTTTTTTAAAAAAGAATTATTATTATTAATTCTTTGCAGTTTAGGATACTTTCCAGAGGCCAGGATATGTTATCCATCTTAAATTACTAATTGTGAGAGGGACAAAAGCAGCAAAATGGGTGTGGGATTTCAGCCCGGTCTTAAATTTTCCACGGAACATTTGTGCTTTGCTAAAGATTTATTTTCAACCTTGAAAACGGTTACAAGAGAAAAGGGGGGAAAAAATGTTCCAGCCAATTTGGGCTCTGAGGGGTAGGAGTGGGTTACCGCAGCCGGCAACAAAAAGGAGGTTTGATTTTGCATGCCAGTTTACAAATTCATCCATTGCCCAACATCTGTGTAAATTCTGTAGTGGCATGGCAGGTTTAACAGACCTGAAATTTATAACTTTAGAAAAATACATGGGCTTGTGTTTGGAACCGTTGAAAGGAGGACATAGTTTATGGTTCTAATCCTGTTAGGTTTGGGCTAAAATTAATTGCCGTGCTGAGTTTTACTCTAGTTTGTCTATTAATCCTTCCAAAACCATGCATTCCTGTGTGTGTGTGTGTGTGTGTGTGTGTGTGTGTGTGTGTGTGTGTGTGTGAGAGAGAGAGAGAGAGAGAGAGAGAGAGAGAGAGAGAGAGAGAGAGAGAGAGAGAGAGAGAGAGAGAGAGAGAGAGAGGCTGGAGAAATAGCAATAGCAATAGCACTTAAGACTTATATACCGCTTCATAGTGCTTTACAGCCCTCTCTAAGCGGTTTACAGAGTTCAGCATATTGCCCCCAACAATCTGGGTCCTCATTTTACCGACCTCAAAAGGATGGAAGGCTGAGTCAACCTTGAGCCTAGTGAGATTTGAACAGCTGAACTGCTGAACTAGCAGTCAGCCTGCAGTCGCAGCATTTAACCACTGCACCACTTCAGCTCTTAGTAAGAGAAATCTTACTTGCTTTTTTGATACCTGTATTGAAGGGCTCGGATTTAGTGTATTATGAACAGAATAACAGAGTTGGAAGGGACCTTGAAGGTCTTCTAGTTCAACCCTCTGCTCAAGCAGGAAAACTTATACCATTTCAGACATGTGGCTGTCCAATTTCTTCTTAAAATCCTCCAGTGATAGAGCACCCACAACTTCTGAAGGAAAGCCATTCCACTGATTAATTGTTTTCACTGTTAGGAAATTTCTCCTTATTTCTAGGTTGTTTCTCTCCTTGATTAAGTTCCATCCATTACTTCTTGTCTTACCTTCTGGTGGGTTTGGAAAATAGGCTGACCCCCGTCTTCTTACATTTCTCCATCCAGGGATGCCAGCCGTTGAGGGTCGAGGGGCAGGAAATGAGAAAACCAACATTGTTCGGTGGCAACACAGGTGCCCTACTCCCTTTTATGCCTAAGTTGTGACATGAAAACATGTACAAAGTGTGTGGAGCTTGTTGTTGTCCTTTTGATGGAAGATTTCAATTCTGCAGATGCCAGTTTCAGTCTTTACTTCTGATTCTGCCTTCTCTCCAAGGCAGTCTAGATAGTTAACGGCCTATATCTGAATTTCACAATACCCTTGGAAGGTAGACCAGGTTTTTTTTTTTTTTTAAAGTAGCTAGGCAAAGACTCTGTTGGGTCTTTGAGAATTATGTCTGTTAGATTTAGGATTAGAATATATCAAGATCTTGGAAGATCTTGGTGAGGATCAGAAGTTAGCAAGGACTGGGAGGGATGGGACAGAATCATATCTACTAGTGATAGAAAAGGAATGATGGACCTAAACAGCCCAAGAATAATATTTATTTATTTATTATTTATTTATTTATTTATTTGGCAGTTTTTTCTATGCCGCCCTACTCCCTCAGGACTCAGGGCAGCATACAACATTTTATGAAAACTCCAAACAAATCATTAAAAAAGCAATTTTTAAAAAACAGTTTAAAAACATATAAACAACATACATACATGGGGGAGACATCAGATATAAAATCGTCTCAAACTCACCCCCACCTGCAGGAAGAGCCATGTCTTAATGGCTTTTCGGAAGGTCAGCAAGGTGGGGATAATTCGGATCTCTGGGGGGGAGTTGGTTCCAGAGAGCAGGGGCCCCTACAGAGAAGGCCCTCCCCCTAGGCCCCACCAGTCGGCATTGTTTGGCTGACGGGACCTGGAGGAGACCCACTCTGTGGGACCTGACCGGTCGAAGGGAAGAATGAGGCAGGATGCGGTCCCGGAGATAGCCTGGTCCTAAGCCATGTAGGGCTTTAAAGATGATGATCAGCACCTTGAATTGTACCCGGAGACTAATGGGCAACCAATGCAGCTGGCGGAGTATAGGTGTTACGTGGGTGTACCTTGAAACACCCACCACAGCACGCGCAGCTGCATTTTGCACCATATTTAAGACTTTAACAGAGATCAAGTCTAGGTCCTTTCTGAAATGGAAGGAGAACATCGATTTTCAGTTTTTCAGATTATCTCATCAAACGCTGAGAATCTACTCAACCAGGTTAGATCCACTAAGCAGCTTAAGATGAGCTACTATTGATGATTGTGGTTGAATAACCCACAGCAAATGAGATGAAAGAGTGGCATTTGCTTTGAGAACTTGATTTTCTTCTTCCTTGCCACATTTATGTTGTTTGCTTTTCAAATTAAGGCGTTAGCCATCTTTGTTTTCTTATCTTTTTTTCTCTAAGACAGAACTATTACTGAGATTGCCTAGAGATAAATTGCTTCATTAACTCTGTAGTTAGAAATGTATAAGAAGACTTTCATTCAGGATGGGTCATTTCCTTCCTCCCTGCCCACGTAGGGAGAGGAAGAGGAGGCCTGACAAGACACCAAAGTGTAGTACCAAATATTTATCTACAAATGAGTAGTAATGGTTTTGCTAGTGAATTGTAAGGATCCTATGAAGCAGTACTTATTTCATACAAAGTTAATGGTGGATTTTGAAGAACTCTTATTGTTATATGCTGCAGACAAGTTTTTAAAACAGTTGAAAGAGGTGCAAGTCAAGGGCGGGCTAGATGCATGCAGTAAATCATATAAGATTAATTGGGAAGAGGGTGGCCTTTGTTGCATGGGCCATTTTTCTTTCAAAATACCTTGAAAGTGAAGTTAATTACCTGGACTCTCTGCAAATCAATATAAATCCGGCTCCATGTTGGAATCATATTTACTCATGTATTATCACAGTCTTCTTAATTTTTCAATGGATTAGGTGAGGAGTCCAAAATGTGAGGCGGCATATGTTCTTGAATTAAGTTGATTCTGCAGAAATGAAGGTGTGATGCTTATGATGTAACCTGCAAGATAAATTGCGGAAGCTAGGCCAATCATTCATGAATTTTACAGATTACAGATTAAAAGAGTTGGAAGGGAACTTGTAGCTCATCTAGTCCAACCCCCACACCCAAGCAGGAGACCCTACACCACTTCTAACAAATGGCAGTCCAGTCTCTTCTTGAAAGCCTCAAGTGATGAAGCTCCCATAATTTCCAAAGTCAACTTCTGTTCCATTGGTCGATTGTTCTCACTGTCAGAAAGTTCCTCCTTATTTCCAGATTGAATCTCTCCTTGTTCAGTTTCCATCCATTATTCCTTGTCTGGCCTTCAGGTGCTTTGGAAAATAGTTTGACCCACTCCTCTCTGTGGCAGCCTCTCAAATATTGGAACGCTGCTATCATGTCTCCCCTGGTCCTTCTCTTCACTAGACTAGCAATGCCCAGTTTCTGTAATCGTTCACTGTATGTTTTAGTCTCCAGTCCCCTAATCATCCTGGTTGCTCTTCTCTGCACTCTTTCTAGAGTCTCAATCTCTTTTATAGTGTGGTGACCAAAACCAGGCGCCGTATTCTAGGTGTGGTCTTACTAAGGCTTTCTAGAGTGGTATTAGTACCTCACTTGATCTTGATTGTATCCCTCTGTTATTGCAATTTAGGATTGCATTGGTTTTTTTGGCTGCCACCGCACACTCACACAGTAGGTTGAATCTGTAGCTTGACCCCCTCCTCTCTGTGGCAGCCCCTCAAATATTGGAACACTGCTATCATGTCTCCCCTGGTCCTTCTCTTGTCCATCACTGTTTGTCCAATTTGTCCATCACTGTTTAAAACTATAAAAACTCCATCTCATTAGCAGGGTATTTTAGTGTTGTAAAGATACCGTATTTTTTGGAGTATAAGACACGCCTTTTTCCTCCCTAAAAGTGGCTGAAAATTTTGGGTGCGTCTTATACTCCGAATGTAGCTTTTTCGGAGCTTTTTTTCCCAGCCCTAACCAGGTGCTAATGATCTTCCCAGCTCTTACCTTGCAGGCTTTTTCATTGTTACTCTCTCCAGAGAATGTTTTTCCAGCCCTAAGTCTTTGCAGGGTTTTTTTCATTGCTCTACTTGCTCCGAATAAGTTTTTTTCTAGCCCTAACTAGGTGCTAGCTATCTTCCCAGCTCTTACTGGCTTACAGACTCTTTCATTGTTACTCCCTCAGAAGAAGGTTTTTTTAAGTCTTAACCAGGGGATAAAATAATGTGCTGAAGCTGACCAGACTAAGGACGCTAGCCAGATGAATACCTGGTAGGCAGATTTCCCCCCCCCCTATTTTCCTCCCCAAAAACTAAGGTGCATCTTATACTCCGGTGCGTCTTATACTCCGAAAAATACGGTATGTTTCCTTTTACCAGACTGAAATTCCTTCACCGTTATCTTCAGTGGGCAACCCCAAGTTCTCATATAGTGAGAAAGGATTTTTTCTATTTATTAGTGGAATAAATAATTCCTCGTGACAAACAGGGGCGTGCAAATCGCCCGTGGTCTCATCTGCATCTTTAATTCACTTGAACAAGTCAATCTGATTCAATTCGCATCTCTGGTTTGATTTGCTTTGAATTATCAGATAGGATATTCAGATAAAGATGAGTTTGTGCATAGATAAACTAATATTGCGTGTTATAGTGGAATGAAGTCAGATTCATCACACCAAGTTCAATACATCCGTGTGATCTGCAGTTTGATTCAATGTTTTGATTTAAAGGAATGATTTCATCAAAAGTCTGGAGATTCTCAGTCATCCAGGTCATAGATATCTCAAAAGTGCTTTTTTCCAAAAAGCAGCCGGACTGTTTTTTCCTTGAGGAGGAAGAAAGAAAGAAAGAAGAGCCGAGGTGGCACAGTGGTTAGAGTGGGGTACTGCAGGCCACTTTAGCTGACACTGATCCGCAGGTCAGCGGTTCAAATCTCACCGGCTCAAGGTTGACTCAGCCTTCCATCCTTCCGAGGTAGGTAAAATGAGGACCCAGATTGTTGGGGGCAATATAAATATGCATTGCTTACTGGTGTAAACCGCTTAGAGAGTGCTTGCACTGTGAGGCGGTATATAAATGTCACTAATAAATAAATAAATAAATAATAAAGAAGAAAACATTTTGTTTCTCATCCAAGAAGCCTCATCGCAATTGATGAATGTTCTTGGATGAAAAGTCAAATGTTTTCTTCTTCTTCCTCAAGGAAAAAAACAGTCCAGCTGCCTTTTGAAAAAACACCTTTGAGATTTGATCAAACCTTAAACTGAATCTTTGCACATCCCTAGTAAAAATTTATAGTATGCAATAGTGTAATGTAGCACACAGAACATGCCAGTCCAAACCTTTAGCATTTTTCAGGTAGGACTAAGAAAGATTCCTCGATGAAATCTGGAAAAATAGTGCTAACCAGATTTAAAAATTGCTGAGCTGGTTGGATTCATGTTCTGATCCTTCATAGGGTGCATTTACACACACACACACACACACACAGAGTATGGTCCCCACAACAATACACAAGCACACAATAGATACAAACTTATGGTAAACTGCTCCAAACTTGATTGCAGTAAATACGACTTCAGCAACAGAGTGGTCAATGCCTGGAATGCACTACCTGACTGAGAGAAATGGAATCTTATTCTTGTAAAAATAAGAGCAAGAGCACAGCCATATTGTATGACATATTATATTATACAATCAAGATATAATTTTTGCATGTCAGCTCTCTCTCCGCTTCTCTGTTCTCACAGAAGAAGGAAATAACAAAAACAGTTAATGCTGACATATACAGGATATTCAAGAAGGAGCAGTGTGAGACTAGGACATGCTGACATGAGAAAGGAAATGTGTAGATATCAGAATAGAATAGAATAGAATAGAATAGAATAGAATAGAATAGAATAGAATAGAATAGAATAGAATAGAATAGAATAGAATAGAATAGAATAGAATATGAAAATGCTAGGGAATTTCCATGCTGGGAAGTCACCCGACAAAGATGCCAAAATGTTACATAACATGGATGGACAATGAAATGGGAGGAGTAAGATTGTTGTTTGCCTGTAAAGATGAAATGTATTTATACGATGTATTCAGACCAGAATGTTGCTTGGATGAGGGATCTTAAACTTCCTTCTCCTTGCCCTTTTGCAAAAGTCATCCAATAAATGCTCATTTTTTATTGTTCATTGGTCTCCTGCTGGGTTTTGGGGTTTATTTCTCACACTGACTCTGTGATTTCTTCCCCAAACCCCCACAACTTTAACCTTAGACTGTCTACTGTTGACCTCACCCCATTCCGAAGAGGTCTTTAAGGGGCGTGCATAAGTGCTCCATCATGCCTACCGTCCCTGTCCTAATGTCCCCATTTATTTGTATCCATTTCATGTATTCATAAACGTGTTTATACTTATACCTGTTATATTATACACGCTTGACAAAATAAAATAAATAAATAAATGCAATAAAAATAAATAAAACTCCTGCTTACATTTCGTGACTTAGCAATGCAACAAGCCTTATCTCTCAAAGGCATTTCTGATTGTTTTTCCTCCCCAAAAACCCCGTATTTACCGTTTGAATCTCAACAGAGAAACGTGTTTTGCATGCATGGCGATGAGTGAGGGGAGGGAAAGTAATTGGTTAGGGAGTGCTAGCTTTGACAACCGATGTCATGTGCTGCTTTGGCATCTGTAGTCTAATGGAGTGGCTCTCAGACTAGTGAAGTTTCTCATGAAAGGCAACCAAATTAAGGCAGAGGTGGGATTGCTTCCTCCCTTTCATCTTTCTCCACAGTCAGCTAAGCCTGGAACTGTTCAAGGGGGAATGAAGAAATGATTAAAAAGAAATTGCACTCTGGCTCCTGTGGCAAGTGACATAAATGAACCTGAAAAGGGAAATAAGATGACACTAATTTTAAAGACACAGACGTTCTCTCAGTCAGCCTGGCTGGAAATTGCACTATGGAAAACAGAAGGAAGGGTTCATTTTTGGGGGGTCTTTGCCAAAAAGAGAAAAGCAACGAAAACAAGAGCCAGTTGCTAGGGTGTGTGTAAGTGGGGTGCGATCAGGGGTGGGTTCCTAATTTTTTTACTACCACTCTGTGGGCGTGGCTTGTTTTGTGGGTGTGGCTTGCCAGCCATGTGACCAGGAGGGCGTGGCTTCTCAGACTGCTGAAGGGAGGGGAATGGAGATAGCTCCTGCCGCCCATTCCCCCTCCCCTCAGCAGCTCGAGAAGCCTCGAACATGTGAAAATGCCTGGGATCATCACCGCACGTTCGTGGCTTCTCGGACTGCTGAAGGGAAGGGAATGGAGATAGCTCCTGCCACCCGTTCTTTCACACGCTCCCTCAGCCATCCTCCCCTGCTTGGACTCACTGTGGGGTAGGAAGGTAGCGCATGCGCAGTGCCGGAAGCTCAGCTTCTGGGCATGCGCAGAAGAAATTTTTTTAAAAAATGTAAAAAAAATAATAATAAAAAATGGTGGCGCCCAGGCACCGGCAACTGACCGCACCAGTACTGTGATGTCACCAGCGGGCCTCTACCGGTGCTATAGAGTGGACCGCACCAGTAGGAACCCACCACTGGCGATGAGTGAGCTAAGTGCACCCTAAAATAAGGGAGCTACCATACAGCTATCTTCCAATTATTTTAGAAGTTTATGAATAATGTAAAAATGATGAACTGTAAAGGAGCTGATGTAGTCTACAGACCTCCCCTTTTCATCTCGACTTTGTTTTACCATAAATCTGTCTTGTCCCTCACTGACCATATTTGTCAAAAATGTTATAACTATGCTGACATTTCTGACATTATTTCTTTAGAACGTTCTTCCTTCTCCTCCTCTTTGACTTCTTCATTCTCTGAAAGCATGAACATCTCTTTCTGAATTCATTTTGGGGATGTTTTTTTGGATGTGTAAGATGGCAGAAGATTCCTGCTGCTTTGGACAGACATTTTCTCCTTATTCCTGCCCTGTTTCCTAAGCTGAGAAAAAAGTCCCTTGGGTTATCGCCTTTTGTTATATTTCATATAAAAGTCAGAAGCCAGAGAGATTACAAATCACCAGAGAACTGGTTGTACCATGAAAGATTAAACTATTGCTTGCATATCTCGGTCACCTCAATTAAGCCGATGTCAAGCAATGGCATTCCATCCTTGAAAATGTAAAAATCTTCTGCTTCGGAGAAGAAATATTTTGAACTGCCCTTTTTGTTTCATCAGATTAAAAAAAAAACAGTAATTGGGAGAAATGTAGGAGAAATATTCTACTCAACATTAGAACAATGTTCAACTTCAATGAAAAGAAGGATTAGGGGAGAGATGAAAGCAGTGTTCCAACATTTGTGGGTCTCCTACAAAGACGAGGAGGTCAAACTATTTTCCAAAGCATCCAAAGGCAAGACAGGAAACCATGGATGGAAACTAAACAAGGAGAGAAGCAACCTAGGATTAAGGAGAACATTCCTAACGGTGAGAGCAATCAACCAATGGAATAGCGTGCCTTCAAAAGTTGTGGGTTGCTCCATCACTGGAGGCTTTTAGAAAGAGACTGGACAACCATTTGTCTGAAATGATATAAGGTCTCCTGTTTGAGCAGGTTTTGAGCAGACCTACAAATCCCCTTCTAGCTCTATGATTCTATGTTCTATGTTCTAATGATGCATGTGAATGGCTGCTGAGTCCAAGTGACAGCTTTACAACGCCATTCTCCGAAGTCTTAGAATAACTCCATCTATCCAGGACGACCATGAATATTCCCAGAGAAGAATACATCTGAGAAGGTAAGTAGCGGTAATAAGAGGTCAAAAATAGAAGGCAAGATGCAACAAGCTGCGCTGTCTCACTCTTGGATCCATTCCATATGTGGTGGACATGTCCCGAAGCAAGGCATTACTGGGAAA
This sequence comes from Diadophis punctatus similis, assembly GCA_023053685.1. Classification (NCBI taxonomy): domain Eukaryota; kingdom Metazoa; phylum Chordata; class Lepidosauria; order Squamata; family Dipsadidae; genus Diadophis; species Diadophis punctatus. The sequence goes on from JALIGW010000088.1 coordinate 625,805, forward strand.
AAGTACACAACTGGTTGCAGGAAATTATGGAAAGAACAATTTAATTTAATTTGATTTAATTTAATAAACGTTCTTATAAGCCGCCCAATCCCGTAGGACTCAGGGCGGCGTACAGCATAGATAAGAACAATAACATAAATATATGTTATTATATGGAATGGAATATACTCCAGAATTCTTGTTGGGGATAATGAGAAAACAATATCCAAAAAATATACAATATCTAACATTGCACATCATAACAGCGGCTTACGCATAATATTGGAAAAATAACCAAATCCCACCGGAAAATGTATTAATGGACAAAATATATACTGTAGGTGTGCTGAAATGGATATGTTGACCATTGAACTCAAAGGACAAAATGATTCGGAATATCATGAAATATGGACTAAGTGGTACAATTCGACTAAGAAAAAAAGGAAAGACAGTGCGACAATGTGAGACGAAAATGAAGGTATGAGACTTTGTAAATATATGAAGTATTGTGCACTAACCAAAAATAATGATGTAAAAAAAAACAGGTGGAGATCTGTGTTAAAATACCATGATGTTTAACGAAGAAAAAAAAAAGGAAAAAAAAATATTATATGGGCCTGCAAAAATGGGACGCGGGGGCAGAGCTTCGGGAGGCCCAAAATGGCTGTATTCGGTGTATAAGACCTATAAGGCCTCCACCTGTTTATTGGACCCGTGCCCCTCCTGGTTGGTCTCGGCCAGCAGGGAGGTGACACGCGGCTGGATCCGGGCGGTGGTCATCGCTTCTTTGGGGGAGGGATCCGTACCGCAGTCGTTAAAAACTGCGGTGGTGAGACCCCTCCTGAAGAAGCCTTCCCTGGATCCAGCTGATTTGAAGAACTATCGTCCGGTCTCCAACTTACCTTTTTTAGGGAAAGTTGTGGAGAAGGTGGTGGCTACTCAACTTCTGCGACTTCTGGATGAAACAGAGCATCTAGATGCCTATCAGTCGGGTTTCAGGCGCGGGTACAGTACAGAAACTGCCTTGGTCGCTCTGATAGATGATCTCTGGCGGGCCCGGGATGGGGGAAACTCCTCTATCCTGGTGCTACTTGACCTCTCAGCGGCTTTCGATACCATCGACCATGGTATCCTTCTGCATCGTCTCGGTGAGTTGGGAGTGGGAGGCACCGTTTTACGGTGGTTCTCCTCTTATCTCGCCGATAGGATGCAGTCGGTGTTAACAGGAGGGCAGAGATCCTCCCCTAGGCCCCTGTTATGCGGGGTGCCTCAGGGGTCGGTTCTCTCGCCCATCCTGTTTAACATCTACATGAAACCGTTGGGTGAGATCATCTGCAGACATGGGGTGTGTTTCCATCAGTACGCTGACGACACCCAGCTGTACATCACCACCCCGTCTGACTTCAGTGTGGCAGCCGATGTAATGTGCCGGTGCCTGGACGACGTTAGGATCTGGATGGGGAGGAACAGACTCAGACTCAACCCCGACAAGACTGAGTGGCTTTGGGTATTGCCTCCTAAGGACTACGACAACTGTCCCTCCTTGGTTTTAGAGGGAACGAAACTGATTCCCTCGGACTCGGTCACTCACGCCCTTGTCACCTCCCGTTTGGACTACTGCAATGCGCTCTACATGGGGCTACCCTTGAAGAGTATCCGGAGACTCCAACTGGTACAAAATGCGGCTGCGCGTGCTGCGCGTGCCAAGGTACACCCACGTGACACCTTTACTCCGCCAGCTGCATTGGTTACCCATTTGTCTCCGGGTCCAATTCAAGGTGTTGATCACCATCTTTAAAGCCCTTCATGGCTTAGGGCCGGGTTATCTCCGGGACCGCATTCTGCCTCATACTTCCCTTCGACCGGTTAGGGCCCACAGAGTTGGCCTCCTCCAGGTCCCATCGGCTAAGCAATGCCGGCTGGCGGGTCCTAGGGGGAGGGCCTTCTCTGTGGCAGGCCCCGCGCTCTGGAACCAACTTCCTCCAGAGACCCGAACCATCCCCACCCTGCTGGCCTTCCGAAAAGCCGTTAAGACGTGGCTTTTCCTGCAGGCAGGGGGCAGAGCTTAACTCCAACTGAACTCTCCCCCGGGTATGCTTGGTTGTTGCATGGTTGTTTTTATATTACATTTTTAATTTTTATATTATGTTTTTAAATTTTGTTTATTGGTTTCTTGTATTTTCCTATGCTGTACGCCGCCCTGAGTCCTTCGGGAGTTGGGCGGCATATAAGAAAGCCAAAATAAATAAATAAATAAGACGCACCAACATTTCCACCCTCTTTTAGGGGGGGAAAAGGGTGCGTCTTATACTCCAAAAAAATACGGTAACTTTTTTGTGTAACAAAACTTATTTTCATGGAGAAGTGGAGGTCCAATGTCTGTCTTTCCCTTTCACCTCTGGTCATCCTGAATAAAGCTTAGAAGCCACTACAACTATGGAGAAATGTGATGAAAATAATTGCATGGAAATACATGAAAATTAATACAAAAGATTGTGCCATCCTAGAGCAGTAAATTACAGGATAATTCAGAAACAGACTAAAAAAATAGCATGCCCACAACTGCAACTGTTCAGACGTAGATTATCTATGGAGCTCTAATTTGAAAATTGTTTGGGGGCTGGAGGAAAATTCTTTCTGCAAATTTTGTCCTCTGACAGTCCCTTTCAGAGCAAACAAAAAGCATGACTAATGTTGCTACCCTTTACAGTCATATCTTGCAGAATGTTGTTGCTGGTATCTTCGCCATGTCTAATGCGGGTGTGATACGAAGGGCAGAATTTTTGTTCACATCAGAACCAACCATAAGGGCTCTCCTTTCTTACTTGCTTCAGTGAAAATTTACTTCTCTTGCCATTATTCCTGGCTTAAACCAGAGAGATAAAAGGGGCCTATCATCCCATAGAAATTAAAAGTCCTATCTTCAAACCGAAAGGCCCATGGAAAACTGGAGCAAACTTTGAAATATATTACTAAGCGTATGCTCAGTAGGGAGCAAATTGGTAAAATTCTGTAAAGGATCCATAGCCAAAAACCTTGAAAATCAAATATTGACAAGAAGAGAATCCATAGCAATCACTTAAGTATTTCTGCTCTGTCAATTATATGCTAAAATGCCCCGAGCTTATATTTTACCTTTAAGCAGAATTGCTAAGCAAGTGGCATTTTCTTCCACCCATTTCATGATAATAGTTACATATAGAAGTCGCAAATAATTGTCACATTTGGCTAATTTGGTAGCATTTTGTCCCTCTATGTTATAACACAACATTCCCATAATTAAAATATAGTTGTTTGTTTGGTAGAAAAAAAACAAACAACCTTCCTCCAGACTCTTTTGGTTAATACTGAATCTTCCAATGGGGTGTGGAGAAGTGGTCCTGCAAGACACACTGATGGTGGATTTAAATGGGGGGCAGGCAATGGTAATGAAATATTTAAGGCCCTTTTTGTTGCAAATGGTTCCAGGGTTTATTCCAGAAGTATGGAACAAATTTTGATCATTGCAAATTGCTTCTTTCTCAAATGATAAGATTTTCAAATTTTCAGTGATGAAATGCCTTTTTATGCATATGTGACTTCCTTCCTTCCTTCACTTTTTTCTTTCTTTTCCTTCCTTTCTTCTTTCTTTCTTTCCTTTTCTTTTCTCCCCCCCTCCCTCTTTCTTTCTTTTTTCTTTCTTTCTTTTTTCTTTTCTTCCTTCCTTCCTTCCTTCCTTCCTTCCTTCCTTCCTTCCTTTCCTTCCTTCTTCTTTCTTTCTTTTCTTTTCTCTTTCCTTTCCTTTCCTTTCCAGAGATATGCAAGAAATAGTTTAGCCTTTGCAGCTAACATTGAAATGCCCAAAAATATTGGAAAAACTACCTTTTGATGTACAATATAGGTAGTCCTTGACTTATGAAGCATAATTCAGCTTGGAATTAACGTTGTAAGTCATCGCAGTCATTAAGAGGGTCACCATGTGATGGATGGATGGATGGATGGATGGATGGATGGATGGATGGATGGATGGATGGATGGAAGGAAGGAAGGAAGGAAGGAAGGAAGGAAGGAAGGAAGGAAGGAAGGAAGGAAGGAAGGAAGGAAGGATTACATCTGGATTCACACGTGTCTCAAATGTGTGTGTTTGAATTGTGCAAAACATATTACTCTAAATGTTGCCATCTATGAATTAGGTTATATGGTTATGAAAACATGGGATGTGTCATACCAAGGAATAGTTCTCCCAAGAGCAATCAATGTGGATTCTTGCATCAACTATTTTTTTTATTATTATTAATGATAAAGGGAGATAAATGAAATACTATTGAGATAGCCACAACTTTCTTGGCATGCCTGATCTCTAACCACCAAATCACTCAAAACCAATCTTAATCAAGAATGGAGCATTTGCTTTTTCTCTTCAGCACTCCATAGTCTTGGGTGGATTCATGATCTTAACATGCTGCGTATTATAGGAAAGTGGTACCGTTCTCATGCATACTTCCATAAATGTGAAATGGGTCATTTCAGACAACGCAAATTTTGGCATTAGCAATGTTACTGAAAAGTCACCTTTAATTGACTCAGCCATTAATCGGAAGCTCATTTGCAATAATGTAATGGCCGCCACAAAATAAATTAACAGGCTGCACTTAGACCAATAGAAAGGAAAATAGTAATAATAATAATTAAGTGCATCTTTCAGATGAGAGCTTATGACTGTAGTCATTTCAAAGTGCAACCTTTGCGGAAATGAGCCATGAGTTCATGAAACATCTTGGTCAGGTTTGCATGATATCAAACTGTTCTGGGGTTAAACTGCCCTTGTAGAGAGCTTAAGCTTTCATAGATAATTGGTAGATGGGCTTGGACAGGAAGATGGTTCCCTTCGGCAAAGAAGCCACATTTTGGTTTATTGCTCTCCACCTAAGCCATGTTTCACCACCCTCTCTCTGGATGAGCCTGCTCCCTGAATTTAAGATGTGTCCTTTTCATTTCTACCCTTTAGAAAAAAACGATTCGGGCAATTTACGTTAGGAGGATATTCGTTGTATTCTGGTTTCAAATTTATTTCAATGTTGTAAAATGAACAGAAGAAGCTTTTTGCATGAGAAGCTAAAAGTTTTCAAGGAAAAACAATCAAATAAACAAAGAAAATCCAGTTGTGTTTTTGGAAAAGCACCAGTGGGGCAACCATGACCTGGAGGATTGAGAATCTCCATAGACAGTTAAAGTTTTAATGTTCCTACTTTTGGCTTTTAGGCTGTTGTAAGACATGACTGACAGTGAGCTGGTTGGGATATAACTATACTATGCTATGCTGTGCTGTGCTGTGCTGTGCTGTGCTGTGCTGTACTATACTATACTATACTATACTATACTATACTATACTATACTATACTATACTATACTATACTATACTATACTATACTATACTATACTATACTATACTATACTATACTTGTCACGATGTGAACATTGCCAGTTGAGCACCTCTGCAATATTTCTAGGTTTATTGTATTTTCTAATCAAGCAGACATGTGATATGTTTTACTGCGCATGTGTACATTCCAGGAGTCTCCTCCTTCCTTCTTCTCCTGTGAGCCTCGCCCGAGGCAGATGTGAATTCTTAGCTGAGAAAATGTAGCTTAATAACGTTCATATTCTTTTGTTAATTTTGTACTGAAATAAATATTTTGTTAATTAGAATTGTATCTCGGTTTTATTTTCTAAGTAAGGATGACTTCAAAGAAGCAAGATCCTATATCGCCTCGATAGGAATAATTCTTATTCCATCAATACTATACTATACTATACTATACTATACTATACTATACTATACTATACTATACTATACTATACTATACTATACTATACTATACTATACTATACTATACTATACTATACTATACTATACTATACTATACTATAGTTGTCACGATGTGAACATTGCCAGTTGAGCACCTCTGCAATATTTCTAGGTTTATTGTATTTTCTAATCAAGCAGACATGTGATATGTTTTACTGAGCATGTAAAGTCTCCTCCTTCCTTCTTCTCCTCCTTCCTTCTTCTCCTGTGAGCCTCGCCCGAGGCTGACGTGAATTCTTAGCTGAGAAAATGTAGCTTAATAACGTTCATATTCTTTTGTTACTTTTGTACTGAAATAAATATTTTGTTAATTAGAATTGAATTTCGGGTTTATTTTCTAAGTAAGGATGACTTCAAAGAAGTAAGATCCTATATCGCCTCGATAGGAATAATTCTTATTCCGTCAATACTATACTATACTATACTATACTATACTATACTATACTATACTATACTATACTATACTATACTATACTATACTATACTATACTATACTATACTATACTATACTATACTATACTACAATATACAAAATAAAGTAGAAAGATCTTCTTAAAAGCAGAAATAGTAGTTCCTCCACCATCACCACCACCACCATCATCTTCGTCTTCATCAACATTGTTGAATAAGAATAAGAGAATAAGAATAGTTGTGAATCTCTACCTAAGCACCAATCATGGCTACCCAACTTAGCTTTCTAAATCAGTCAACGTAGACCAGATGCCATGAACTAACAGTAGCTACCAGGAATGTCCATAGGGCAGTAAAAAAAAAAGTCAAGATTACGACCACAAATACCACATACAAAAATCACAACTTTCATTGCGTGTTGTTACTGTCATCTTGACTTTTTTTTTGATCCTCTCTCTGCAGACACCCTGACAGCTACAGAAATTTCATTTCAGCTAGCAAACATTAAATAATCAAATCTTGTCAAAAATCTGCTGGTTATTATTTTTTTTAAGCCCATCAAATATCGTAAGTTCCTTATTAACTGCTGTGGTCTTAATAGCCTTCAAGTACAAGTTTTCTTATATTAAAAAAATGGCATGTCAATTAAACAGCGCAAAAGATTTACACTGAAATATTTGGCAAATATAAATGTCAATCCACTGTGCAGAAGATTGAAGGAATGCTTTTCAGTTTTCATCAAGCTAATTATCTACAGATTTCCTAACAGGCTGTGCTCAATTGTTCTTTTGATTTCTTTGGGGAAGGCAGCCACCTCCTGATTGTGGCAACCCCTTGGGGGAAAGGGGCTACAGAAAACCTGGATGCTACCCGTAGCCTCAAATTATTTTATTTATTTATTTTTATTGATTTGTGAGATTTATATACCGCCTCACAGTGCAAGCACTCTCTAAGCGGTTTACACCAGTAAGCAATGTATATATTTACATTGCCCCCAACAATCTGGGTCCTCATTTTACCCACCTCGGAAGGATGGAAGGCTGAGTCAACCTTGAGCCGGTGAGATTTGAACCGTTGACCTGCGGATCACAGTCAGCTAAAGTGGCCTGCAGTACCTGCCTCTAACTGCTGTGCCACCTCATAATAAATTACAGGAAATATTACCTCTGGATGTAGTTGATGAAGGATGCATTTCCCAGCTCTGTTATTTAATTAATTTGTATGGTTAATTGATCTGTTGTGACCACTATCTTGATTTTTAGTTTTTTAACTAGCCCCATAATTTCAGGCTAGAGTAGCCACTTGAAATTCATTGTACAAAACTGTATAAATTAGAAGCACGTTTTTACTTGGCAACGAAATAAATTGCAGGTAGTCTTCCACTTACAACAGTTCATTTAGTGACCATTCAATGTTACAACAAGCAATGAAAAAAGTGACTTTTCACTATTTTTCACTATTTTTCAACCATTGCAGCATCCGCTATGGTCATGCAATTTACATCCGGATGCTTGACAACTGATTCACGTTTATGACAGCTGCAGTTTCCCCGGGGTCAAGTGATCCCCTTTTGGTGACCTTCTGACCAGCAAAATCAATGGAGAAGCCAGATTCACTTAACAACCGTGCTACTAGTTTAACAACTGCAGTGATTCACTTAGCAAATGTGGCGAGAAAAGTCGTAAAATGGGACAAAACTCACTTAACAAAATTTCTCACTTAGCAACAAAAATTCTGGGCTCACTTGTAGTCGAGGGCTACCTGTAAGGGTATTCCATAAATTGGATTAAGTTTGTTTAAGAGCCATGATGACACAGTGGTTAGAATACAGTATTGCAGGCTAATTCTGCTGACTGCCAACTGCCAGTAATTCAGCAGTTCGATCGTGAACAGTTCAAGGTTGACTCAGCCTTCCATCCTTCCGAGGTCGGTAAAATGAGGACCCAGATTGTTTGGGGCAATAGACTGACTCTGTAAACCACTTAGAGAAGGACTGTAAAGCATCGTGAAGTGGCATATAAGTGTAAGGGCCATTGCTCTTGCTAACTCTGCCAGGAGTTCGGTCATGACCGGCTCAAGGTTGACTCAGCCTTCCATCCTTCCGAGGTCGGGTAAAATGAGGACTCAGATTGTCAGGGATAATATGCTGACTCTATAAACTGCTTAGAGAGGGCTGTAAAGCACTGGGAAGCGGCGTATAAGTCTAAGTGCTATTTCTATTGCTTGCTATTGCAAACTAACTCTGCCCACTGCCAGCCGTTCGATCCTGACCGGCTCAAGGTTGATTCAGCCTTCCATCCTTCTGAGGTCAGTAAAATGAGGACTCATATTGGGGCCAATAGGTTGACTCTGTAAATCGCTTAGAGAGGGCTGCAAAACACCATGAAGCCAGGGGTGGGTTCTAACCTAACTCGCTGCCGGTTCGCTTCCTCACGCGCTGCGTGGGCGCGCCGCACAGGCGCACGCACATGAGCAGTGCTAAAAACCTTGCTGCTGCGCATGCGCAGAAGCAAAAAACAAGATGGTTCCGCCTATGGCACCGCCAAAAGAGCCGGTTCGGGGGTATGGCCAGCTGGCCATTGCTGCTGGTTCAGCGAGTGGGGGGAAATACCCACTACCGGTTCTATAGAACTGGTCCGAACTGGCAGGAACCCACCTCTGCATGAAGCAGTATATAAGCGGTATATAAGTGCTATTGCTATTGCTTGCCCCTCTCCCCCAGAAAGTTAATCTTCTTCCTTGTAAGCACTCACCTCATTGTATTGGAGAAGGTCTGATTTTAATTTTATTGCAGAAATGTTGCATAGAAATGTTGTAATTTAATGGATGGATGGATGGAAGGATGAATATTTTTGTCACACTCTTCTATTCATGGATGAGCGGCCCCATCCTAATGTGATTATACTGGCAAAGGGAGAACATTAGTTCTTGCTTCTATCCCAGATTAGCCAAGAGGCAGCCAATAAACTATTGATTGTACTTGAAGAATTGTAGTGACCCTTATATGTGCACATGTCTATTGTAGGGAAATTCAATCACGCTGGAACAAGCCTCTCAGTGGAAACCTTGCACAAAGCATAAATGCAGTAAATTAATTAAGCGTTCCATTAGTTCTTCCTTAAGCACGTTTGCTAATCAACACAATTTTAAAAATTGCTTTTAGAATTCAAATATCCTTTAATAGGTCATCGCGACTAAGTAAGCAAGCCAATTTTTCATCTATAATTAATTTTTCTTTCATTAATAGTTACTTTTTTTTGTTTGTGTACATTGGATTGACGCTAAACGCACAAGCGGGCAATTATTTCTATTAAGTGGACGTCAAATGCTTGGTTGTTGAAGAACGGATTAAGGCTGCATTTAGACATTATAGGGGTTGCTACTGAGATATAGCTATATTATTAATATGTAATTCCAGAGGGACAACATAAGCAAGGGTAACCTTGGTTGATCTCAGAAAAAACACAGCAAGGTAGGATTTGATTACTACGTGTAGGAGAGGCCACTAGAATTGTCCAAGGCTGAGGGCTAAGTTAGGAAAGATCTCAGAAAGACAAGCTACTTCATCTGTGGTGGATTTGTGATAAAGCAAAAAAAAGGGGGGGCAAAAATACACATGTGGCTAGAAAACATGTCAGGACAACATGTAAATCCTAAACCTGAACTTTTTTTTATTAGGTATAGTACCAGCAAAATTTGATAAACAAAGTTGAAGAAGAGCTGAAGTGGTGCAGTGGTTAAATGCTGCGACTGCAGGCTGACTGCTAGTTCGGCAGTTCAGCTGTTCAAATCTCACTAGGCTCAAGGTTGACTCAGCCTTCCATCCTTCCGGGGTCAGTAAAATGAGGACCCAGATTGTTGGGGGCAATATGCTGAACTCTGTAAACTGCTTAGAGAGGGCTGTAAAGCACTATGAAGCGGTATAGAAGTCTAAGTGCTATTGCTATTGCTAAAGTGTATATTTAATATTGCATGTAATAACACCAGCGAGGATTGTATTTGGGCAGCATTGGAAAAAATGAAGAAATACCACTAGATGAAGAGATAATTAAGAAGATACCGGACTGTGCAGAAATGGACAGGCTTACCTTGAAGATCAAACAGAAAGAAGACACAGAATGCTACCAAACATGGAATTTATTCTATCAATGGCTGGAAAAAAGGGGTAAAGATTAGGAATATAATTTGTATTGTTAAGCAAACAAAACAACCCAGACAACACGATGTTTATTAAGCACTAATTAAATGTAATAGTAGACAATTAATAAAACTTTATAAAAAAAAAAAAAAAGAAGAAAGGCAAGCTACTTTTGTATCGTTGTTGTCAGCCCTCCAAGGTAAATCAGAGAAGAAAACCCATCCCTTTTAGATCAGTACTATTTTTGCATTGTTGCTCTCTTTTAACTACTAACAGTTGTAGTAATAGAATATTGCAATCAGAACGTGTTTCTCTCTGTCACGATGTGAATGTTGTCAGTTGTGAGTCTATGCAGGGTGATGCACCCTATCCTAAATATTACGGTACTTCCCAATATAAGCAGGAAATCTTTCAATAATTATCTCTAAATTTTCTACTAGCAAAAAGATTAAATTGCAATAAAAGATATAACCTTCCTTGTTTCCTGCTATGATATGCATTATCAGAATGTTGCATGGAAAGGGATAAATTAATGCGAACATTCCTTCACATGTTTGCCAAAGATTTATACTATAAAATAGGCCACGCAAAGCGTGTAGAGGTTATAAGAAAGTATAATTAGATGGATATTTAAATGTTGCTAACAAGCAGACCATCCAATCTGGGGAATACTAGTTGAAGGTCCACAAATTAAAGACAAAAAGTCAGTAGAAGTATGAAACAAAGACCAAAAAGTCAGGTTGTGGAATGATACATTTTCTGAAATAGCAATAGCACTTATCCTTATACGCCACTTCATAGTGATTTACAGCCCTCTGTAACTGCTTAGAGAGGGCTGTAAAGCACTATGCAGTGGTATATAAGCAACAGTCTGGGTCCTCATTTTACTGACCTTGGAAGGTTGGAAGGCTCAGTCAACCCTGAGCTGGTCAGGATCGAACTCCTGGCAGTGGGCAGAGTTAGCCTGCAATACTGTATTCTAAGCACTGCGCCATCACAGGGTGAAAAAGAAATAGAATCTGTAAGGTGGATCGGAAGAGATAGGACATAGAATGAATCAACATAGGTAAGAAAGATTGCTTGGATTTGTATATCATATTGTGTGGTTGGTTGTTTTTAATTTAACGTGCTTGTTTGGCATGGACTCACAGCAATAGTGTGAACCAATCTACGTATGGGTAACCCATGTGTAGAAACAACTTGCTTCAGAGCAAACAACCAACTAAGATGAATTGGCTTAGACTTGAGATAACTTCACTTTGTTGTCAATAGTTTGTAATTTAGAGCACATTATTCTGACACTTTGCTTAGAGCATTGAGGTTGGACACATCAGTGTCTGATGTTCACTTTATACAGCCTATTATGTGCAAACTGGAACTTAGTTATCTGCTAGAGGGCAACTTTCCTGAACAATTGGCTGGGACTGTGAACTGCAAAGGTTGAAGGGATAATTCAGACATCCCGAGATGAAGCACAATCTGCAATTTGAGAGGTGGTTTTAAAATGGGCTTTTTGTATGATATTCATTCTCTTAATTTGGTTATGTCTAGTTTAATGAAAAGAAGGACCAGGGGAGACATGATAGCAGTGTTCCAATATCTCAGGGGTTGCCACAAAGAAGAAGGAGTCAAGCTATTCTCCAAAGCACCTGAGAGTAGAACAAGAAGCAATGGATGGAAACTAAACAAGGAGAGAAGCAACCTAGAACTAAGGAGAAATTTCCTGACAGTTAGAACAATTAATCAGTGGAACAGTTTGCCTCCAGAAGTTGTAAATACTCCAACACTGGAATTTTTAAAGAAGATGTTGGATAAAGCACAATCTGCAATTTGAGAGGTGGTTTTAAAATGGGCTTTTTGTATGACATTCATTCTCTTAATTTGGGTATGTCTAGTTTAATGAAAAGAAGGACCAGGGGAGACATGATAGCAGTGTTCCAATATCTCAGGGGCTGCCACAAAAAAGAGGGAGTCAAACTATTCTCCAAAGCGCCTGAGGGTAGAACAATAAGCAATGGGTGGAAACTAAACAAGGAGAGAAGTAACTTAGAACTAAGGAGAAGTTTCCTGACAATTAGAACAATTAATCCGTGGAACAGTTTGCCTCCAGAAGTTGTGAATATTCCAACACTGGAATTTTTTAAGAAGATGTTGGATAACCATTTGTCTGAAGTGGTGTAGGGTTTCCTGCCTAAGCAGGGGGTTGGACTAGAAGACCTCCAAGGTCCCTTCCAACTCTGTTATTCTATTCTATTCTAATTTAGAGGTTATCAAAGAAACAAGGCGGAGCGATCTTATAGGTAATGATACAAATGTGACCTTCTCCTTATCTAGAATTTGCCCTGTTAATATGGAACTCAAGGGGGATTCCAATATGAAAACAGTATGCTAGCGATCATGAAAAAAAAAATTGTGACTTTGAAACTACAGTTCCAGATATAGATTGTGAAGGAAAAGGTCAAATATTCCTGCTTGGTTTTTAAAATTCATGTGAATTGAACAAGTCCAAGGAAGCCGTGCTCAAAGGAGGCACATAGGAGCCATTTGTTTTTATTTAAAAACTATAAATCACTGAACTGGAATTTATCACTGCCTATCATGGTTTCTCTAGAGACCCTGGTGGATGAAATACAGCTTCAGAAACATAAACAGAAAGAATTTGCTTGACATTTCTCCCTTTTCTTCTTCTTCTTTTTTTATTTTTGAAAAATAAACAACTGAAGAATTAATCTTCTCTCTACTGGATCTCAAGGCCAGGACTACCTTCTGATCCTACAGAAAATAAAGAAACTTTTAAGCTTCTGCTGTATATACTGTAGGTGACAGCTAGCTCTATACTTAACAACTATGATCTCTCAATAATCCAAGCAATGCTTACTATTTAAAATAAAAATAATAACCAGAATATGAACAATGTCTGCTTATCCTTTGTGTCCAATCACACTTGGCCAATAAAGAATTCTATTCTATTCTATTCTATTCTATTCTATTCTATTCTATTCTATTCTATTCTATTCTATCCTATCCTATCCCATTCCATTCCATTCCATTCCAATTCCATTCCATTCCTATTCCTATTCCTATTCCTATTCCTATTCCTACACTACCCTATCCTATCCTATCCTATCCTATCCTATCCCATCCTATCCTATCCTATCCTATCCTATCCTATCCTATCCCAGGCCTTTGGGAAGGAGTCAACTGGTGGATAAAAATGCCTAATCCAGTCTCCACATCTGGCTGACTAGGCAACCAACTAGAATTTTCCCCTCAACTGTTGCAAAAGAAAGTATAGATAACAACTCAAACTGGAAATATTTTTATTAGGAATAATTAGAGGAAACTATGCAAAAGAAACACAATATATTATAATACATACACTGACGGCAGCAAGAATAGCTTACATGCAGAATTGGAAAGTAAAGAGTAGCCCTTCTGAAAACATGATAATTAAAAAAGTAATTATCCGAGCCGAGGAACCGAGGTGGTGCAGTGGTTAAAAGCAGCACTGCAACCTACTTCAGCCGACTGCTAGTTCAGCAGTTCAGCTGTTCAAATCTCACCGGCTCAAGGTTGACTCAACCTTCCATCTTTCTGAGGTCGGTAAAATGAGGACCCAGATTGTTGGGGGCAATATGCTGAACTCTGTAAACCCCTTAGAGAGGGCTGTAAAGCACTATGAAGCGGTATATAAGTCTAAGTGCTATTGCTATTGCTAAGTAGTTGATTGTGTGGAGATGGTTAAATTAACGTTAGAACTGCAGGATAGAGAAGATAAGGAATATTATACGGTATGGGAAAAATGGTATTATTGGTTAGAAAGTAGAAATAATAAGTACGTTTATATCATATATATGTAATATTAATCTATAAGAAATGTAAATGTAAATTTTGAACATTATAAGCAATGTAAATCGAATGGAAAACACTTATGAGAATAACCAAAATGAACGTCAATGTCTCAGGATTGGGAAGATTGGATGTGAGATGTTTTTAATGTAAAAAGTTTAATAAAAACATTTTTAAAAAAAGAAAGTATAAATAACACCAATAGTAATAGGTGTCTTGGGTACAGTTCCAAAAATATCCGGATCACCATTTGAATACCATTGACAAGATCACTATCAGTCAATTGCAAAAGGCAACTTAAACAATAACTGATGCCTAATCCAGGTCCTTGGGAAGAACTCAGTAGATCAGTGGTTCCCAACCTGTGGTACGTGTACCACTAGTGGTACGCGAGGGCCTTCCAGGTGGTACGCGAACACTTTCGGGGTCATGAACGATTTTTAGTTAGTTATTTTTTACTTCACAAAAATGTTTACTGCCTAACACAAGATAATCTGGCAACGATTTGCAACTGTTGCCACACGCCACCCACCTGGTCCCAGCGGCCCGAGAATCCAGTTGCTGGATGCGCGGGGCCAAAAAAGGAACGGTACAATTATGGAAATAAAGTGATATCTGATCGAATTTAGTTTTTCTGGAACCAGGTGGTACCTGGAGACTGTACGGGACCTCCAAGTGGTACTCGATTACAAAAAGGTTGGGAACCACTGCAGTAGATGGACAAAAATCCATCTGGCTGACAATGTGACCAACCATAATAGTAATGGTTATCCTTCAATTTATTGTAGGTTTATTGTTTGATCCACAAAACAAAACAAACATAAAAATATAGTTACTCAACTGCAGCTCTTTTGAATTTTCACTGCATTTGTGTTTTTGGGGGAAAAGGGAAGCGAAGGTTCTTCTCCCTCCTAGTGATAATGAAATATGCAACAGTTCAGTCCTTTGGCATGAAACATCATTGTCAGTTCCATCACTCAGGTGCATTTATGTTAATTTATTGTGATGAGTCTCAGCAAAGCTGGATCAAGCTAAGAAAGTTCAATAAGCTGTATATGGAATGACAAGCTTAATGGATGATAAAACAAAGCCGATTCATCTGGTTTCTCGCCTGGTGTGATCATGAATTTCAAGTCTGCAACGGAGAGCAACGGTCTGTCATTTTGAAAGTATTAGAATTGTCAAGGGTCACTCAGGAGCAACTAAGCCACCATTCTCTGTTGCAATATATCATCAAGGCCTCCCCCCCACCTTCCTAATCAGTTTGCACTGATTGCTTCAAACCTATGAGCAAAATCAAATGGAGAGAAGAGACGGTAGAATTAACCTATCCACACGGACTCTGTCAAGGACAGCCAAACCATGTATTTTGGGGCGGGGGGGGAAGTAATGATAATCAAAAGAACTCCATCTCGGTACCTTAAACCTTGTGTAATCTAAAATGGGCAGCACAGAAACCATTTTTGTGATTGCTGAGGATATTGAAATGTGGCCCACAATGCAAAATATCAGCTTGGATGGACAGGGAGTACCCCTGTACGGCAGGTATGATACAATAAGCCAGAGTTTATTGAGTGTGCAGTATGATTTGGCAGTTGCTTTTAACGGTGCCATTGACTTTACATTCTTATTCAAGCAGCAAAAATTGGCAACTTATTGAGTAGAGACTACCAAACATGGTTAGAGGATTGTATTTTTCCATAATTAGCTTTGGAAAAAAGGAGTCATTTATGAGGACTGAGGAAGGAACCGTATTTTTGTCTCAGCTACTGAAGAAAAAGGTTTTTTTTATTACAGTCATAGACCAGACATCAGAACAAATAAAAACACTCAATAAATATACAATTTAAAAATTCTAGAATAAAATAATAAATAACAGATAAAATCTATGATCAAATCCAGTCTGTCAATTATATGTGGTCTAACTATACTAAAATTATAATCCATAAACTCTGAGGCCTGTAGTCAGTTTAATACCAAAAGGGAAAGGAATACGCAGTGCCATTTGTTGTATAAAATAGCTATGGTGGGTTTGACACGTGTTTCTGACGAACCCGCAATGCTGCTACGCAGAATCTAGCCACCTGCACTGTAACTTTGGACTGTTCATCCTTAAGCAGCCACTGGAGATAAGCAGTGTCGGAACAGCCAGGAACAGCCTTATGAAACCAGACTAGAAATTTTGGGACTTCAAAATTTAGAACTCCGCCGCCTTCGATCTGACCTAAGTGTAGCTCACAAAATTATCCGCCTCAATGTCCTACCCGTTAACGACTATTTCAGCTTCAACCGCAATAATACACGAGCTCATAATAGATACAAACTTAATGTAAACCGCTCCAGACTTGATTGCAAAAAATTCGACTTTAACAACAGAGTGGTCAGTGCCTGGAACACTTTACCTGACTCAGTAGTTTCTTCCCCAAACCCCCAAAACTTCAACCTCAGATTATCTACCATCGACCTCACCCCATTCCTAAGAGGTCGGTAAGGGGCGTGCATAAGCACACAGTCGTGCCTACCGTTCCTGTCCTAATATACCCATATATTCATACCTCTTCTACTCTTATTCATGCTTGTAATATTATATATATATATTCAATCATGTTTTACTGTTTGTACCTTGCTTATATTCATTTATGCTTGACAAAATAAACAAATACAAATACAAATACCTAGCAAATATTGGAAAGATATGATTTTTTCTGAATCTCTCTGTAAAAGGAACATCGAAGGAGTATGTGACCCACAGTCTCCATCTTTCCTGTGCTGCAGGAACAGAGTCTTTCAGTCAGTGGTATCTTTTTATACTTGCCATACAGGACGGCCGATGGAAGCACATGGCACCGTGCGAGCGAAAATGCTTTCCGGTGGTTTGCCGACTCCAACTGGCTAAGATAGCAGGCAGGAGTAACAACATACGTATCTAATGTCGTCTGGAGCCATAAACAACGGAGCTTTCCCTAAGTCCTTTCAATGTCTTCTACCCTTTGTCGCAAGGTTTGTTTTGCTCAGCCACTGAATATCTCTGTGTGCATAAAATAAAGAATGAGCCATCAAGAATTCCACAGTTTTTGCAAGTAGTCTTTGATCTTTGGAGATTCTTTGAGACCCCTTGCTTTGCAATGTCTGGAAGTCGAGTCAAGACAACTGGACTTATTTTTTTTTTTTTGAAAGATTTCTCTGCTTATTCAAGTAGCTTCAGACTGAAGTTACTTGGATAAGCAATAAAACGTTTCGAACCCAAAAGAAAAGAAATCCAGTTGCCATGATTCAACTTCCAGACAACTGTACATATGGATTTATTTATTTATTTATTTTGTGAGATTTATATACCGCCTCAAAGTGCAAGCACTCTCTAAGCGGTTTACACCAGTAAGCAATGTATATTTATATTGCCCCCAACAATCTGGGTCCTCATTTTACCTACCTCGGAAGGATGGAAGGCTGAGTCAACCCTGAGCTGGTGAGATTTGAACTGCTGACCTGCGGATCACAGTCAGCTAAAGTGACTTGCAGTACTGCCTCTAACCGCTGCGCCATCTCGGCTCTGAAGACTGAGAATCTTCATTGACTCTTTTTGCAATGCTTTAAGCTACAACTCTCCACCCAATGATCAGTGATGGTGAACATCATTGTCCAAAATTTTGGTTTATGGTATGAGGAAAGCAAACATTATGACCACATGTTTTGAATTCCTCTTTCTCAACTTCCTTTTAATCTATGCCATTTTGGTCTTTCTTTTCATCAAAACACTTTTTTTCCCCTATAGCACACCTATCTAACATCTTCTAAAGGAAAGGAAAACAATGTCTGCAGAATGAATTGTTTGATTTTGTTTTGGCTAAATATATATATATATATATATATATATATATATATATATATATATATATATATATATATATATATATATATATATATATATATATATATATATATATATATATATATATATATATATATATATATATATATATATATATATATATATGTAGGTCTTTGGTTATTCGGGTTTTCTCCCGCGTGAAATTGGAAGTATCTTTGCAACGTTTCGACGAAGTCCCATTCGTCATCATCAGGCTGGAGTCTTCAGCTTGCTGCTTCTAGGAGCAATGTGAGATTGCAGCTGTTTCTTCCTTTTAACTGCCACTGGGGGTTTGAACTGATAGGGTGGGAGCTTGGCTGTGTTCTGATTGGGTGGAGGTGTGTTCTGATTTGTTGGGGGCTTGGCTCTGCTCTGATTGGATGGGGGGTTGGCTGTGCTATGATTGGCTGGGGTGTCAGTTTGCTTCAACTGACACCCCAGCCAATCATAGCACAGCCAACCCCCCATCCAATCAGAGCAGAGCCAAGCCCCCAACAAATCAGAACACACCTCCACCCAATCAGAACACAGCCAAGCTCCCACCCTATCAGTTCAAACCCCCAGTGGCAGTTAAAAGGAAGAAACAGCTGCAATCTCACATTGCTCCTAGAAGCAGCAAGCTGAAGACTCCAGCCTGATGATGACGAATGGGACTTCGTCGAAACGTTGCAAAGATACTTCCAATTTCACGCGGGAGAAAACCCGAATAACCAAAGACCTACATACAAACACCCGCGAAAACCTCAGAAAACAAATATATATATATATATATATATATATATATATATATATATATATATATATATATATATATATATATATATATATATATATATATATATATATATATATATATATATATATATATATATATATATATATATATATATATATGCATAATATTAAGTTGCACAGGAGCCAAACCATATGCTCAAAGATATACATTTTCTTAGCTGAAAGTCATGTAAATTTACTATTCTGAAAGTCATATAAGCTTACTACGTCTCTTTTTAGTGTGCTCACATGTTGTTTATAAGTCGACTGAGTTCATATACTCATGTAACTACTTGTCTTTAAATTAATGCTTTTTTTCCTGAAAATAACACAAAAAGAAATGGCCCAGCAAAGAAAAAATGTGCATATTTGTTTTTTGAAATCAATCAGAGATTTTTAAAATATATATATATCAAAGAGTGATCAGAATGGTCTCATAAGCAATGTATAACTAATTTGATTAGATTCCATGATGGATCATTTGAAGGAATGGGAATGGCAAATTGTTGGTCTAAAATTCAACAATAAAGAAAGATGTTTTCAGCACTACTGAAATTATTTATGAACAGTAATGAGGAACTTCAGTTCAGCCCTCATTGTCAGCCTGTGTACTTTAGGATAGCTTTTAACGGGGAAAGGTCAAGTAAGGCGTGCCTTTGAGCAACACAATCACACAATCACACTTTAACCATCAGAGTGTGATGGACGTAACCTTCATTGGATGTCACTTTTCTGTGTCAGTTGAAAAAAAAAATGACTAACACCGAAGAGAATATTTTAAAACAATTTTCTTCCCGAGAAAAGCTTTTTCTTTTCCACCCACAGATTAAAACTGGACCATTTCTCTTCTTTTTGTGTTCACTGCTTCAAAAAAAACAAACCTGTATTTTAAATCACTGGTATAAAAGGAGAAGAGAAGTCTTTTGCTCTCTCAAAAGACTTCCTCGGGTATTTTGCGCACACCTATTAGTCCATTAAGAGGGACCATTGAAAAGAGCAAAATGTATTTGCCATTGCTACATATTGAATACCTTTGCCATGACTCAATAGGTTGGCAGGCTATGGAAGGCAGAGATGAGTCAATTTGGGATTTAACAGTTCATTTAACAGGATTTGGGGAATCCCACTCAGCCTTGGAACTAGCTAGATAGGAAGTTTTGCTTCATTGGCGGGAAGCTTCTGATATCATGGACGACGATGGTCAGTTTCTTGGTAGAAGACTCAGAAATTGTGAGAACAGTCACCGGTATAATCAAGATTGTTTCATGTCTCCATCAAGTCACTCATGCCCTTGTCACCTCATGGCTGGACTACTGTAACGCGCTCTACATGGGGCTACCCTCAAAGAGCATCCGGAGACTGCAATTGGTACAGAATGCAGCTGCGCGAGCTGTGGTGGGTGTGCCGAGATTCACCCATGTAACACCTATCCTCCGCCAGCTGCACTGGCTGCCTATTAGTCTCCGGTCGCAATTTAAGGTGTTGGTTTTGGACCTTTAAAGCCCTACATGGCTCAGGGCCAGGTTACCTCTGGGACCGCATCCTACCACATTCCTCCCTTCGACCAGTTAGGTCCCAGAGTGGGCCTCCTCCAGGTCCCATCAGCCAAACAATGTCGATTGGTGGGCCCATGGGGGAGAGCCTTCTCTGTGGGAGCCCCATCTCTCTGGAACCAACTCCCACCAGAGATCCGGACTATCCCCACCCTACTGGCCTTCCGCAAAGCTGTAAAAACATGGCTCTTCTGGCAGGCGGGGTGAAGAGAGGATTCCCCCTGAATGAATGGTTTTTTAAAAAATGATGTTATGTTTTATATTATCATGTTTTTTATTGTATTGTTCTTATTCCTATTGTACGCTGCCCTGAGTCCTAAGGGATTGGGCAGCCTATAAGAACTTTAAATTAAATTAAATTAAATTAAATTAAGTTCTTATCAATGATCTAGGACAGGGGTGGCAAACTCAATTTCATTGACGGCCGCATCAGGGCTGTGGTTGAACTCGGGGGGCCGGGGCGGGAGCGTGGCTGACTGGGTGGGTGTGGCCAACTGGGTGGGCATGGCCAGCTTGACACCACTCCCCAAACTGCTGGCATGTTTCCTCTTTGCATTGGGTAGACCAGGCCGAAGCCACGCTGGCCCGATGTTTCCTCTTCACATTGGATAGACTGGGCCACAGCCACGCTGGCCCGATGTTTCCTCTTTGTATTGGGTAGACCGGGCAGAACCGACGCAGGTAGACTGGGCCAAAGTGATGCGGGCCGGCCTCTTACATTTTCCAGGATGGCCCCACAGGCCAGATAGCAACCACATCGTTGGCCGGATCTGGCCTGTGGGTCTTGTGTTTGACACCCCTGATCTAGGAAAACAAGACTACATTAATAGCACACATAACATTGTCCCTTTCAACCATTGAGAGACAGTTTGGTGTAGTGGTTAAGGCAGCAGCCTGGAAACCAGGCGCCTGGGAGTTCTAGTGCCACCTTAGGCAAGAATGAGATCAATAGGTTGCTAGGCTATGGTGAATCTAGGTAGAGTTGGCTATTGAAGACTTACGTTGACAGAGGCGATAATTAATCTCACAAAGGAGAAGTTTGATCTTTTCCCAGACATCAGACATTAGAAAAGAAACTGCAGTTTAAGGTCTAAGTAAAAATATTTATTTCGGTACAAAAACAACAAATCCTCATTTGTCTACATCTCTGATATAAAAGCAGGTCTTGCTT
The DNA here is from genome assembly GCA_023053685.1 of Diadophis punctatus similis. NCBI lineage: Eukaryota > Metazoa > Chordata > Lepidosauria > Squamata > Dipsadidae > Diadophis > Diadophis punctatus. Next base: position 647,396 of record JALIGW010000088.1, read on the forward strand.
CAATGGAAGCCAGGAACAGAAGGAGAGATCGGAATGCGCACATGCGTACAAAAACATATCAATCACGTGCTCAGGAATAAACCATTATAATGAATAGGGATGCATCTCCCTGCATATACATATAACAGGCAATAAAAATCACTGCGTGACATACGTGTATTGATTTCTCTTTTGTGATGTTCTTATCATGCACCAAGCCTTTTCTTGAGTTAAAGGACTCCCTGCTAGGAAGTTAGTTTCACATTCATCAATGCTTCTTCTTTTTCTCTCTTCTAAGCAGGGTGAAAGCAAAAAAAAACTTTAGCTTTGAGCATGAAGATGAAAGAAGAGGGGACAGGGTGATTATTTTCCAGAGAAAAGGAAAAAAAAAAAACCTTGCCTTCAGGCGCCTTGAAATAAACATTATTTATTCCTAATTTTGGAAACAGAAGTAGCCGCAGTCTTCTAAGTTTAGCTCTGGTTCTGTAATATACAGGTTACAACATACTTGGTGATGCCAAATAGACAAATTTAAGAAGCAATATGATCACCGGAAGCGGAATAATGCAAGCTGACATTTCATCCCTCCCCATCCATCGCGTTTTCCCTAATAGACTTGTCATTTACGCTGTCCATAATGGTTATTTCTTTTCTCCTCCTGTGTCTCTGCTTAATTTTTTTTATATTTAACAGTAACTGATACAGTGCTTGGAAACAGGAACATGTTGTTACCTTTGTTGAAAAGTAGCATATCCAATCTGGATGCTGTATAAATAGTAAATAATAACGATAATTTTGATTTATTATTTGGCTGAGGTTCAGCAAGGAGCTGCTTATTATGGTCCTTGCTTGCTTTTTTTTTCAGCCTTAACAAAGAACCGCTGTATTCATAAATATGTTAGTCATGTAATTATACATCATAGCATGCTAAGAAGACTTTTGGAATTGACAAAGAAACCTTTAAAAGAGCTGAACTGGAAACAGATTTTGAGGTATTGGTGGTGGGTCTATTAAAATGGAAGGGAAAAGGAAGGCTTGAATGGAAACCTTTTCTGCCTGTAAAGTGAAATATGGATGTCGCCCACCCAAGTAATATGCTGGAACATTAGGTCCATTTGTGGGGCTGAGTCAAAGTTACAATTTAGACATTTAATTCAAAGGCAACTCAACTGAATCTCTAAATGGAATCACGTTCCTGACTGCACTGTCCATTTCAAGCAAATTGTTGGATCGAAGCAAGTGTTCCCAAGGTGAACCGTCTTTTGTCTGAAAGTGCAGATTAATATTTTCCGAATTTTGTTTGTGTTTATACCAATGTAGGAGTCTCATCCTTCAGAAAGAATCAGGACTCTTTTAAGTCGATGGATGGATGGATGGATGGATGGATGGATGGATGGATGGATGATAGACAGATAGATGATAGATAGATAGATAGATAGATAGATAGATAGATAGATAGATAGATAGATAGATAGATAGATAGATAGATAATAGATAGATGATAGATAATTGGATGGATGGATGGATGGATGGATGGATGGATGGATGGATGGATGGATGGATGGATAGATAGATAGATAGATAGATAGATAGATAGATAGATAGATAGATACAGTAAATAGAAAAATAGAAAGATGGATAGATGGATAAAGATAGATAGATAGAAAGATAGATAAATAGATGATAGAGATGATAGATAGATAGATAGATAGATAGATAGATAGATAGATAGATAGATAGATAGATAGATAGATAGATAGATAGATAGATAGATATATGATAGATGGATGGGTGGGTGGATGGATGGAGATAGATAGATAGATGATGGATGGACGGACGGACGGACGGACGGACGGACGGACGGACGGACGGACGGACAGACAGACAGACAGACAGACGAAGATAGATAGATAGATATGGATGGATGGATAGATAGATATGGATGGATGGATAGATAGATAGATAGATAGATAGATATGGATGGATGGATAGATAGATAGATAGATGATAGACAGACAGACAGACAGACAGACAGACAGATAGATTTAGCTGAAAAACCATAGCTCATAGGACCATGAGAAGGTCATGAGTAGGTCATGAGAAGATACCCAGGCAAGCAAATACAAAAAGATAAGTAAATATGGGAGGAACTTCAGAGTTGTCTTTTTCCTGCAGGCAACATCTCCAGAAATATGAAGTGAGGAATGGGAATGTGTTGATACACAAAATCATGGTGTTAAGGAAAAAGTGAAAAAAAAAAAGGTCTGCCATCTGGAGCAGTAACACCATGTTTTAATTATATGTTACATCTTCCTCATTTGTTGGAAAGTTAAGCCCCAAATTCTCAGATGACCAGATTTCATAGGTTTTCCCCCCAAAAAGGAAAGATATCGAATGCTGCTTGAAACTTGACATTTTCTGTGATTGCCTTGCTTTGATATATGTATACATTTCACATTTCCAGAACAAAAGCCATTTTAAAAATGAGACTAGGCATACTTCCACGCTCACAATATGTGAATTATTTCAAGTGCACCAGTGGGGATGCTCTGTGACTCCATTATCTGATTCCATCACAACTATAATCCATTTTAAACATTGTCACAAGGAAGTAATATATTACACTGACAGTCACGTTAAACAACTTTGGCTCCTCATATGATGCTCTTGACTTTACACCACAGTTATGTTTTCAAACCAATTTTGAAGATGAAAATACCTCAGTGTCAAAATATATATTTTCCTCAAACTGATCAACATGATTGAAAACATCAGGAGCTTGAAGTTGCTATGACAACTCATCTCAGATGCTCAAAGATTGATCCTAGCTATTCAGGAAGAAGTGTTATAATAGGAAGAATTAAAATTAAATCAATTACACAGTGCAGTACTACTTCAGTGGTTGTTTATAATATTAATACTAGAGATACTTCCACGTTTTTTTTTCCAAAATGAAATTAAGAGCAAAGATGGAAGGTCTTATATAACAAAATATGGAAACTGACATATCAGATTAAATGATTTATACATCTAAGTCTACACTGGCTAGTCTGATCAGAAACTTCTCATGTACGCTGGCTTTTTTTAAATAAATAGTTTCCTTTTACTTGATTCTTTTAAACAGAGTTCCTGTTTAGCCTGTGATTTATAACTAGGCAACTTCTGAGTAACATGGTTTCTTTTTCATCAAAGGAATCTAAAAGAGGTATGTTAAATTTTGGTGAGGCTAAATACATCTATTTTTGTGGAGAAAAGCCCCAGAATATTCACTGCCATGGCAGTTCTCATAGGATAATTTTAAAAATGAAATGTCGTCTCTGTCTGCAAATGGTTACCTGCCTCATTCTAGGATCTACGAAGCAAGATATAATTCTTCTCAGAATTTGCAAAGAACAAATGCTTCAAGAGCTGATTGGGTGTGTTTTAGTGAGAGTTCATATCTTAATTATGCTAGGTGATGAATATTTTAATTTGTATGCATTGAGGTACACACATAGCATTGCTTTCTCTCCCTTTCTAGGGAGGTAGGCAGTCGAACACGTAGTCAGAATATAATGCTCATCTCTATACAAATTAAATTTATGATTACTGCACATGAGGGAATAAAATGTTATTGGCCAGTCCAATCACACTTGTTATAATCTCTTTATTTCTACCTTTTGTTCTTCTTCTATGAAGTAATTTGGCATTATCATTTTTTATCCTGGTTTCCATGCCAGTATTTTCCCACTGATTATGTCCCCAGGGTTTTCAAATTCACACAGAATCCCACTGCTTCCCATAAGTACATCTGTAATATTATGACAAGACATTAAAGCAGGTGATTTGGTGAAGACTTAATAAGCCTTTAAGTCCTATTTTTTTTAGTTATCAGGGCCATGACTTGCATTCTGGTGATTTTCGGAATCTCAGAAAATTTTTAGGAAATCCATCTTGGTGAATTTAATACAAGGCTCACCTTGTAAGCTAATGAATGCACTGATGATACAAAATAAATTATGTTCAATATCTGTGTTAGGCTTTCCAGGTAGCATTGAATCATGGAGGAATGGAGGCATGCAGGAACTTGCTGCTTTCATCACAACTGGACCAAAAGTCACATTCATATTTCATTGATCATTTTTGTGATATTCATCACTCACGTGACCTCCTCGAGAAAGTTTGTAATGGATGCATTGATGAAGCCAAATAGATTATATACAATATCTATGTTAGGTATTCCACGTAGCACGGAATCAGGGATGTATGCAGGAGCTTGCTGCTTTCATCACAACTGGACAAAAAAGTCACATATCGCATCACTCATATTCCATTGATAGCTTTTGTGATATTCATCACTCATGTGACCTCCTCAAGAAAGGTTGAGAGAATCAATAGCCTTCAGAATTGGCCGCAAAGTGTGAGGAGAACATAAATCATGCTTGACCAGAATTATGTGTATGATTTTGACATTCTTTTCGATACTAGATGTAAACTTTCAGCAATTGCTTCTTGATTTTGTTTCCAATGGCTTCAAAACAAGAAATTAGGTCAAACATCATTTTTTAATACACAGGAGTGTTTTCTCGCAGGCTAATTTCAGATAAATGTTTACAGAGATTCTCAGTCATCCAGGTCATTGGTTGTCCCAAAGGTGCTTTTTCAAGAGGCCACTGGACCTTCTCTCAGAAGCTTCTTGGATGAGTATCATCACTCACGTGACCTCCTCAAGAAAGGTTGAGAGAATCAATAGCCTTCAGAATTGGCCACAAAGTGTATGGAGCATAAATCATCCTCGAAAATGTTTTGTTTCTCAACCAAGAAGCTTCTTCAGTTCTCCACCATTCAGTCAGAACTGAAGAAGCTTCTTAATAATAATAACAACATAGTTGGAAGGGACCTTGGAGGTCTTCTAGTCCAACCCCCTGCTTACGCAGGAAACCCTACACTATTTCAGACAGATGGTTATCCAACATCTTCTTAAAAACGTCTAGTGTTGGAGCATTCACAAGTTCTGGTGGCAAGCTGTTCCACTGATTAATGTTTCTAACTGTCAGGAAATTTCTCCTTAGTTCTAAGTTGCTTCTCTCCTTGTTTAGTTTCCACCCATTGCTTCGTGTTCTACCTTCAGGTGCTTTGGAGAATAGTTTGACTCCCTCTTCTTTGTGACAACCCCTGAGATATTGGAACACTGCTATTATGTCTCCCCTGATCCTTCTTTTCATTAAACTAGACATACCTAGTTCCTGCAACCGTTCTTCATATATTTTAGCCTCCAGTCCCCTAATCATCTTTGTTGTTCTTCTTTGCACTCCTTCTGGAGTCTCAACATCCTTTTTGTATCATGGCGACCAAAACTGAATGCAGTATTCCAAGTGTGGCCTTACCAAGGCATTATAAAGTGGTATTAACACTTCGCGTGATCTTGATTCTATCCCTCTGTTAATGCAGCCTAGAACTATGTTGGCTTTTTTGGCAGCTGCTGCACACTGCTGGCTCATATTTAAATGGTTGTCCACTAGGACTCCAAGATCCCTCTCACAGTTACTACTGTTGAGCAAGGTACCACATATACTGTACCTGTGCATTTTGTTTTTCTTGCCTAAATGTAGAACCTTACTTTTTTCACTATTGAATTTCACCATTGGATGAGAAGTGAAATGTCTTCGAGGAAAAATCAAAGAAAGTCCAGTGGCCTCTTGAAAAAGCATATCTGGGATTAATTTCAGGTACCCTTTCTTTCCTACATTCCAGGTTTTGTACAATGCTTCTTGCTGTTGATGTTAGAATTTAAACTAGATTATTTAGAATGATTCTTCTAAAGAGTTCATTGAAGAAATGTTAGAAAAGATTTGATGGAATCTATGAATCCTGGGCTGTGTGTAGTACTGGGTATTTTGTTTGAAAAATGCTGGATGCTAAAAGCCTTCGGCCTCCATGATTGTTCATAGACCTATATTTCATTCAAGCTTTCGTACTGTATTTTCTGTGAAATCCAAAGAATTCCAAATACTTTTGCATTTATTATAAACTTCTAATTCTTTCTTCTCTAATACATATCAGGGAACTAATACATACCTCTTTAAAGGCTGTACTTTTCATGCTGCCAAAGGAAAAAAATAGATGGAAATGCCAGCATCTTAAAGTAGCCTGAAACACTTTTCATCACTTAGAAGCTCTGCCTACAGGAGAGCAGGCTCCTGTAATAATATTTCTAATTGAAACATTAATCACGTACCCAAATTGGTAACTTATACATTATTCCTAACACGATCCTATAGCTGATGATGTAATCCTTCATCTCCTGCATTTCCACGAAACAGTTGAATTCTAAGAACTGTTGCTTTTTAGAAATAATGCTTTATGAGCAGCTCTGAGTGCTCCATGTATACTCTTTTATTTTAAAGAGAAAAGCGTTCTTGGCTCAGAAGACCATTCAAGAAAAGCAAAGACAGTTAATGGGACATGCTAGATTATAGTTTTGGCTGTCCAACCACTATCCAGACCACATAGAGCAGTGATGGCGAACCTATGGCACGCGTGCCACAGGTGGCACGCGGAGCCATATCAGAGGGCACGCGAGGCGTTGCCCTGTCAGCTCCATGGGCAAACTGGAAGTTTGGAAAAATGCTCTTCCGGTTTGCCGTTGGGCTGTTTTTTGCACTCCGGGAGGGTTTAGGGAAGCTTCCTTAAGCCCCAGAATGCGAAAAATGTTGAAACAGGCAAACCGGAAGTTCGGAAAATGCACTTCCGGTTTGCCTTTGGGCTGTTTTTAGCACTCCGGAGGGTTCAGGGAAGCTTCCTGAAGCCCCGGAGTGCAAAAAACAGCCCAACGGGCAAACTGGAAGTGCGTTTTTCCGAACTTCCGGTTTCCCCGTTTTGCCGTTTTTCACCGTCCCAGGCTTCGGCAAGGCCTTTGCGCGGGGGTGGGGTGGGGGTGCGCATGCGCAGGGGGCAGCGTGGGGGGGTTGTGCGCATGCGTGGGGGGAGAGGAAATGGGTGTGGGCATGTGTGCGTGCGCTAGCGCGCGCACACACACCCTTTTGGCACGCGAACCAAAAAAGGTTCACCATCACTGACATAGAGCCTAGCTTGATAAGCCTTGGTAACCTGCCTATCAAGATGAGGTGGACCGGTTGCTTTCATGGTATGGAGACAATAACTTGGTCCTTAACACCAGTAAGACCAAGGAACTTATAATGGACTACAGAAAAAATAGATCAGACATCCAGCCCTTGCTTATCAATGGAGACCAAGTGGAGCAAGTGGCCAGTTTTAAGTTTCTGGGTGTTATCACAAAAGAGGAGCTGACCTGGGGCGCTCACATTGCAGCACTGGTCAAAAGGGCCCAGCAGAGATTACACTACCTGAGACTTCTCAGGAAACAACAACTGAATGAAAAACTGCTGGTGACCTTCTACCGCTGCACCATAGAGAGTATTTTAACTTACTGCACCTGTGTAAGGTTTGCCAATTGCACAGTGGCAGATAGGACAGGGCTCCAGAGGGTTAATGTCATTGCCCAGAGGATCATTGGTTGCCCTCTCCCCTCTTTGGAAGAGATTTATAGCTCTTGCTGCCTTAAGAAAGTTCGAAACGTTCTTAAAGATACATCTCATCCTGGGCATCCTTTTTTTTTTTTTTTGAACTATTACCATCTGGCAGACGGTACAGGACAATAAAAACAAGGACAAATAGGCTGAAAAACAGCTTCTATCCCAGAGCAGTAACCATATTGAATTCTACTGTATAGTGTAATATTAATGCAATATCCAGGATTTTCAATTCAATTGTATAGACTGTGAAGGATGTGTGTTTGTGTTTTATTTTTATAGTTATAATGTACACTGAATATGGTATTGTGTAGTGGGCTGCAATAGGCAAGAACAGACCAGCATAGATACAACAGCATTTATTGACTCAAACTGAACTGAGGAACAACAGGCAAATCCCTGTAATTTATACTCTGGGCCCACAGGGCCTTAACCAATCATAATACTAGAAAGAGCCCACCCAAATATGAATGTTCTAAGTTTCCCTCCAAAACAGTTGAAGTTAACAATCATCGAAAGGTTAGTTTCACTTTAGCACAACTATATATATACAGCTCACCTGTCTGGAACCCGCACTGCATTTCGGACATTAACACAATCGAGAGAGTCCAAAAATATTTCACAAGAAGAGTCCTCCACTCCTCCGCTCACAACAGAATACTTTATGCCACCAGACTTGAAATATTGGGCTTAGACAACCTAGAACTACATCGCCTTCGAACTGATCTAAATGTAGTTCATAAAATCATCTGCCACAATGTCCTACCTGTCAATGACTACTTCAGCTTCAACCGCAACAACACACGAGCACTCAATAGATTCAAACTTAATGTAAACCGCTCCAAACTCGACTGCAGAAAATGTAACTTCAGCAACAGAGTGATCAATGCCTGGAATGCACTACCTGACTCTGTGGTTCCTTCCCCAAACCCCAAAAACTTTAACCTTAGACTGTCTACAGTCGACCTCACCCCATTCCTAAGAGGTCTGTAAGGGGCGTCCAAAAGCGCACCATCGTGCCTACCATCCCTGTCCTACTGTCCTATTGTCCTCATTTATCTGTACTTACTTTGCTTATGTTTATGTTTATACCTATACCTGCTATCTTGTACATGTTTGACAAACAAGTAAATAAAAAAATAAAAAATAAAATATATATTCAATACATAACAGATAGCATTTAATTTCATTGTACGAGATGCAATGACAATAAAGTAAATCAACTAACTTTTCCAAGTGAGATCCAGAGAAACATGTTCTTCAGAACTTCATGTCCTTCCCTCCAATGTGTATGCATCTATAAGACATCCCTAAACATGAAGGTAGGATAAGGAAGTTCTCCAAAGATCTGTGCTTCTGAAACATGGACCAGCTCTTAGTGTCCTCAGAACAATTAACTGTTAAGCTGAGCAGATGTGAACAGAAAGACTTGATATCTGAAATAATCAAAATAACAGTACCTATGGTGGAATTCGTTTCTTGGGATTGAGACTTTTGGAACAAGGTGGTCATATGAAGTCATCTGTGCCTTCCAGTTAGGAAGACTCCATGTTCTTTAAGGAGGAAGAAAATGCGACCGAAACAAGGCCCGTCTTTAAACTGTAGAGTGGAACATTTTGGATCACCACTAATTGACAATGCTCTCCCATAGTACGTATCTCAAAATAAGCCATGCATTTTTAATAGACTTTATTCCTAAGCGTGCATAGAATTTCAGCCTACAACAATTCACGCCGGCAATAAAAATAGGGAAAGACGATTTTGATGATGTCATCATAGAGGCAATTGGGGGAGAGAGAAAAAAACCCTGTGTCTGCCAAGAGCATTTTCAGCAAGCTGCTGTTTTGTCAAAACAGTAAAACATGTGTCATGATTTAATAATGCAAGCTCTGTCCCTTATGTACTCATGGGCAAGATTACGACGCAAGCACAAAATAGACAGAATTTGCAATGTGACGGTACAATGTATACTGTGTTCATCCTTCCCCCTTTGCAGTCTTGGAGATACCCACTAGGCCTCCAATGACATTCCTTCCCCTTTCCCTCCCTCCCTCCCTCTCTCCCTCCCTCCCTCTCCTTCCTTCCTTCCTTCCTTCCTTCCTTCCCACCCTCCCTCCTCCCCTCCTTTTTTTCTTCTTTCCTTTTTGTATTAATTTCTGATCAGCTGCTCTTCCTCTTCTATGACATTTAACATTACAAACCATACATTAGTCCCTGTTTCCCATTTTTTTTTAAATAGATCATATTTTGCCTAGTAAACATTTCTGGACCGAAGATAATTCAACCTTGATGAGTTTTCACATGTGAAAAATAAAATGTTTCTCAGCATTGATTGCTACATGTCTTGCCACAATTGGTCCAGGTTTCTCTGATTGATTGACTTTCGCAGCACATTTTTATCTGAACCAACTGCTCGTGCTCTGAGATCAATATTGTCCATTAAATAGTTTGTTTGGAGAGAAAAAAGAACAATTGGCCAGTATACTCTTCTCCCCACAGACCACTCCCACCCCCAACCTTTTTACAAAAGCATCTCTTGTCCAAATAAATACAGGGAGTCCTTGATTTATGACCCCAAAATTTCCCCGTTGCTAAGCAAGGCAGTTGCTAGTGTGTTTTGCCCCATTTTACAACCTTTCTTGCCACAGTTGTTAGAAATCACTGCAGTTGTTAAGTTAGTAACACAAGTGTTAAGTAAATCTGGCTTCCCTGCTAACTTTGCAGGTCAGAAGGCTGCAGAAGATCATCTTATGCAGAAGTGGGCTTCACGTACTGTAACAACCGGTTCACCCAGCAACGGAAATGTGAGCGTGCGCACACGTGCGCATGCTTCACTCACATGCACAACATCCGTACATGCGTGCGGCATCACAAAACACAGCAATTCTTGCACGCGCCGTCCCCACATGCATGTCAAACAACACAGCAATTCTCCCGCAGGCGCCATCCGCACATGCGTGCGACGTCAAACAACACGGCAATTTGTGTGCGCCATCCGCACATGCGTGCGACATCAAAAAACATGGCAATTCACTCATGTACGTCATCCACGCATGCGTGCAGCATCAAACAACACGGCAATTTGCTAGGGTGCTATGTCCGTGCATGCGTGCAGCGTCAAAACCACAGCGATATAGGATGGGATTGCGCCCGGGCAGCAGGTGGGCGGGCCTACCCACAAGTCACTACTACCAGTTCGCCCAAACCAGTCCGAACCGACTGAATCCCACCTCTGACCTCTGACCTCTGACCCCAGCACACTGCAACTGTCAATAATACAGGCCAGTTACCAAGTATCTGGATTTTGATCACATGACTGTGGGAATGTTGCAGAGGTTGTAAGTATGCAAAGTGGTCATAAGTGAGGACCCAGATTGTTGGGGGCAATATAAATATTTAAAAAAATTGCTTAATGGTGTAAACCTCTTAGAGAGTGCTTGCACTATGAGGCGGTATATAAATCTCACTAATAAATAAATAAATACATAAAGTCATTTTTTTTCAGTGCCATTAAAACTTTGAACAGTCACTAAATGAATAGTTATAAATTGAGAACTACTTGTATATGCAATTCAGGCATAAAATCTAATTTTAAGCAAATGTAAATGTTTGGATAAGTAAATGTAGGTTTCTCACAGGTCATTGATTGATTGCTGTGGGAACAGAATGGTGGATTTTTTTTCTTCTTTTCTGACTTTATACTTCAGTATTTCTTATTTACCATTACCACTGGGACTTTCCACTTTATTAAAAAATAATAAGAGAATTCTGACTGCATTTCTGTATTTCTGTATTTATTTGTTTGTTTGTTTGTTTGTTTGTTTATTTATTTATTTATTTATTTATTTATTTATTTATTTATTTATTTATTTATTTATTTATTTATTTATTTATTTATTTATTTATTTATTTATTTATTTATTTATTTATTTATTTATTTATTTATTTATTTATTTATTTATTTATTTATTTATTTAATATTGCCTCCTATTCACCCATGGCAATTCAAGGAGGCTTACAGAATATAAAACCACATTTAAAACAATAAAAACTAACAAAAAAGAACCAAATACATTAATATAATATAATAAAATCACACATCCCCGCCTCGGTGACAGCAGATCGCACGGGCCATTTAATGGGCTCCATCCCGCTCTGGGTTCCCCAGGCCCACTGGCAGAACCAGGTCTTCAGTGCCTTCCGGAAGAGTATTAGAGTGGGGGCCATTCTAATCTCTGGGGGGGGGATGATGTTCCAGAGAGAAGGAGCCACCACAGAAAAGGCCTTTCTTCTGGATCCCACCAGGTGAATCTCCCTTGGGGATGGGACCCACAACATTCCCTGCCTCCCCGCTCTGATGGGTTCTGTAGATGTGACCAGCAAGAGACGGTCCCTCAGATATATATTTGGTATAACACTGTGACTTTCCACTTCTTGTGGCTGCGGATCTTCACAGCTCCTATCATCTCATTTTCTTCGTAACCAACTATTTTTCTTATATTTCATTTGATAAAGGAGGCTTTACAAATAGTCATTCAGCCAGTCACTTTTCTCTTCAGTTTTATGTCACAGTTTCCACTCTGCTGCAACATGCCCGTTTGTCTCAATTATTCTGCATGTCATGTCTGTAATAATATTTATATTTATATTCCTGTATTCAGATATTGATCATATATGTAGAGTTCTTGGCTAATATGTTATTGAAATATTGTAGAGTAAGCAAACCATCTCTCTGCTGTTATCTATTTTAAAAAAAAACCCAGGCTTTTATCTCTGATTTCATTTGTCAGTTTAAAATAACTACAAAATAATGACAAGAATTTCAGGGGTGAAATTCAGCAGGTTCTGACAGGTTCTGGAGAACCGGTAGCGGAAATTTTGAGTAGTTTGGAGAACCAGCAAATGCCACCTCTGGATGGCCCCAGAGTGGGGAGGGAATGGAGATTTTGCAGTATCCTTCCCCTGCCACGCCCACCAAGCCACGCCCACAGAACCAGTAGGGAAAATTTTTGAATTTCACCCCTGGGCAAGATGATAATCCAGGCAACGTATCAAAGTATAAAAGTCACAAATAGGGAAGTCCCATACCAAAGCTAGGACAGTAAGCCGGGTTTTCAAGACCTTAGTAATTTAGGGAAATAATTAAAAAATCAGTATGTAATTTGCAAAAGTCTTCATTAGCAAAAGAAACCTCAGAAATATTTACCAAGGAACATTTTTTTAAATCCTTAAGCCCCCTTAATTATCAGGCTTCTTTATACAAAAAATCTGAGCCAAAATGAATGGTTTTGTAGGTCAGTCAGCCAGAAACAAAACAGCCCACATTATTTTAAGCACTAGGAAGTCTGTGTTAAATTAAGTTTAATAAAGTTTGCCAGGCATCTGATATTTCAAGGAACTTCCTTATTTAGAATTAAAATGTAATATTCTTTTTTAGAATGACTTAGGAACGACAATTGGTTCATTCTTTAGCCTGGGAGGTATGGATCATAATTGCAAAAAGCAACTTTAATTTAGCCTTCCCTCAGTCTCCACTGTTGGGGATTTTATTACTTTCAAAAATGTTGTTTTTATGGAATAATATTCAAAAAGTTTCTCATATGCAATTCCATTGAAGTCAATGAAACAATTGGTCATCGTAACTACTTTAAAAGGCTAATGTTCAATGGATCTTATCGGCCTCTTAACCTGAATGCTATCCCTGAGTTTAGACCTTGATTAGAGAGGTTGTATATAAATAGTATATGAATGCATCATCCAGCACAAAACATTCTAATATTAAAGTTCTGTTTTTCTGTGTAATCGTTACTATGATTACACATTGGCAAAGTAGAAAACAATCCCATTGAAGATATGTTGGCATCATAAAAGTCTTAATTTTAATCAATAACTTTTGCTCAGTTGAGGAATCCAACTTAATACATTCAGATATGTACCGGTAGCCATCTAACCTCTGTGTGGATAATTCTTGCAAGAAAGGAGCCCATTATTTCTCTGGACTTATTGGTTTAACTGTCAAATCTCTTTTGCTGTTTGGAAGTTTCTTTTAACATTTAGACATTTCTATATTAACTTCGGTAATCAGTGATTTTTATGTTTTGATAGAAGATTAAGTCTTCTATTGATGTGATGGCTTTTCAGATGTTTAAAGAGGGCTATCCTTTCTTCTCAAACCATGTTTGCATCTCTTCAAGGTCTAGTTTCAGTGTGTTTCAACCTTGACAACTGTAAGATATGTGGACTTCAACTCCCATAATGCCCTAGCCAGCATGGAATTTTGGGAGTTGAAGTCCACATATCTCAAAGTTGAGAAACACGGCTCTAGTTACATGGATGGGTTGTCCTACTGTATTCTTACCTTGCTTGTGATTTTTATTGAAATATGTTTTTAGTCATTTTGAAGACAATATCCTTGATGAGCTGTGTGGTGTAATTGGACAAGTTTTATGTAGTTAATAAGAGACTTATATCAAAATCCCATTCCACCTGAAATATTCTGAAAAACTAATTTTTCATTACTTAAAAAATGGGGATAGGGTTGAAGAACGTTAGTAATAAGATAAATTTTCCAAGGATTTTTTGTTAGAAGGTTGACTCATTCTTCCATCCTTCCAAGGTGGGTAAAATGAGGACCCAGATTGTTGGGGGCAATATGCTGAACTCTGTAAACCACTTAGAGAGGGCTGTAAAGCACTACGAAGTGGTATATAAGTCTAAGTGCTATTGCTATTGTTGTTCCTTTCTTCAATTTCCCTTCTTTCCTGAATGGTAATCTTGTTTTTAAAATTCTGAACTAAAATTTGGCAAAATTGAAAGGGGAGGGCTAAAAAAAAAAGCAAAAAAAAAAAAAAAGCAAGCAAAGGTTTATTGTTGGTATTTAAAATTTCTACCACTATGTTAAAAAAAATGAAAATGTGAACCTAGGAAGAGAGGGTAGAGGGAAGTTTTACAAAATCACTGTCTTACAGAGATGCTAATTACAGTAATTACTTTTGATATTTCGTATACACCGAAACCTTGATTAAAGGTGTCCAGTAATTGTTGCGTTTTCTATTTTTGAGACACTCTTTTGGAAGTTGCTGAAATACATTCTGGGATTGATTCCAAACTTCCAAACTTAGAATTTTTCCTTCCAGCAGAAATTATGAGTGTCCACTGCCATCCTCCCAAAAAAACCCCAGATGTTTATTACCTGATAATGAGGCATAATGATGAATCCTTTGTCAGTGACATATTTAGGACCCCTTTCTCTTACTTTTTTGGCGGTGTGCATGTGGATTATACAAAATAATGTTGCAAATGCTCCCATGGGAGGTAGAAAATGAACCCTATTGCTAGATAACAATTTCCAGTTTGTAGACTTGTATTTAATTTTAACTAGCTGGAGACACTTCACATCTAGGCTTGGAACAATCACTTGTTTTGAGACAGTTGGCATGTCTATGCTTCATGAAACATATGATTAGGTTTTTCTACCACATAGCTACTATGTTGGGTGTAGCCAGGCATAATTTTATTTAGCGTATGGCTGGTCACACACAATATTAAAACACTTCATTTTTACAAATTAAAAACAGTTAAAACAGTAAGAAAAACCTAAAAAAGGGAAACAGAAATAACATTTCAAAGCTTAATATCAAGTTTGGAGATCCAGTCAGTAGCTGCCGTTGTTGTGCAGAGGAAGTCCCTACAGTCTCCTGGATATCTTCTGTTGGGGCATTCCCTCACTATATGCTGAATAGTCTGTCGAGGAGCCCCGCAATCACATTGTGCTGAAGGTGTCTTTCCCCATTTATGCAAGGAGTCAGCACACACCCCATGAGTTGTTCTAATTCTATTATATGTCACCCACATGTATCGGGGTAGGCCAAATCCTGGAGGTATACTACTAGGGCTAATGTGCCCAGAGACATCTTGGGGGGTGCAGCTATTCCAGGCCTCCATCCACGTTTGTGTGATGTTCTGATGGTCAGCAATCAACTTACGCGCTGTCAAGAGTGGTGGATTTCTTGATTTTAGTCGACATCTTAAGAGGTCAGGAATATATCCATGTATGGGTAGAGAGGAATTTACCAGGATCTTACTGTACTCCTGAATAAGGGCTTCTTGTCGTTGTAAGTGCGGGGGAAGTATGTGACTAAGAACTGGTAGCCAGTGACTAGGTGTTGATTTTATACACCCAGTAATTAGTCTCATCGTATGGTTAAGTTGAACATCAATAAGTCCTGTATGTGAGCTGTTTAACCATACAGGTGCACAGTATTCCGCTGCAGAGTAGCAAAGCCCAAGGGCTGCACATCGAAGAGTTGGGGCTGAGGCTCCCCAAGTTGTTCCGCATAGTTTTTGTAAAATGTTATTTCTGCTGTTAACCTTGGCAGCCATGTTCTGGATATGTTTTTTAAAGGACAAGGTCCTGTCTAAGGTAACCCCCAGGCATAAAACCCTATTTGTTAGATTGACTGATAGATTTTGTTTTTATCCAGTTATTCTGCTCTGGTAAAGCACTTGAAGTTCTATCAACAGCTCAAGCAGCTCCACGGTTTTAGATGACCAGATGATTAGATGAATTGATCACAGAAGATATGGATCCATTTCTGGTATGTTGGCAGATCTTCTTCAATACTGTGGGTGCTCCAACACTGGAGATTTTTTAAGAAGAGATTTGACAACCATTTGTCTGAAATGATATAGGGTTTTCTGCTTGAGCAGAGGATTGGACTAAAAAACTTCCAAGGTCCCTTCCAATTCTTCTATGGTTATTGAATTCCTTGAATATTTGTTCTTTTTATAGGCATACAGTATGTGCATGCAAGGAGCCAGCCTAAAATGGTTGCACTTTCTCCTGACTGCCATCCAGGGGCGGGTTGCTCGCTTACTGATGCCGGTGTGCTGCGCGCGCATCTCCACATTTCGGGTGCCTGCGCATGCGCGGAAGCAAAATCTCGCCAGAATGTAACGAGGGGACGTGCGCGTGCAAGATTTCAGTGAGATTTTGCTTCCGCGCATGCGCAGAAGCAAAATTGCGCCAAAATCTCTCTTGCGCACGCATCCCCTCGCAAGGTTTAGGTGAGATTTTGCTTCTGCGCATGCGCAAAAGCAAAACTGCCCAAAAATTCTCAGAAAAAGATAGCAACGCACGCGACAGACCGGCGGAGATGGCTCCAGAGCGGTCGCGTGCAAAATGTGCAATTGGCCACTCTCTACTGGAGCTACACACCGGAAAGCTCCGGTAGGAACCCATCACTGCTGCCATCTGATATAAAATTAGATCTTATAATTTCATTCAAGTTATCCCAGTTTGGAGAAGTGGAAAAGAAGCCACAATTTGTGGACACATCACACACAGCCTGTTGAGTTTGGCTTGTTTTGGATCTTCTTCATTCTCCATATCTTACCAGGACTCCTTTTTTTAATATGCATACAGATTACTTTTCAAAATCATTCTTTTTTTTTTCAGGACAAGATTAAAGTGATTAACAGCCTTTTAAACCAAGTGCAAAATATGTACATTTAGCAATAACCTGAAAAGTATAGCAATCAAATCAAATACCAAAATTATTTAGCAATTAAGAGCCTGGTAAAACAGATGCATCTTTGTTGGCTCGCTTCAGTTGTGAGATGGGCGACATATACATTTAATAAATAAATAAAAGTTAGTTAAAAAAAATCTTAATCAATTTCTCAAGCAATAAGGCGGTAGAATTGAAGAACAATTTCTATTTATTCCATAGACCGTAAATAATACAGAATAAGCCCCTCCAGTATTGTCTCTGGCCCATGGTTTAATTTTTTTATTGATTATGAAATTAATTGGAGTGGTGCAGTGG
Source organism: Diadophis punctatus similis (assembly GCA_023053685.1). NCBI lineage: Eukaryota > Metazoa > Chordata > Lepidosauria > Squamata > Dipsadidae > Diadophis > Diadophis punctatus. The sequence continues at coordinate 664,734 of JALIGW010000088.1, forward strand.
CCGAGAGGTGGAGCTCTCGCCTCACAATCAGGAGGCTGTGAGTTCGATTGTAGGTAGAGGCAGATATTTGTCTCTCTCTGGGCATACTGAGAATATATCTGCTGAACAAAACTCCGCACTGGCGACAGGAAGGGCATCCGGCCATTAAACGCTCTGCTAGCTCCCTTCAGTTGCCCAGACTCCCCCTTGCAAGGGATTATGGGGTCAGTAAAAGATGATGATTGATTATGAAATTTTATTTGCCTCCCATCTCACAGTTCAGTCTGAAGAACTCGGTTTTAGCCATGCCAAAAGGGGAGAGCATAACTTCATTCAGGTTACATTGGTTGTCTGAAGATGACAAACATAATATAAAACTTTCCAATTTTGAAAGGCACAGATTCTTCATCCTTGCTCCAATAAATGGCGGCTAAGTAGGTTCTTCGACAGTTTGAAGCGATACCTCTTCAGTTTCTTTAGTAGGAAAGAGATACTGGGACTAGATTCTTTGGACCCTGGCAAACACCAGATATCTTTTATTAATTCAGTTACTTCAGATTCTGTATTTTTCAGGGTGGGGGAATGTGTCCCTTCCCCCCCCCCCGTTGCTTCAGTGAAAAGACAGAAAAAAATAATTGCTATCTTGAGGAAGAGGCAGCAAAGAATATGTAGAAATAAAATTAGTCAAGACAAGATCTAAAGGGGGTTTATTGTCCAATTTGAAGATTCAGTTCAATTTGACGGCAATATGGGTGTGCATATGTAGGCATGTGCATCTATCCATAAATCTACTAAATCTTCAAAGAGATCCTTTACTTGATTCAGCACATCAAACCGATCTGGCAATTTCACTCAAAACATTCAAAGGACTGTTTCAAAGGAATAAATTGATGAAATCAACTTCAAATGCTAGATTCATACAACCCTATTTCGAAGCACCACTGGGGGGTATGAAGCGGCTTTTTATGCTGGTGGAGAAAGAAAGAATTATGTCCCTTAAATCCAGGTAGGAAACAGCATCCTGCTGTTTTCCCACAAAATATATGCAAGAACGATATGAAGAAGAAAAATCAGAAGGGAGGCAAGGATCAAAAACCCTCCCGCCTTCAGTAGGTGAGTGTTCCAATGTTCCACAGTCAATTTTACAACACAGTGGTTGTCACGTAATGAATATTGTCAGTTGTATGTCTATGCAGGGTGATGCACCCCTATCTAATATTATGGTACTTTCCAATATAAGCAGTACACGTGATATGATGTTTTGCGCATGTCTACATTCCTAATCCACCATTAATTTTCTTCTGACTTGGCTCTTGACCTGAACGGTCGTGTTTTCTTAGCAAAGATGTAATTATTCAGGATTTATTGTTTTGGTACTGAAATAAATATTTTCTATTAGACATTTAATCTCGGTTTTATTTCTAAATGTCTGGATTCCAAGAAAAGATCCAAACGTCGCCTCTATGAGATTTTATTCTCATCCCAACAGTGGTAGTGTGTTTCCCATAAATCAGGGGTCCCCAACCCCCGGTCTGTGGCCTGTAGGGAACTGGGCCACACAAGCAGCAGGCAAGCGAATGAAGGTCCATTATACATGGCAGGCGCATGTATAAAAACCATCCCCTTCCCTCCCACTGCTGCCGGTCCGTGGAGCCAGAAACATGGGGGACCACTGTCATAAATTGAACCTTTATCCATTTTTCCCATGGCAAAATCACTGAAGCTCCACTTCACTTTCTCCCACGTGGGGTGGGGTCCTTGGTGCTCTCTGAGCTTGGTTGTTTTCTTGCAGATATTTCATTACCCAAATCAGTAACATTATCAGTGCCGTTGGGCTACCTAGCTGGGTAATGAAACGTCTTCAAGAAAATGACGAAGCTCGAAGAGCTCTAAGGACACCACAATTCAACCTTGAGCTACAAATGTTCTCTTTGGTACTTCTATCGGTACTTCTGATAATTTCATGCTTTGCTCACCCTTTCCTCGGTTCGTGTGCTAATTTGAACCCCCAAAAATCCACGTTATAAAAAGTTGCAATTTAAAAAAAAAACCAGAAGTTGTCATGGACATTAGAACCCACAGCCAGGAATAATATTTTGACAGGCAATCACATTTAGCAAAGGTTGTTCTACGACAGTTCATTGCATTACTTCCAAATTGCTTAATGTTCTATTTCAGGACTTTTATAAATGGCTAGGTTGCATATGCTTTACTTAATAGACCTGTTACTCTTTTGAGCAACGAGCAGATCTGACTTGACAATAAGAAAATAAGAAGTGCTCTGCTGGGTTAAGCCAAAAGTCCATTTGCTGGATACTTCTAAGAGGCAGGGGGAAACATATAAATGTTCTTTTCTCTACTTCTTATCTAGCAGCTGGTGCTCAGAAGCCTTACTATATTGCTAAATTATTAATGGCTAGATTCACATATTATATTAAGCCAGAAATAAGCAGACCAAATCACAGCTTAGGGTTGTATATTAACTATGTCAACATGGAACTGTCTGCCTGTTGGAATTCACTGTTGGAATGCATTTCTATGCAACAACTACAGTAGTATTCAGCCAGTAGATGGCAGTATTTACAAATTTGGATCTATGGTATGTACTCTACGCTCTTTTGTTCTAAGTAGAATTTCCTGTTTCTTGTTACAGTAATATAGTTGAGCAGTAAAGCACATGGTGACTGTACTCTTTGTTTGCTCTGTGTGGTGCTTTATATAAACATAATTTCTAACACTTCCTATATGCAATAGCATCCATAACTAATCATGATGACATCAAAATATTGACCCACATAGATGTTACAGTTACAAATTTATGTCTAATAGAAGGACATAAGCAATGTCAACTGTGTGATGATCTCACATTTTGTCATTTTCTTTACTACTTCTGCATATGTAATGGTATCCCTGTTAAGCCTTAACTTGCTGTATAGATCTGGCAAATCTAGGTTTAGATTTTAACCTAAGCCAAGCTAGTTCAATGTGTGTGCATGTAAAATTAATACATTAACAGTCATTTCATTAACCAATGTTATTCAGTCATCACGTTATGTGTGAATGTGAGGGAATGCATAAAAATAATACAACCAGGAAAAGCAAGTAAAGAACAGCCAAAATTTAAATTTCCAATAATAGATCATGTAATGTTTTTATTAATTACTACAGGGAAAATTAGAAGGAGAAAATTTTTGAAGCCAGTGCCATCATCTTTGCAGTTAAAGCTTCTAGTATTTTTTTAAATGAAAAATTAGTAGCTCTGTGTGCTGTTTCTGAATCGTTTCAAAGTATTGAGGTAGATAGTCTAATCTATGCCAAGACATACTAAGAATTTTTTTTTGGGGGGGGGATGTTTGCCCCCGATTGGAAGATTAGGAAATAGTACAGAATAAATTCTTTTTTTCCCCTTAAAAGAAAGTCTTGTTCATTCCAGAGAGATTTTGGAACTGTGCAAAAGGAAAAGGAAATAACTTGATAGTTATTTGTGAAGTATTACATCCAGACTTATGAAAGATTTTAATAGCATGTTACAGTGTAGATAAACTATTTCTGTAGTACAGGTGTTTCTGAATAATCTCTTAAGGATTCCTCAAATCTCAAAAGTAATTGAAAGGATTATGAAACTATTTCAGAATGACAATGAAAACTGGCTCAGAGCATGCATTTGTGAGCAGATAAGGTTGTTTCTGTTCTGCAAACTGTTTCTTCCAACACAGACACTTAAAAAAAAAGAAGAAGCTCTATTGCAATTGGTACCCTGATATGCCAAATGCGCTTATTTCAAAATCAGATATTGACTACCATATTTTTTGGAGTATAAGACGCACCTTTTTGCTCCCTAAAAGTGGCTGAAAATTTGGGTGCGTCTTATACTCTGAATGTAGCTTTTTCAGAGCTTTTTTCCCAGCCCTAACTAGGTGCTAACCATCTTCCCAGCTCTTACCTTGCAGGCTCTTTCATTGTTACTCTCTCCGAAGAACGTTTTTCCAGCCCTAAGTCTTTGCAGGGTTTTTTTCATTGCTCTACTTGCTCCGAATAAGTTTTTTTCTAGCCCTAACCAGGTGCTAATGATCTTCCCAGCTCTTACTGGCTTGCAGGCGCTTTCATTGTTACTCTCTCAGAAGAAGGTTTTTTTAAGTCCTAACCAGGGGATAAAATAATGTGCTGAAGCTGACCAGACTAAGGACGTTAGCCAGATGAATACCTAGTAGGCAGATCCCCCCCCCTATTTTCCTCCCCAAAAACTAAGGTGTGTCCTATACTCCAAAAAATACGGCAGTTATTTGTAAAGTGTACACCAGGGAAGGCGGAAAAAAGTCACAAAGTTCAAAGGAAATTACCTCTTGCTTTCATTTTGCCTTAGATAACAGAATCCAGTGGAGAATAGCTGGAAAAGAGGAAGAATTGGTCGGGAATTAGTAGCAGAAATAATAGTAGCTTTTACACCACTAAATAGGTTTCTTTTCTTCCTTTTTTTTTAAAAAAAGAAAAAAAATCAACCAAGATGGCCAGGTTCATAACAGCTTCATATCAGGTTCATGGACAATGGACAGCCATTTGTCTAAACTGGTATAAGACCTCCTGCTTGAGCAGAAGGGTGGACTAGAAGACCTCCAAGGTCCCTTCCAACTCTGTTATTTCTATTTTTACCTCCAAGGTCCCTTCAATCTCTGTTAATCTGTTATAGGTTATCTTTGTAAGTAAAATTAGCTCCACTGGGACATTCCCATGTCATGGGAAGCCACAAACAAACCACTATTATATATGTATATATTCCATTTTAGCTCAATCTGTAAAATCTGTTCATGTAATTCCACAGCAAGGAGAGCTTTTTAATGCTTTACTTCATTCACATTTCTGTACTTGAACAATGAGATGTATATTCTACCTTTAGGCTTGGAATTCAGAATGCATTTTCCCCGTAAGAAAAACTTTGCAGTGTGGGTGACTGCTCCAAAGTCACACACTTTTGTCATAGAGTTTTGAAAGTCATGGTTTACAGTTAGGCAGTGGTGAAACCTACTTACCTTCCCTACTGCTTCGGAAGCGCCCCCCCCGGTTGTGCATGCTTTTTCACTCCCTGCGCATGCGCAGAAAGCTTTATGCATGCGCAGAGGGTTAAAAACATGAAAATGGAGACGTCCAGGCAGGTGGGTGGAGCCTCATGCTGCCGCCACTACTGGTTCTCCGAACCACCAGCGGCCAGCACTACCGGTATGCCCGGACCGGGCCGGGCCCTCAATTGTTCCCAGTATTAGGTTCTTCTCCAGTGAGACTTCTCCAGTGGCCAACTATAGCCATAGTCTATAGCCAAAGGCTAAACAGCCTTTGTGTAATGCTTTAACATTGAGCAAGAGAGCATGTGTATGTTAGTGAAACACTATATCCCTCTCCATTGCAGTCAATCACATCAGGATTGATTTCCTTATTATGATTAGCAACACAGAGAAGAAAGGAGCAATTGTAAGGCAATCTGCTTTGAACAGAGCGCCCCTTGTTCTGAATTAATATAGAAAGTCTTCTAATTAAACAGATTCGTGGCAGACTGATTTCAAGATGGATGAAACGGAAGAAGAGTAGATGATAAACTTTCTTTATCCATAAAAGGATGATGTTTATCTTCCGTTCAAAGAGAAAGTTTAAAAAAAGAATCCCATTGGATTCTGGTAGGCTTTTGGGATCTTAGAAGCTTGTGGGCAAGCCTGAAGCATTTCTTTGAATCCTCCTTAAATAGTTGAGCATTTGATCAATTCTTTGAAATTTTACTGAAATCGGTCTCTTCTTAGGGAAATCTTCTCTTTAAGCCATCGTTCTTCATAATGGAGTGGAAGGCATCTTTGCAGCCAAAATAAGAATATCTTACTAGGTGTTTTTTTTTTTCATTTTCCTCTTGCTTCTTGTTACTTGCTTCATGTTACTTCAAAGTATTTCCTATTTTATCAAACCAAAGTCTCGTCGCTTGGATTTCTCCAGAAGCAGTTTCCCTTAGAACTGAAGGAAGAGTTTATTTAATATACAAGGTTGCAAAAAATATATATCATTTTACTTCTGCTCTGCGCCTAGGGGCAGTTAATTTCAAATATGAGGTTTTCACACAAAATTTACAGCCGAGATATCAAAACGATATTAAAGTGAGTAAGGATGAAGTCAGGGGATTTAAGAGAGAGAATTAGCAATAACTACTGCCAATTTAGTCCCATTTGGTAGCTTATTGTAACACCAAAAATGTAGTTTGGGGAGTTGGGGAAAAAGAAGAAGTTAATTCAATTGAATTGGATGGACCAGAGACTAAAATATGAAAACTGCACTCTCAAGTTTATAATTTAAGTATTTCAAATGTAAATATACCGTCTCATCACACGGAGCTAAAAACAACTAACTTAATTATGCTGCAAAAGATATTGTATTGTCACTGTGTCTAACCTAAAACTACAGTATACTCTTTAAAGACCAATTTCTAGTCATGCTAAAGAGTTTTCTCCCATTTCTTATTTATTTTTATTTATTTATTGCAATCTCTAAATTATTTATCGTCATCGGCTGTCTTCTTTATTTGCCTATAGTGATATCCGTTAGACAGATAATAATCCAATTGCTTGTTTGCGATCAGATCAAAGATTAATATGTTCCATTATTAATAAAAAATTATTTCAAAAATCAGGTGTGAAGGGGACGAAATAGTCAAACTTTAGAATACCATTTTAAATTGTCGATTTGATCTCAATTCGGGGAACCAAACTATTCAAAAAAGAGATTTCCAATAATTCAATTACATCTCTATTTTTGTATTTTTAATCAGGGTGAGATATATCTATAATAAATGTGAATACATTTTTGTAATTTAACTTTCTTGTAACAATATCAACAGTAGCAATTATTTAGGATTTCAACCACAATGAAAATGAATTAACTATTAAGATGAATTAATGAATGAACTTGAATAAATGAATTAACAATTAAAATATTGTAATGATAATTTCTTCTTAGTGTATTTCAATTATTCTCCTTTAAATGATTGAAAAAGCAGATATTTTCCTTTCCTTTTCTCTTTTTTTATTCTTTCCTCTCTTTTTTTTCTCAGTCCATCAATCATTCCCACATTTAGGTTCTCCTAACTGCTATTTCTTCTCAAAAGTGGCACTGCAGGAAATCATATTTTATTTTTTTTTAATAATTTGTATTATTTTTTTCTTTAAAAACAAAACCAAAAACAAACATACAAGGGGAAAAAAGTTTCCATTTTACAACAGTTCTGTATCAGTGTAAATCCACATTTTACATTTTCTCCCCATTCTTATTCACACACACACACACACACACACACACACACACACACACTATATATATATATATATATATACACATACACACACACATACACACACACACATACACACATACATATACATATCATATACATATACACATACACATACACATACGCATATACATATACATATACATATACATATACATATACATACATACATACATATGCATATGCATATGCATATGCATGTATGTATGTATGTATGTATGTATGGTTCCCTTATTCTTTACATATTATTTATACTACTTCTTACATATTATGTTTTGTTAGTATATCAATATATTACTTTACATACATTCTATAGTTAATACCCTTTTGGTAATATTCCGAATTTCCAAGTCATCACTATTTTATATTTTCTTACTTATTATTCCTATCATCTAGCCATTTATACCATTTGTTCCATATTCAATAATATTCTGTTTCATTTTTTTCTTTTATTTCTTTTGTCAATTTATCCATCTCCGCACAGTCTAGGATTTTCCTTATCACCTCTTCATCCTTCGGTATGACATTATTTTTCCAATTTTGTGCGTAAGTTATCCGAGCTGCAGTTATAATATGAAGAATTAAGTATTGCATTTCTTCATTATAGCTTCTAACTATTTTTATTGGGGATGTCCACAAGGAAATCATACTTTAACTTAGAAGGAATCGAGGAAAAATACTGAAATTTTGCAAGGAAAGAAAGGTGAAGGTGACGGTCATGTAAAAATTATTTATTTCAACTCCAGGACTCTACAAATAATGCTAGAGAAGTACTTTAGGAAGCTTTAAAGACTCACTGCCAATAACGGTTTCAGTAGATGAATGACTTTTGAATAGTCCACTTCTTATTTCTGCAGAAATACAGAATACAGGAAAAACAGTGTTGGAAGGGACCTTGGAGGTCTTCTAGACCATCTCCCTCCTCAAGCAGGAAGCCCTATACCATTTCAGACAAATGGTTATCCAATGTCTCCTTAAAAACCTCCAGTGATAGAGCACCCACAACTTCTGGAGGCGAGCTGTTCCGCTGATTAATTGTTCTCACTGTTAGGAACTTTCTCTTTAGTTCTAGGTCAGCGGTGTCAAACTCAAGGCCCACAGGCCACATCCGGCCCGCAATGTGGTCAGATCTGGCCCATGGGGCCATCCTGGAAAATGTAAGGGGCCGGCCCATGACACTTTGGCCTGGTCTACCCACTTCATTTCAGTCTGGTCTATCTGCGTCGCTTTGGCCCGGTCTGACCAATTGCGTATAGGAAACATGCCAGTAGTTTGGGGAGTGGTGTCAAGCTAGCCACGCCCACCCAGTCAGCCACACCAAGTGAGTGGCATCAAGCTGGCCACGCCCACCCAGTCAGCCCCCCCCCCTGATGCGGCCCTCAATTAAATTGAGTTTGACACCCCTGTCCTAGGTTCTTTCTCTCCTTCATTAGTTTCCATCTTTCCTGTATCCTGCATTTGAAAGAAGTCCACCAAATTAAAGTGTATCCCTTTGAGAAGTTTATATTCAGCAGTACTCTTGAATTGATCTGATGGAGTTTTTATTTTTGCTCCTTTGCATAGATTGAGAGAAAAATCATGAAAAAATAAAACAGCCAAGAAGGTATGGACTTCTCAGATTTTTTTTCTTTCTTTCTTCCTAAGCTGGACACTCTCTACCCCTTTAGTGATCAGGTAGAATGGGAACCCAAAGGAATTTACAAACACCTTTGTCTTACATCATGAATCATAGCTTGACATTTTTGAATGATAAATCAATACATTTTTTTGAGAAAGAAGGAGGAAAGGGAAGGAGAGGAGACCCTGTAGTATTTTATAAATAATGAGAGGTTAGCGTAAAGTGCAGGCAGCAAAGAACAAATCATATTTCTACCTGAGGAATTTTTAAGATCATGTCTCAAATATGATAAATGACCCACATGGGAATTTTCCTAAAGCTATTAATATGCTGGGTACTCTATACAGTGCCCAAAATTGGAGCTTTTATATTAGCATGCTTTTGGAAGTACACAAGAAACATGAAATTAGTGTTGTGATAATAATTTTTCTTTGTTTATTTCAACTACTTCCTTTCCCCTTTCAAATGATTGAAAAAGCAGATCCTTCCATTCCCTTCCTTTCCTTTCCTTTCTTCTGTGTTGTGATAATAATTTTTTCATAGTTTATTTCAACTAGTTCCCTTCCCCTTTCAAATTCCCTTCCGTCTTTCCTTTCCTTTCCTTTCCTTTCCTTTCCTTTCCTTTCCTTTCCTTTCCTTTCCTTCTTTCCTTTCCTTTCCTTCTTTCCTTTCTCTTTCTCTTTTCCACAAAAAGGAAAAATAAAACCTGATGAACAACTTATGGATGTAGTGCCAAATTCTGGAGTATATCACTATAGTAATTTTATATTAATATGTTGTTATTTCCAGTGACTTTATCTTAGTTCCAAAAGTTTTGTGCATGGTCTAGTTCAGAGGTCTAACACACGAGTTCTGCCTATCTCCTAGGGAGAGGAGGGGATAAGTAAAGATGACAAGAGGTTGTTAGAAAGACCAAGCATAAGAAACTGGAAAATCGGCTCCTCTCTCTCTCCCTCTCCTCCCCTCCTTTCCCTTTCCTTTCTTTCCCATCCATTTACTTCCTCTCCTCCCCTCCCCTTCTTTCCTCTCCCTTCCCTTCCCTTTCTTCCCCATCTATTTACTTCCTCTCCTCTCCCCTCCCTCCTCTCCTCCCCTGCCCTCCCCTTTCCTCTCCCTTCCCTTCCCTTTCTTCCCCATCCATTTACTCCCTCTCCCTCCTCTCCTCCCTTCCCCTGCCTTCCCTCCTTTCCTCTCCCTTCCCTTCCTTCCTTTCCCTTTCTTCCCCATCCATTTACTTCCTCTCCTCTCTTCTCCTCTCCTCCCCTGACCGCCCATCCTTTCCTCTCCCTTCCCTTCCCTTCCTTCCCCATCCATTTACTCCCTCTCCTCCCCTCCCCTCCTTTCCTCCCTTCCCTTCCCTTTCTTCCCCATCCATTTACGTCCTCTCCTCTCCCCCTCCCTCCTCTCCTCCCCTGCCCTCCCCTTCCCTTCCCTTTCTTCCCCATCCATTTACTCCCTTTCCCTCCTCTCCTCCCCTCCCCTGCCCTCCCCTCCTTTCCTCTCCCTTCCCTTCCTTCCTTTCCCTTTCTTCCCCATCCATTTACTTCCTCTCCTCTCCTCTCCTCCCCTGACCTCCCATCCTTTCCTCTCCCTTCCCTTCCCTTTCTTCCCCATCTATTTACTTCCTCTCCTCTCCCCTGCTCCCCTCCTCTCCTCTTCTCCCTCTTCCCTTCCCCTCCCCCCTCTTTTTTCCCCTAAACATGCCCATTGCTGTTTTCTGCCTTGCTTATCTCCATTAAGAGAGTATTTTCATCCAGACCTCGTGTTCTCATGTCCTTTTTCTTGTAGCCAAAGGGCGATGATTGATTGGAACCAGAGCTTTTTCTCTGCAAAGACTGTTGTTACATTAGAATCTAGAATTAGGGATCAAGCCATATGTTAAGTGTGTAGCAAAGAGTTTTTCTACCTCTGCTTTAGTGCTTCAGCATATTAAATTAGACTTCAGCTAGGCACACTGTAACTAAAGGGGAAAAAAGGGAATGAAGGAATGCCTGTGAGGAAGAAAGATTTTTAAAATGTGCTTGCATGCATTATGTAGTTTTAAAAATCAAAATACTGCTAAAAATCTCAGTGCCATAGAGGAAGAACACGTATCTCTTGTAATATGTATAATATCTGTGTTTAGTTTAGTTTAGTTTAATTAGATTTATATACCGCCCTTCTCCAGGGGACTCAGGGCGGTGAACAGCCAAGTAAAAAACACAATATAAACATTAAAATATATATACAATTAAAATAAAATATTCGATGTGGCCAATGTGTGTGCGGGTGTGTATCCCAAATGGTGATATTTAAAGATAAGCTTAATGATCTTAAATCATAACCTTTTTTTAATCCCTGGAGGTAAACCATGATTTGTTCCATGACCCATGATTCAATGCTTCCAGGAAAGGTGTGTATTATTGCTTATAAAACCACAATTGCTGGGTTTATGTAACAAATAAATACCATTATGACTTATGGGGATGCCATAATGCCAGGTCAGCCACAGTGGCACAGATAAAAGGGCAAATTGTTTATTACTTATTGTCAAGAAATGGAGTGAGCAGTACTAACACTACCGTTGACCCAATCTCTTTGTCCTCGATCACACCTTCACCAGAAAAAAAGATAGCACAGAAGTTAAAATAATATGGGGGTTTAGAAAAACTGAAACGTTTGAAAGGGTTTTTTTGAGTTGTTTTTTTTTTATGTCTCAGTGGACATATTAGACTGGTTAGGTGTAAGAAAAAAAATTGTTTCTCCCTTTTAATGAAAGAATCCAGCAAAATTGATCAAATGTATGTCAAAAAGTGGAAACAATGAATTGCTGTTTCAAAGAATACACAAGGATTTCACAAAAACCAACAAACCAACCTCTGCTGTAGGATTGGGCAATTTTAGATGTCTCTTTAAAATATTACAAATTAATGGAAGGTCGTTTTTTTAAAAATCACATTGATTATCACTTCTAGCAGCACAGTAGAAAGTACAGTTGAATTAATAAAGGTAAAAGGCAAAGGTTCCCCCGCACATGAGCGCTAGTCGTTCCCGACTCTAGGGGGCAGTGCTCATCTCTGTTTCAAAGCCTAAGAGCCAGCGCTGTCCGAAGACGTCTCCGTGGTCATGTGGCCAGCATGACTAAACGCCAAAGGCGCACGGAATGCTATTACCTTCCCACTAAAGGTGGTCCCTATTTTTCTACTTGCATTTTTTATGTGGTTTCAAACTGCTAGGTTGGCAGAAGCTGGGGAAAGTAACGGGACCGTTACGCGATCCTAGGGACTCGAACCGCCGAACTGCTGACCTTTCGATCGACAAGCTCAGCATCTTAGCCACTGAGCCACCACGTCCCAATTAATTAATTAATAGGAGATACCAAATATACATCTGAATGACTTCTGAATATAAGATGTCAAATGCGCATCTGAGTAAAAGTTATAGAATACAGCCAAAGCTTGTTATAATAGATTCCTAATTGGAACCAGCAAACCATCACTTATTAATTCATTTTTTTTAATTCTCACAACTTTAAACACTTCAGTCTATATCACACACACCCTATTCATAAATGATCTTTAAATATATTGGTTTTTATTGCAACCTCAGATGAAGTTAAGTGCTTTCTAAAAATAAATTGTAATGAATAGGTCCTCTTTTAGGTAAATTAACTTTGCTTTTGAGTGATAGCTTTAAAAATTAACTGCATAGGCTTAGGGCATTGATTCTAACTGTTATCTATGAAATATAAACTCTTTAAACAAGTCTACAGGAAAGAAGTAGAATTCTAATGCTCCCTGTGCGTTTTGAAAACATACTGTAATCACATTTTATTAAGTTATAAAGAATTGGAAAATACAAAATACAAAAGTAAATAAGAGGACAATGAGGCGGAAGGGGAAGGGTATATACACAATGATTGTGTATATGTATATGTATATGTATATGTATATGTATATGTATATGTATATGTATATGTATATGTATATGTATGTGTGTGTATATATATATATATGTAGGATTTTTTGCTGATAAATGAAAATAAAGGGAGACTATTATAGATCTATTTCGAGCTTATTTTGCTCTCGTCAGATAGCCATACCCCTTACTGGGATTTGAACCCGGGCCGGCTGCCTTGCAGGGCAGCAATTTATCCATTAGGCCATAGGCTCAAATAAGCTCGAAATAGATCTATAATAGTCTCCCTTTATTTTCATTTATCAGCAAAAAATCCTACACACATAGATTAGTGTGTCGGCTATGTTAAAAATCAGCCTGGATGGTCCCTGTGACGGGGCTGAAAGGCAAAAAGGAAGCTGTGATGCTTTCTCTCCCATATTTGGGTACACCAGGATAACACGACAGAAAAACATATATATATATATATATATATATATATATATATATATATATATATATATATATATATATATATATATATATATATATATATATATATATATATGTAGGATTTTTTGCTGATAAATGAAAATAAAGGGAGACTATTATAGATCTATTTCGAGCTTATTTTGCTCTCGTCAGATAGCCATACCCCTTACTGGGATTTGAACCCGGGCCGGCTGCCTTGCAGTGCAGCAATTTATCCATTAGGCCATAGGCTCAAATAAGCTCGAAATAGATCTATAATAGTCTCCCTTTATTTTCATTTATCAGCAAAAAATCCTACACATATAGATTAGTGTGTCGGCTATGTTAAAAATCAGCCTGGATGGTCCCTGTGACGGGGCTGAAAGGCAAAAAGGAAGCTGTGATGCTTTCTCTCCCATATTTGGGTACACCAGGATAACACGACAGAAAAACATATATATATATATATATATATATATATATATATATATATATATATATATATATATATATATATATATATATATATATATACACACACACACACACACAATCATGTTTATACTTTGTGTATACTTTGCTTGTTATCATATACGCTTGACAAATAAAATAATAAAAATAATAATAATAAACTGTGAAACCCAAAGTTTCATTCTTTTCCACATTAAGCATGAAGTTCAGAAGTGGTTTCCATGTGGAAACAAAACGCAAAACATTTTGCGTTCTTTTCTTTAATCAAAGTAGTCAATTTTGCCATTTCAGCCATTTCAGTTTGCATTTGGCAAACACACTGATGAATAGGTTCAGTTTGGAATAGAAAGTAAATAGGTGATGGACATAATAAGCAAGGAATGTTCAACCATCGCTCTGTCCTTTGGATGTGATCGCACTTCGAATATTTCCACTGACCTGCTCAACACAAAGGTTCTGTTGACTGATGCCCAACATGCAAACGTCCACTTTAATGCAACACAAATGTGGGTGCCATATATGGTCCACATTAAGAGATTTAATGTCACTTTGATAGGGAAACAGACATGGAAGGAAACTTTCCAAGCAAAGTCAAATGATCAGATCAACCGAAAACGACTTCGGCGTTTTTGAAAGGGGTTCTCCGTTTGATTTTCTGAACCAATTTGAGTTGCTGGAATTGAATTTTAATATTTTATTAAAATGTATGCATAATAGTTGTCCAGTAGAAAAAGCAGGCCTTTTACCTATCTGGATTAATATCATTATTTCTGTTTAACAGCAATTCTTCAAGGTTCTCCTCGGAGAACCCAGGAGAGGCAAGATATTAAGGAATGTGCCACATATCAAATAATACTCAGCAAAATTCTACTGCGATTGAGCTCTTTTCGGTCCAGTTTCTTTTGTAACTTTTAAGGATCTCTTCTCAATATCCAGAGGGACCTCAGATTTATTTGATGGCACCAGCGCTTTTCCTCTTAAATCTTTTAAATGCATTAATCAGAATACATTTCCCGTGCACTTGCACTTAATCCCAACAGAAATATTTATTGGGGTCTAAGTGGAATATTTTCTCTGCAAGATGTCATTTTTATATATGCATTTAAGATGTTTTTATTATTATTATTTTGCATGCTTGATGTACATTCCATAAAATCCATTCATCTGAGTCTTTCGGACACCCTTTTAAGCTGATGAAAACAGCAACAGGATTGGGGGAAAGATGCATAACCAACTTGCAAAGCCCTCTTTCTTTGTGTAAGTTTCAACAAAGCTACAGTAGAAGCCATGGTTTTATATATATATATTACCCATCAACTTTTCATATTCCGAGAAGCAATATCTTCAGCTGCAATATAATCTAGTGTGTTTATCCAAGCTGAGGACCCTGGAATCCAGGATGATCTAAACATGCACAATCCGTAATTCCTGATCATGATAGACATGTTGTGTACAGATAAAGTCCCTTTGCTGGAAATAGTGTTATCGTTTCTTACTTTATTAAATAAAGGAGATTCTAATGTCAAGTGCCTGTACTCACTGAAAATGGAGAAAGAGGAAGAAGGCAGTCCACTAGGCCAAGATATCTAGTTTTTTTAAAAGATTACTGTCAAAGGCGAGGATATCAGGAAATCCAGACAGTTCAAATGAATACATAGATTCATTGAAGGCTTAAGCTTCTCCACAAGAATCTGAACTACTAACAGTCAAAGCAAATTAGCGGTAGATAAGAGTCCATGGAATTCAAAGTCGGCTGGTCTTAGATCTCTTGTGGGCGCAAAGGGACTCAAGACTGATGATCCATTTGACCCCTCCTTCGGGCTCAGCCTGGACATCTCCTACAATTACTAAAATAAATAGGAGCCAACCATCTATCCATGCCACTCACCATTTACCGGTATTGGGATGCCTAGTTTTAAATTAGAATCGGTGTTTGAAAACTGTAATGTTAAAAAAAGCAGAAGTGTCATGAACATGATTAAAAATAGAATGTCTTTGTGCAGAAATGCATCAAACCTCTTCCAACGCCATCAGTATAGCACAGCAGATGAAGGTGAGAATTTTTGGTTATGAAATATGTAATGCATGGCTAGCTCAGGAATTCTGGGAGTTGAAGTCCACAGGTCCTCAAAGAACCATGGTTTGGCCACCCCTGATATAGATCTACTTAGGGTCCTCTAGAATCTGACACCAACTAATTACATTCTTCTGCTCAGGTTTCAGATCTAAAAACACGTCAATCTTCAAATCAATGAATCCCAGAAACTCAGAGGCTGTCCAGAATAAAGTAAGTCAAAACTAAACAAAAATAGGCGAGTTCTCTGTCTTGATCTAAGTAATATTGTTTATTTATTTATTTATTTATTTATTTATTTATTTATTTATTTATTTATTTATTTATTTGGTTTTATTTTGTTTATTTATTTATTTGGTTTTCTTATATGCCACCCAACTCCTGAGGACCCAACTCCTCAGGGCGGCGTACAACATAGGAAAAATACAAGAATAACCAATAAACAGTTAAATTAAAATCAAAATATAAAAATAAATTAAAATTATTAAAATTAAAATTAAAATTAAAATTAAAATTAAAATTAAAATTAAAATTAAAATTAAAATTAAAATTAAAATTAAAATTAAAATTAAAATTAAAATTAAAATTAAAATTAAAATTAAAATTAAAAATTACAGTATAAAAAACCATTCAACAATGGTTCATGTACAGACAAAGTGAATAACTTTGGGTGTGAATTTTCAGTTGTGGGAAGTCAGCATTCCTCTCAGAAGAAAAAAACTCCATTGTGTTGGATTACATCTCCTTAAAACTGCTCTCAAAAATCTCTCCCTGTTGGCTGAGCATCTTCTAGAACAGCTATGTAGCTCAATATATTCCAGTACTTTGACTGGAAAATGCAATATTATCATCTTTTAACGACCTCATAATCCCTAGCAGGGTGGAGTCTGGGCAACTGAATAGAGCTAGCAAAGTGTTTAACGTCCGGATGCCCTTCCTGTCGCCAATGAGGAGTTTTGTTCAGCAGATATGTTCTCATTGTGCCCAGAGAGAGAAATATCTGCCTCTACCTAGGATCGAACTCACAGCCTCCTGATTGTGAGGCGAGAGCTCCACCTCTAGGCCACCGCACCACTCTACTGGAAAATGGAATGTGAAGGTACATTTTTAGTTCCATTGCTGTCAGCCTAGAAATGACTCAAGTGTTGGTGATAAAAGTCAGCTCAACCACATTGGTGAGGGGAAGAGAAGTCGTGAAGTCATGTTGGAGAGGTGCTCATCTTAAAAGTAACGGTTATTGCTGTTGAGATCATGCAATGCAATCTTCACAGAGAGGATTTCCACACTAGGAATTCATTGCTTCATCTATCATTGTTATGGTGGAGTTAGCATTAATACCTACATCATGGCCACAGAGAAGTTTGCTCATGTTGAAATAGCAGATATTTTTGCTAACATGTCATCCTGGTTCGTCTGCCCTTTAAGAATATGCAAGGTTCATATGACCAGATTTTTCTGGCCTATAGTTCTCAGCAAAAGAAAGTTAACATTGGTGAATCTCATAGGTGCTTTTTTCAGGAGGCAACTGGACTTTCTTGTTTTTTTTCTTTGAAGACGTTTCGCTTCTCATCCAAGAAGCTTCTTCAGCTCTGACAGGATAGTGAGGAATGGAAGGATTTATATTCCTTGCAGACAGCTGGTCATTTGCATCCTTTTAGAGGGTCGTTGAAGCACTTGGAGGTTTATCTGTGTCCTCAGGGTCACCTGAGTGGTGCAAATGGTTCCTGTAGCCTGAAATTTTGTTTCCTCTGGAAATCCATTCCTTATTCCCACACTATTCCAAGGGTGTTCATCCCAAATTGTATAGCTAAAAGTCTGTAGAGATTCTCAGTCATCCAGGTCATGGGTTTTTTTGGGGGGCTTTTTTTTTGCCTTCTGAAAAAGGGTCCAAGGCCTTGGGGACCCTTTGGGACAACTATGACCTGGTTGTCTGAGAATCTCTACAAACTTTTAACATTGGTGAGCATTTTTTAAAAAGAAATGTCTGTGTAACAAAACAGAGATTCTTTGAGAATAATGTTCACCCTTTCCCCCACCAATTATTTTTATTTTATTTTATCTCTAGAGTTTTTTTCCCAGGGAGGAAAAAAAAGAAGCTTTGCAGATTATGTAAAGGAACAGTTGTGGGTATTCAAAGCAATACATATAGTGTTAAATTGGAAAATCTTATCATTGTTGTGAAATCTGTTTCAGGAGAAACTGCCTTTTATTATTCATTTCATCAGCCCAAAGGATTTGTACGTTGGACTTGAAACAATCAAAAGGGCAGAAAGGAAATTAAACAAAGTGGTTATGTATTTGAGGAAGCAGGAAGCTTAAAATTCCATTATTCATTCTCTCTCTCTCTCTCTCTCTCTCTCTCTCTCTCTCTCTTCAGAATACTGCTGTGTTTGCAAAGACTTTGGGTTCTTGGGGGAATCAGAGAAAATTATGCTACCTAATCACCAAAAACTCAAAGGTTATTCTCAACGTTTATCAAAATTGAAAGCAAAATAATCTCCCAATTCTCCTTGGGATTATTTATTGGGAATCCTTCCCAAAACTGGGGAGGGATTTGTAACACCTCCATAATCGCTGGAAAACCTTATGGAGTGGTCACATCCCAACATTTATACAATAAGTTGTACAAATGCAAAGAAGCTCATAAATGTGAACCCTAGTGTGTCCTGTGTAGGGCAAGGAAGCAATTATGTTATCAAAGCAAACTAAAGAGAAGAGCAACAAAGATGATTAGGGGACTGGAGGCTAAAACATAAGAAGGACTAGGGGAGACATGATAGCAGTCTTCCAATATCTCAGGGGCTGCCACAAAGAAGGGAGTCAAGCTATTCTTCAAAGCATTTGAGGGTAGGACAAGAAGCAATGGGTGGAAACTAATCAAGGAGAGAAGCAACTTAGAACTAAGGAGAAATTTCCTGACAGTTAGAACAATTAACCAGTGGAACAACTTGCCACCAGAAGTTGTGAATGCTCCAACACTGGAAGTTTTAAAGAAGAGATTGGACAACCATTTGTCTGAAGTTGAATTTGAAGAAAAGAATTTGAAGAAAATCATCTACAACTGTTAAGTGGATTTAAAATACAGAAATACAGAAACTTACCTTTTTTTTAAAAAAAGGGAGCTGTTTTGCTATATTGGGATCTGACGGAGCCACCTGCTGGTTAAAAGGAAATATTGCAGTAAAATGGAGGGAGCACCTATCTAGCCATTCGAAAGACCATAGAGAGACTTAAAGGAACAGGATTAAAAGCCCGTTTTGAGGTTGCTTTTTACAATATACTTGCTGAAAATTAAAACATTGGACAATTAAAAAGCTGAAGAAGACAATTTACAAGTGTTAAGTGAATTTAAAATGCAGAAATACAGAAACTAACCTTTGGGGGGAAAAGAACTATTTTGTTATATTCCCAGGGAGTAGGGCGGCATATAAGAACACATAATAAATAAATAAATAAATAAATAAATAAATAAATAAATAAATAAATAAATAAATAAATAAATAAATAAATAAATAAACGAATGAATAAGCAAATAAATAAATAAATAAATAAATAAATAAATAAATAAATAAATAAATAAATAAATAAATAAATAAATATTGGAAATTGACAGAGCCAATTGTTGGTTAAAATAAAATAGTGTGATAGGCTGTGGAGCATGTCTATGTTAACAGCTGGACTGACCTTGACTGAAAGAAGATACCTAGAGTCTGAAAGGCCATTAGAGCGGTGAGCTCCGCCAGTTGTATGCTGGATCCGTGCCTCTCCTGTCTTGTTTCTGCAAGTAGGGAGGTGACACGAGGTTGGTTCCAGGAGTTAATCTACGCTTCTTTAAGAGAGGGGTTCTTCCCCCAGCCTTTAAAGGTTGCAGTGGTGAGGCCCCTCCTTAAGAAGCCATCCCTGGACCCAACTGACCTTAAACAATGAACATTTTTGGTAGTTAAGCCATAGCGATTGATTTGGAAGAAAGTGGAAAATTAGAGGTGGTTGACCCAGGCGACAAAAATAGGAGAGAGGAGGCAGCATTAGAATAACAGTAGATATACCTGGTAGAATGTATTAAATATATAAGTATCGATAAAGGGAAAGATACAAGGTTAAGAAATAGCTCTGACGTTGGGATGAAATTAGGGTTTCTGAATTGCTAGTCTGCTAACCATAGAATGGATTATGATTATGTACTCAGGGAAGGATAAGAGGAAGAAAGAGGAAGTAGAAAGGAAGGGGAGAAGGAGAGGAGGGAAATAGAGAAGAGGTAGAGAAGGAGGAAGAAGGGAGAGTGGAGAGAGGGAGATAGAGGGAGGGGAGTAGTACAGGGGTGAAATGCTCCCGGTTCAGGCGGGCCAGTCCGTCATCGTAGAGCCGATAGCGATCGCAGCGCAATGCTTCCTCCACCTGCCGGGATGCCGCCATTTGGGTTCTTCTACCCTCTGCACATGCACAGAATGCTTTGCACATGCGCAGAGGGTAAAAGAACCCAAATGGCAGCGTCCCGGCGGGTGGGGGAAGCCTTGTGCTGCGATCGCTATCGGCTCTACGATGACCGACCGGCCCGCCTGAACCAGGAGCATTTCACCGCTGCAGTAGTATGAAATATAGAAGGTAAGCAGACTGGAGACAAAAGTATAAAAGGAGCAACTAAGGAGATATGTTTATGATATTATGGATAGAAACTTATTACTATGGATGTTTTGATGATATGGTATACGTATGCATATTTGTGTATGTTTGGTGGAAAAATAAATAAAAATAAAAAAATAATTTGCCAATATATGTCCTGATTCCTAAGTTTCTCTCTCCCTCTCTCCCTCCCCCCACTCTCTTTCTCCCTCTCTCCTTTCTTTCTCTCCCTCGCCTTCTCACTCTTTCTCCCTCTCTTTCTCCCTCCCCCCTCTCTCACACACACAAACAAATAAACTATGCAATAAACCTTCATTCTTTCTTATTTTCTAAGACTCTTCAGCAGATGCCAACCTAAGGTGAAACTTCAGGCTCATGACTGCCATGTTGCATGGCAACTACCCACTTCTTTTAATTCAAGGAATCTAAAAGGAAAACTGAAGATGGGGATGAGAATCAGAGGAAATATTTGTAAGCACCGAGTTGCAAAATTAACCCATCTATGACATGGCAAAGTCCTACTTGCCCTTCCAACGCATAACAGGCAGCTAACTATTTTGGTAGGTGACCCAGGACCGATATTGTGAAGCAGAGTTGAATCTGGTTAATTTTTGGCTTGGAGATTTCCAGAGAATCCCAGGATTGCAGGCTAGACTAGGAAGTCAAAAATACATCCTCAAAGGCAACAATCGCAAACTACCTCCATATTGTTGCCAAGGAAACTGCATGTTTGTTTCCATGTAGTCACCCAAAATCAAGCTTGACTCAAAAGGGGTTGTTATGCTTTGCCAGAGGCAGAAAACTGTTTCAGACATCTAAACATTTACTAGATAGAAACCATTGTTCAAAAAAAATATATGATGGAAATAAAAATGGGATTCCTCAACAGCCAGCCGATGGCCCTTTGCTTTTAACTCAGTATGCATTTAAACAAATTCACCACAACAGCTTTGATGGGAAGCTTCAATAATTTCTTGGATGGGCGACTTTGATCTCTGCAGTCTTCTTCTAGCACAGTAGGCAGAACAGTGAGAACCTGAATTTCCATTAAAGGAATGAAACGGACCTCCCTCTCTCTGGAACAATCTGATACACACACTTCCCTCCTCTCTCTAAGTTGTTTCTTCTTTCCTCCCAGACTTTGCTGAATTCCAACTCCCATCAGTCTTGGTCAACTACTACCAAAGTTCCTGGGATTTGCTGTTCATTAGCATTGAGGGGACTACACATTCCCATCACTGCTGTGAATATTTAGGACGGTGGAAGTTCCAACCTAAAAACCAGGAGGTGAGATATTTTGCTTGCAACTCTTCTTTTAAAAAGAACTGATGTTGTCATGCTGCTTGGGATATCTGCTTCGGTGTTAGTGTTTGTCTTTCCCAGCACTCATCCTGATCAGTTTGATGCATAAGAAGTAGCTTAGCTGTCCCTCCTCAGATCTGTTAATCTGTCATATATAATGGAGAGAGAAAGAGAGGGGGGAGGGAGAGGGAGGGATGGAAGGAAGGAGGGAGGGAGATGCTACATATATAAAACTGCTGCCTTACAAGCAGACTGCCCAGGTTCAAATCCCACTAAGGGTATGGCTATCTGACGAGAGCAAAATAGCTCGAAATAGATCTATAATAGTCTCCCTTTATTTTCATTTATCAGCAAAAAATGTTTATATATATATATATATATATATATATATATATATATATATATATATATGTGTGTGTGTGTGTGTGTGTGTGTGTGTGTGTGTGTGTGTGTGTGTGTGTGTGTGTGTGTGTGTCTGTGTGTCTGTGTCTGTGTCTGTGTCTGTGTCTGTGTGTGGTCTGTGTGTGTGTCTGTGTGTGTGTGTGTGTGTCTGTGTCTGTGTGTTTGTGTGTGTGTGTTTGTGTGCGTGTGTGTGTGTGTGTATGTGTAGCATTTTTTGCTGATAAATGAAAATAAAGGATGAAAATACATACACACACACACACACACACACACACACACACACACACACACACACAGTATATGCCAAAACAAATATGGGAATATAGTGATTATAGATGATGATAGATAGATGATGGATGGATGGATGGATGGATGGATGAATTGATGGATGGCAGACAGACGGATGGATGGACAGACAGACAGATAGATTGATTGAAACCTAAGTAGCAGCAGATGTTTCTTTCCTAGCGAGCAAAGAAAAAATATCTGCTGCAAATCCCACATAGCATCAGGAAAAGCATCTGGTGAGTAAATGCTCAGATAATCCAATCAGCCTGATGCTATCCCGAATTAAGGCATTGCAGGGTCATAAAAAGGGAGGATAGATAGATAAGAGAGAGAGAGAGAGAGAGAGAGAGAGAGAGAGAGAGAGAGAGAGAGAGAGAGAGAGAGAGAGAGAGAGAGGGAGAGAGAGAGTTAGCTAGCTAGCTAGCTAGCTTGCTAGATGATGATGATGATGAAGATAGATAGATAGATAGATAGATAGATAGATAGATAGATAGATAGATAGATAGATAGATAGATAGATAGATAGATAGATGATAGGTGGATGGATGGATGGATGATAGATGATTTATTTATTTATTATTTATTTATTTTGTGAAATTTATATACCGCCTCACAGTGCAAGCACTCTCTAAGCGGTTTACACCAGTAAGCAATGTATATTTATATTGCCCCCAACAATCTGGGTCCTCATTTTACCTACCTCGGAAGGATGGAAGGCTGAGTCAACCTTGAAAATGATAGATGATAGATGATAGATAGATAGATAGATAGATAGATAGATAGATAGATAGATAGATAGATAGATAGATAGATAGATAGATAGATAGATAGATAGATGTTTTTGCTGTTGCTCTCTTACTCATGGTGAATTGTACACAAACTGGTATGCAAGGCTTAATCTAACTTTTACAAATACATTTGTAATTCAGCTTTTCCATCCTTCTCCACTACTGAAGGGCAGCCAATAACTCTTCCTGAGTTCCCTGAGTTTTCAGTTCTGTAGAGGGCAGCCTTGTTTCAGAGAGAAAAGAGCTTCCCCTCCCCACCCTGCGTCTCCTTTATATCATATGTACAGAAGCTCTAGTGGCATTTTGTCATGTTAGAGATTGCCTGATCTGTGCAACAGCAAATGACTTTTTCCTCTGACGGTGCCGTTGCAATGCAGGATGCAGACCTGAGAGCAGAACAAAGCAAAGCCAGCAAGTGGAATCTCCATCACTTTCCTTTCAAACTCTGTTAATGCCCCCCTCTTCTCTCTCTCTCTTAACAAATTGTCATGAATTGAATTTACCTGCAAAGTTCTATATCTGCAGCTAGACTATCTCTCTGGCTGTTGTTACTGTTGCTGCCCATATTGTGGTTGGTATTTCATTACTTTCTTATTTATTCTTTCCTCGAGGACTTCTGATCATGCAGAGGTTTAAAAGGACTTCTGGAGAACCTTTGCTTGATCTTGGAGTCCCAGTGGACAACCATTTAAACATGAGCCAGCAGTGTGCAGCAGCTGCCAAAAAAGCCAACACAGTTCTAGGCTGAATTAACAGAGGGATAGAATCAAGATCACGTGAAGTGTTAATACCACTTTATAATGCCTTGGTATTTGGAATACTGCAGAATACACACTTGGAATACTGCAGTCAGTTTTGGTCGCCACGATGTAAAAAGGATGTTGAGACTCTAGAAAGAGTGCAGAGAAGAGCAACAAAGATGATTAGGGGACTGGAGGCTAAAACATATGAAGAACGGTTGCAGGAACTAGGTATGTCTAGTTTAATGAAAAGAAGGACTAGGGGAGACATCATAGCAGTGTTCCAATATCTCAGGGGTTGCCACAAAGAAGAGGGAGTCAAACTTTTCTCCAAGGCACCTGGGGGTAGGACAAGAAGCAATGGGTGGAAACTAAACAAGGAGAGAAGCAACTTAGAACTAAGGAGAAATTTCCTGACAGTTAGAATAATTAATCAGTGGAACAGCTTGCCTCCAGAACTTGTGAATGCTGCAACACTAGACATTTTTAAGAAGATGTTGGATAACCATCTGTCTGAAGTAGTGTAGGGTTTCCTGCGTAAGCAGGGGGTTGGACTAGAAGACCTCCAAGGTCCCTTCCAACTCTGTTGTTGTTGTTGTTGTTGTTGTTGTTGTTGTTGTTGTTGTTGTTGTTGTTGTTATTATTATTATTATTATTATTATTATTATTATTATTATTATTATTATTATTATGGGATGAAGGGGCAGCCCACTTCCTATTTTAAAATTAGACACCCTGCCCTTCCGTATGAAGAGTCCCAAATCAACGATTTAAAGGAGGAAAAAGGCATGTCCAGTTATCAGGAAGTCACTTTATTATGGCTGTCTTTTCTTTTCTTTCTTTCTTTTTTTTAACCTAGAACAACTATTGTGTCTTCAGCACATGTCGTTCACAACAAACACCATGAGGTCAGATTAGTGGGGTTTCAGTTTATTCGGTGTGTTGGGATTTTGTGAAGGGGGAAATCAATGCTTAGAACAGAAGGTCTCAAGTGCAGTTGGGCACCTTCAGCTTGGGATGGGGAACAAAAGAAAGCAAAAAACCCAACAATAGTGTTGATCAGTTGATCTTGTACCGAACTAGATGGCCAAACAACAATCATAGTTCATCACGGAAGATGACCATTTTTGTTGTCCCAAAGCAGATTCTTTGAGAATGGCAGTAGCTGTAGTGGTTCCATTCTCCTGGTTGACCTCAATGAAAGCTGTCTTGGGGAAGACTGATCATAACTAAATTCCACAACCAGTGAGATGCTTTTACTGCTATGCAGGCAGCATGGTTATGCAGATCTGAAAAAACAATAATATCTTAATTTTGGATCAAACTTTCTAACTAAGAGCCGAGGTGGCGCAGCGGTTAGAGGCAGGTACTGCAGGCCACTTTAGTTGACTGTGATCCCCAAGTCAGTGGTTCAAATCTCACCGGCTCAAGGTTGACTCAGCCTTCCATCCTTCCGAGGTAGGTAAAATGAGGACCCAGATTGTTGGGGGCAATATAAAAAATATACATTGCTTACTGGTGTAAACCGCTTAGAGAGTGCTTGCACTGTGAGGCGGTATATAAATCTCACAAATAAATAAACAAATAAATAAATAAATAAATAAACAAACAAACAAACAAACAAACAAACAAACAATCATCATCTGTCAGATTCTATCCCAGCTATACCTTGATCTTTACTAGCAGTAATGGAACAGGAGAGAGGAAATTTGGTTTGTTACATTTTAATGGGAATTTGGCTAATTGATACTTACCTAATGTATTTAAGTGAAATGCAGTTTTATGCTAAGTAAGTAAGTAAGGGAGCAAGGGAGGGAGCAAGGGAGGGAGGGAGCAAGGGAGGAAGGAAGGGAGGGAGCAAGGGAGGGAGGGAGCAAGGGAGGGAGGGAGGGAGCAAGGGAGGGAGGGAGGAAGTGTTGAAGTGAATTGATTTGAATAATAGATTCAATTTTTTTAAAAAAATGTATTTGTGCATGTGCAAATTGCATATGCATTTTAAATTCAAAGTCATCTGATGCAATTTGACACATCAAAACAAATCAATATTTAAGTATGAAGGGTGATACGATCAAACTGCCTTCAGTTCAAACCTTCAAATCAAATTTTTGCCTACTTAAAATGTGTATGTTGAATAATAATCTGCATAAAATTGCATCCGCTTAGGAAATGTGTTCTTCCAAACATATCGTATTAAAAGAAAAAAAATGACATGAATATATTGACAGGATGGGGGGAAAAGGGCACAAAATAATGTATAATTTTGGAAAATTAGCAGGAAATCCTGCACAAAGTCTTGTGGGGTTTGGGTGTTGGCGGTGGAAGAGGCTCTATTTTTACAAAATTTCAGAATAAGGAAATTAAATTCAACTTCAGAGATTTATTACCTATACATGCTAGCTACATAGGAATCATTGCTAGTGATTTTTTATATTAAATAGTGGGAGGTTGCTAATGTACCAAATTTAAGAGAGTGAATATTAAAATAGTAACACTTTGCAGTTAATGGCCAAATTGACTAATTAAATGGGAGCAAAGGGGAATAGGCAGAGAGAGGACAGGTCTAGGCTTAATTAGTTTCAATTTATTAATTTTTGGAAAGTTACATTCAATATCCCAAAACCTATAATTATATTTTAATTTGCTGTAATGTTTTAATGATCTTTTATTGGTTTGAATATTTTATGCATATATATCACTCACTTATCTTTTTATGTATGTGCTGTGTTAATTGTTTATTAACCTTGCAAACTTTTTTTATTATTATTATTTCTACTCTAATCTTGTCCAATTTCTCTGCAAGTATTTGCAAAAGTTTAATGAGGAAGAAAAGGGGGAAATAAAGATGTAACTGTTAAGGATTCTAAAGGAGGCAGCACAAATGTGAACTGGATTTCAACAATTCACTTGTCCACTCTAACGACATCCTATAGCTCAGGATTAAACATTGAGACTATCATATTCACTTTACCATTTTCTCTCCTCCTCTCATTATCTGTTTCTTTTTCTTTTTCTTTTAATGACTCTGTAATCCCTTGCATCAGGATGGGGTCAGGATGACTGAATGGAGCTGAGTTTACTGGCCGGATGCCCTTCCTGATGCCTACGCAGTGTTCACAGCAGACTCATTGCACCCAGAGAGAGAAATATCTGCTGCTACCTAGGATCAAACTCACATTGTGAGTCAAGAGCAAAACCTCTAGGCCACTACACCACTCTCCCTCTCTCATTTTTAATTCTACATAATATGGCTGTATGCATACAAAGATAAAATTCTTTCATGTTGACCTCAACTTTCATGTTGACATGTTGTGAGCCGCCCAGAGTCCCCTGGGAGTTGGGCGGCATATAAATCCATTTAAATAAATAAATAAATAAATAAACTTCCAATGGTTTTATGTGGAGTCATGTGGGATCTTCTTGGTAACAGTGTGATCATTGCCTTCATCAAAGGCACTCAAAATGAGCATTACAATCTCACAAGTCAAACACTACACCTTATATACATGGGTGAAATGTCATGATGTCCATGACACATGACACAACTTGGCACAACAACTCTTGACCACATCTTACAGACATCCACAGATTTCCCATGCCATATGAAATAATCCATCTTAACAATTAAAACCAGTAGAAAAAAGTTTTACATATTTGATGCAAAATGCCACAAGAGCAAATAAAGTCCTATTTCAATCCAAACTATTATTTACAACATAGGACCTGTGATCTACAGTCTATCAACCCACCACTTCAGAGCTAGTTTCTTTCCTTTGCCATTGTATAACTCAAAAATTTCTATCTGGCTGCAAATCAGTTTAGATGAGCTGTATCATGGATTCAGAAAGCAACATGGGGTTCTAAAAAATAGCCATTATCCATTAGTAATTCTGGAAATATCAGACAAAGACACACGGAAGAATTAGGAACATGGAATGGAATAGGCTATGACTATTTCCTGCATAAAATGAATAATAATAATATTACATTTCTCAGATGAATTGAATGTGTCAGTTAATATTAACAGTTTTCACTATTTTCTTGTAGCCGTGTATGAATTCATTCCTGAACATAAGGGGGGACTACACTGTAAAACCTTCATGCTAAGAGGTTTACAGTCTTCTCAATTCAAAGAAAGATTCTGGGTTTTATTTATTTTATTTATTTTATTTATTTTGTCAAGTACGTATTGGTAATATACATAGATATAACACTGTTTATATACATAAGATGGGTACTGATAAGAGGGAACATTAGGACAGGGACGGTAGGCACACTGGTGCACTTATGCACGTCCCTTACTGACCTCTTAGGAATCGGGTGAGGTCAACAGTGGACAGTCTAAGGGTAAAGTTTTGGAGGTTTGGTGACGAAACCACAGAGTCAGGTAGTGAGTTCCAGGCATTAACCACTCTGTTGCTAAAGTTTGGTTTGGTTTTCTTTGAGAAGGAGGAGGAGGAGGAAAGATTAAAAAATACCTCTAAATACTCCGTACCTAGTGCTCTGATTTAATATTAAACTTGAATAGTTCAACGTGACACGGTATACATTCACTATGGCAACTCCAGCAGCTATGTAATGAAACTTGGGGTGTTGATTAGCCCAAAACTGATTTACAGTAATTTTAGATATTTAGAGAAATGCTATCTAAGAAAAACAGAATAGAGGGACTTGTCCTACGGGATTGGGCGGCTTATAAGAACGTTTGTTAAATTAAATTAGTAAATTAAATTAAATTTTAAAGAGACACAGCTTTATTAGGTCATTTTAGTTATCCATAGATCTATATCAGGGGTATAAAACTTAATTTCATTGAGGGCCCCATCAGGGTTGTGTTTGACCTTGGGTGGCCGGGGTTTGGTGTGGCCAGCAGTTCGGCAGTTCAAGTCTCACTGGCTCAAGGTTGATTCAGCCTTCCATCCTTCTGAGGTCAGTAAAATGAGGACCTAGATTGTTGGAGGCAATAGGCTGACATTGTAAACTGCTCAGAGCACCATGGAGTGGTATATAAGTCTAAATTCTATTGCTATGAGCCACAGTGGTGCAGTGGTTAAAATGCAATATACAGGCTGACTCCACTCACTGCCAAGAGTTCGATCCTGATGGGGCTCAAGGTTGACTCAGCCTTCCATCCTTCCGAGGTCAGTAAAATGAGGACCCAGAATATGTTGACTCTGTAAACTGCTTAGAAAGGGTTGTAAAGCACTGTGAAGTGGTATACAAGTCCAAGTGCTATTGCTATTTGTAACCATGAAGTCTGGTTTTTTTGGACTTTCTTGATGGTCTCCCACTCTCCCGAACGTGTTAACAAGTTTGGAGGAAAGTCCAGAGCTTACTGTCATGGTGTGAATATTGTCAGTTGTATGTCTATGCAGGGTGATGCATCCCTATTCTAATATTATGGTATATTCCAATACAAGCAGCACACGTGATATGATCTTGTACGCATGTCCACATTCCAGATCCACCATTAATCACTTTTGACTTGGCTCTTGACCGGAACGGACGCCGTTTTCTTAGCAAAAATGTAATTATTCAGAATTTATTGTTTTTGTACCGAAATAAATATTTCTATTAGACTTTTAATCTCGGCTTTATTTCTAACTGTCTGAATTCCAAGCAAAGATCCAAATCGCCTCTATGAGATTTATTCTCATCCCTCAACACTTACATATGTCAATTTTCGTTGTTCCTAGTAGATAGTTTTCTTTTCTTTTCCTGATGGGTTACCACAGCTATTTCCCCCCCTTTTTTTTCCACGAGGGAAAATGGTATAAGTCATAGTGATATCTGCCCTTTGTCCACTCTGCCTTGTGTATGCTATCACATAGTGTCACCACAGGAACAAAAAATTGGTGGGGGGGGGGGACGGAAGAGAAAGGCAGAATAAAGAGCTACTCGGGTAGTTCTAGTTTAAAAAAAATGACCTTTAGATTTTGTTCGGTTTGCTTTTGAAAAGGGACACATGAAAGCCACAACCTTGGCATTTGCTATTGTTTAGGATTCCCCTTCTGTTTATTAAAAAAATGCTCCTATTCGAATCTCTCAACAGGGAAAACAATTAGGATGGGGAACGAAAGACTTATTCCTTTCAGGAGGGACGATTTCACAGATCACATCCTGTAATTATGTATGTCTTTCCCGTTAGATGGCTGATTGTGCTAGGCTAATACGCTCGCCAATCAGAAATAATTCTTCCAGCTGAAATATCAAACAGATTAACACAGGAAGATATAAGATTCTCCCTCCCTCTTCTATTTGTTTCATAAAAAAGTCCAATTGTTGTACTTCAAAGGATTGAGGCTATCAAAGGATCAAAGCAGCAAGAGACAGGGAAGAAGGCAGAGGTGGTTTTCAGCCGGTTCTATCCAGTTCGAGCGAACCGGTAGCGCTGACTGCAGCTGGCCCCGCCCACCCACCCAAACGTAATCACATCCCATTTATCCACGTTTTCGAGGCTGTGCGCATGCGTGCTCCCATTTGTGAACCGGTAGGATAGGTAAGTGAATACCACCCCTGGAAGAAGGATATATCATGAGTGTAATAAAGGAATAGAAAATATGATTTTGAGTGTAATAGAGGAATGGAGAAATGACAGCAGGAGAAAAGCGAAGGCGTTAGATAGAACATGGGAAGAAGATGCTAAGAAGAAGAGCCGAGGTGGCGCAGTGGTTAAAAGCAGCACTGCAACCTACTTCAGCTGACTGCTAGTTCAGCAGTTCAGCTGTTCAAATCTCACCGGCTCAAGGTTGACTCAGCCTTCCATCCTTCTGAAGTCGGTAATATGAGGACCCAGATTGTTGGGGGCAATATGCTGAACTCTGTAAACCGCTTAGAGAGGGCTGTAAAGCACTATGAAGCAGTATATAAGTCTAAGTGCTATTGCTATTGCTATGTGTGTCCTTCAAGTCATGTTGATTTCAACCTCCCATAAGGTGAACAATATTCAGGGATGACAGATTTCTAACCCAAAACATTTTGCTGAAATCTAGTCCTTTTTATGCTTAGTTTGGGGCTTCCAAAATTCTTGTCCAATCCACCTGCATGTGATGCAGCTCATGATGTTACGGTCTACTGCTCCTCATCTTTCCATCCTATCTGAAGCCTCTCTCCCTGCTCATCTTTCCAATCCAGGGAGAGAGAAAAAGTTCATAGGACCATTTATTCCACCGTGGGATGCAATTAAAGCATGGGAAATCAAGAAGGCTGCAGATGAAAAAGAGGAGTATAACAGAGAAAGGAAGGGCATGTACACTCAATTAAACTTAGCCCTTGTGGCCCAGATAATGGCCAAATTAACACAAAAATTCCAGGAACTTGACAAACAATTATGTGGCATAAAAGCAAAGAAGCCATTATACGAGGGTGAGTCAAAAGGTAATGCCATTTTCTTTAGGACAGGTATAATTACCAACACAGGAACATGTAGCATACATCAAAATGAAGCTGGTCCTCTGTGGATCACATCCCTACTTCTCAACATAGTCACCGTTTCTCTCAATAGCAATGTTCGACCATCGAATGAGAGCATGTATCCCTGCCTCGTAAAATTCTGTTGACTGTTCTTTGAGCCACTTCTTCACTGCAGTTTTCACTTCCTCGTCACTGGAATAATGTTTGCCTCTCAAACCCTCTTTCATGGGGCCGAAGAGATGATAGTCTGAAGGTGCTGAGAGGCAAACATTATTCCAGTGACGAGGAAGTGAAAACTGCAGTGAAGAAGTAAACAATTTCAGCATCTGCTGGATACCAAAAACAAGCCCTGTATAAGCTGTACAGGGAACTACTGTTCAATTTCTAAGAGAAATGCTGTTGGGTTTATAGAGCAAAAAAAAAAAGTCAGAAGAAGTTGGGTAGTGTCTTTTCAGACTGGCACATTTGTCTAAAAGTCATACCTTTTTGTGTGCTGTACCTAACTTCATCAGATGCATAAAGTGGCTAAATTAGCAAAGGATTTAAACTGGAAGGAGGAAGGAAGAAGGGAGAAGACCGGATGGTTATGAAGATGCAGGCGATATGGGAGACAAAGGATCAGTGCCCTATATTAAAAACAACAACAACAACTGCAAGGTGCTAACAGCCCATTGTATCTATTGAGACTTTCTGAGAAGTGCCTCCAATCTTTTGATTTATGTGAGCTCAAAATCCCTCGGTCCATGATGAAGTCCCCATGCAGTGTACATGTGGTCCCAAAGGTGCTTTTTCAAGAGGCAACTGGACTTTCTTTGCTTTTCCTTGAAGATGTTACCCACGTAACACCCATTCTCCGCCAGCTGCATTGGCTGCCCATTAGTCTCCGGATCCAATTTAAGGTGTTGGTTTTGACCTTTAAAGCCCTACATGGCTCAGGGCCAGGGTACCTTCGGGACCGCATCCTGCCGCATACCTCCCTACGACAGGTTAGATCCCACAGAGTTGGTCTCCTCCAGGTCCCATCGACCAAACAATGCCGGTTGGCGGGGCCGAGGGGGAGACCCTTCTCTGTGGGAGCCCCCTCCCTTTGGAACCAACTCCCTCCAGAGATTAGAACTATCCCCATCCTGCTGGCCTTCCGTAAAGCAATAAAAACTTGGCTCTTCCGGCAGGCGGGGTGAAAGTGAGACCAATTAGATTACATTTGGGTCTCCCCCCCTTGGTTTATGAATGTCAAATGTTTTTTTTAATTTTTTTAATTTTTTAATTAGATGTTTTTATGTAACAATGATTTTATATGTTGTTAGCTGCCCAGAGTCCCTAGGGAGTTGGGCGGCATACAAATCTATTAAATTAAATTAAATTAAAGTTTCTCTGGTTCTGGGACACTTGGGGACAACCATGACCTGGATGACTGAGGATCCTCCACAGACACAGTCTACACAGAGATTTCAAGGAGGTCGAAAGACTCTGATAGTACTACATTCAACCCTGAAGTTGGCCTAACTGTTGCCATTTTCTTTTCCGTAGCTTTCCTCTGAGGAGGTTTCCTTTTGCATTGCTTCAGGGCTGACAGCCTGGAGCTAAGAGGCAGGGTGTGTGTGTGTAGAGATAACTGGGGTGGTGTAGCCAAAATAAAATTCTTTCCCCTAGGAATCAAGGACGTTCATGCAGGGGTTTGAAAGGTGGAGACTGAAGTCACCTAGCAACTGGACTATATGCTGATTAGACCATGTGACTGGTGACTCTGGGGGGAAGTGACAAAGTTTTACTTTTGATTGGGTGTAAAACCGGCGGGAACTTAGAGCCAGTTTTCACCAAGTCTGGGCCAATTTGATATGTCCCAATAAAATGTTCTTTGAGGAATATGCCTGCCTTGGAGTACTCATTGTTGGGGATGTATTACTTGGAAACTTGGCAATTACTTTGTCTTTAAGCCTTGGTGTCACATTTGTGTCTATTAATTATTTTGCACAATATTATCCCGTTCATCTTATATGGAGTCCAGACGAACATGGATGGCAGATGATATCATAAAGGAAGATCATATGGAAGCACCTCTAATCTTGTTGGGATCTATGCTGGGGCTGTTGGTATGGATGTAGGGAAAGACCAGATTGCTAGGCTCCAGATAACTGCTTCTTCCAGAGATCTGTACACTTGTCAGCACATTTTCTCCATCACTCCAAACATTAAGGATGGAGGTAGAACTATAGTTATCCCAAATTGATGGATCCAAGGTAAACATGCTACAGACGGATGAATAGTCTTGCTTCAAGGCATCTGATATCACCATCTGCCACAGTGAGTTGTTGACTATCATCAGGGGTCTATGTGAGGAAGGCATAATCACATTCCATTCTTGGGCATTTCACACAAAAAAAAATCTGAAGACAAATTTTAAAAAGAAGTGTTAGGAACAAAATACAGGATATGATGATGAAGCTAAAACATATGAAGAACTGTTGCAGGAACTGGGTATATCTAGTTTAATGAAAAGAAGGACTAGGGGAGACATGATAGCAGTGTTCCAATATCTCAGGGGCTGCAATAAAGAAGAAGGAGTCAAGCTATTCTCCAAAGCACCTGAGGGCAGGACAAGAAGCAACGGATGGAAACTAATCAAGGAGAGAAGCAACTTAGAACTTAAGGAGAAATTTCCTGACAGTTAGAACAATTAATCATTGGAACGACTTGCCTCCAGAAATTGTGAATTCTCCAACACTGGAAGTTTTTAAGACGAGATTGGATAACCATTTGTCTGAAGTGGTGTAGGGTTTCCTGCCTAAGCAGGGGGTTGGACTAGAAGACCTCCAAGGTCCCTTCCAACTCTGTTATTATATTATATTATTATATTATATTAGATGAAGATACTAGTTTAGTGTCTACATTGTAAAACAGAAGATCTTTTAAGAAGTTTTTTTTCTACTTTCCTTTTCACTCAAAGGAGATTACAAAAAGAATAGGCCAGGAAATATATTGTTTCAAGGGTCACCTGACAGTAGGCAATTAATTAGCAATTGTTTCTAGAAATGTATTCACAGATATGGCTTGGGGAGAGAAAACTGGAATATTTCTTCACAGAAAGAAAATTTTCTTTACTTCCACTGCAAAGTGTTGTGTGCTCATTGGATCATAATAGGGCTCAGTTTTATGAACCAGTCTTTTATCCAACAAATATATTACTTTCTGAAGTAGTTATGATTCTTTGTATTTAATTGATTTATGCATGCACTTAGAATATCTTTTTGAAATGCACATTAGAACTCTGCTTGTAACACCATAAAAACCGAACATTTAATTTCAAGTTAATTATTTTCCATTATTCTGCATTACTAGACTGAAGTGAGAACTTGAGCTCCATAACAGAACATAAAGTTATTTTGAACATGAAACAATACAAGATTGCTGGTTTCAACATAAGGCAAACTAACAGCATTAAGGTCTACAGTATCTGAAATATTGTAGAGAATGTGGAGAATGATTTCACCTTCAATCATGTACCTTGCATTGCCTAGTGGAGACTTAAGGGACATCTTGGTGTAGTACAGGAGTGGGTTCCACTTACCTTCACCACTGGTTCACATCGCAACATTTTGCACATGCGCATATGCTCCACGTGCACGTTCCCCCCATGCAATTTCACTTCCGCACATGCTCAGTAGCAGGATACAGCCCGAAACACAGCTGAGGAGCTCATCAGCTGTGCTTTGGGCGAAGAAATAAAGGTCAGTATTAACCCGCGGGCGGGCGGGCTCTTTTTCAAGCTGCGGAAGAGGAGAAGCCATCCAAACACGGAAAAATTCACCAAAAA
This sequence comes from Diadophis punctatus similis, assembly GCA_023053685.1. Taxonomy (NCBI): domain Eukaryota; kingdom Metazoa; phylum Chordata; class Lepidosauria; order Squamata; family Dipsadidae; genus Diadophis; species Diadophis punctatus. The sequence continues at coordinate 699,905 of JALIGW010000088.1, forward strand.
TTCCCCAAAAAAGATGGCGGCGCCCACAGACCGGCACCGACCAAACCAGATCCGTGACACCATCATCGCATCACCAGCGGGTCGCTAACGGTTCGGGCTATCTGGTCCGAACCGGGAGGAACCCACCCCTGGTGTAGTAGTTAAGACAGTGGTCCAGAAACCAGAAAACAATGAGTTCTATTCATACCTTAGGCATGAAGTCAACTGGGTAACCTTGGCCCAACCCTTCTCTCTCAGCCCTAGGAAGCAGACAAAACTTGGCAACAAAACTCCAGCAACTATTCCAGGCATTCACCAGGAGTCAAGATGGACTTGAAGACACAAACACACCCAATGGGGATATAGCAACGTTCTTTCATGTTGCCGAGTAAAAAACCAGGTAAACAAAAGTGCTATTAATACAGACTTGCACACAGGTGGAACTTCCTATTGCTTACTAACCTCAAAAAAAAATGTTATCCCGAGGAAACCATGTTTTTTTAAATTTAGTATCATAATAATTTACATTAGAAATTGAGTTTAGAAGGCTAATTTTCTCCCACATTTTCCCAGCTAGATTCAATACAATGGCATTACTGATCTTTTAATTTTCAAAGACTTTTAATCTCTTCTGAAGTGATTTCAGTTATTCAGCCTTGTTGTCAAGGCACTTTTGAATGAGAAGAGGGACGGTGGTGGGTTTCACTGGGAGATGCTCAGAAATTTGTTTCTGGCTACAGATCTTTCAGCACTTTGAAGACTACCCACTTGTCTACATCTGAATCCAATGGGAGAGCCCTTGAGATCTCTGAGGACCTACTGGGGATCCCTTGGGACTTAATGGCAGCAGGAGAAGCCAAGGAGGTTGCACACCATTGGATAGATGCTGATACAACAACAAACAAGCCTTTTTCTTACTTTACACTATAGTTTAAAAAATATGAAAACAATGAAATGGAATGCTAATTATAACAAATGCAAATAAATCTTCAAAGAACCCCTCCCTCCTTTTCTTCTTCCTTCCAACCCACGTCTTAAAAACAGCTTATGCAAATGATTGAAACAACAACCAAGATGTCTTAATTATGGTGACTGTCTATTAAGTGGACAAAGAGCTTAAATGTATGCATTTCCAGTGTTTTTAAAGCTAAGAGAGAAAAATATTATCTCTTAACTAAAGATGATTTCTCTTTGGCAGATATTCAGATAATCTCTCTCTATCTCTCTCTTTTAATATAAATGTATTTTGATCTCCTCTTTTGTGACCATACTGTGAACAAAAGCCGCATTATGTCACACCAACAAAAGCTTTTTCAAACAGAGAATGCCTAATCAAATCTGCAGATGTTGCAATATTCACAATTGCAGTCCAACATGTTGGGGCATGTGGGCTTAGGATGAGCTGATAAAGCATGTTGCCTTTGGTGCCAGCTGGCAAATTAGCAAAATTATTTTCACTTAACTGAAAAAGAGGCAGAACCGTAAGTGACAAACTATTGAGCTGTTGTTGTTGTTGTTGTTGTTGTTTTTAAAAAGAGGAGAAATTGTTCTATACTGTAAGGTAAGAGGAAAGTGAGATTGGTAAAGAGTCTTTATCTGCAACAAAATTCTCAGTTTATGAGAATTAGAAATGAAAACAATGGCTACAATATAGATTCTATATATATTTCTGTTGGGCATTATACCAGAGAAATACAGTAAAAGGAATGTATATTTAATAGTACATGTGTTAACAGCTGCCAGAATCGTGTATGCACAACATTGGAAGGGCGAGTAAATCCCTACAGAAGAAAAGATAATAGCAAAAATCTTAGAATGTGCAGAAATGAATAAACTAACACCTGAAATTAAAGAAAAGGAAGACACTGAATATTTTGAGATATGGGATCTGTTCTATCGATGGTTAAATAAGAGAAACAGAAGTTAGAATTTCTAAAATCACAAGAGAAAGATTAATTTTACTGTTAGGGTTGATTATTGTAACTTATTAATTTTGATTAATATTAATAATTAATAATATTAATAACATTAATATTAATTAATATTAATATTAATAATTAATATGTATTAATATTATGAGGGAAAAGCACATTACGAGATTACTACTAGAATATTATTATTATTACTATGATGAGTATTAGTAAAAAGAATTGTAACCAGACAACACACTGTTTATGTGGATATTGAATATGTTGCTCTTTCTATTTATATTTAAAAAAAACAATGGCTAGATTTATAGGAGTAAAAAGAACCTAGCCAGCTGTGTTAGTAATGTAATATACAAATCCAGTTTAGATTTTTTCAGGGGTGGGCTTCAAAAATTTTAGCAAGGGGTTCTCTGCCTGGTTGCTGGGTGGGCGTGGCCATGGTGGGCGTGGCCTAGTCAGCCTCCTGCACCATGGTGGGGGGGCGTTTTTGCCTTCCTTGGGCTCCGGGGGATTTTTTCGAGCCTCCGGGAGGGCAAAAACTGCCTCCCCGGGCTCCAGAGGCCCTCTGGAGGCCAGAAAGGGGTGCATTTCCTGCATTCCCAAACTTCCGGTAGGCCTGTTTTTTGCCCTCCCGAGCCTCTGCGCGCGCCCTGCACTTACCTGTATCCAAAACGGGCTGTGTGGGGGCTCCTGGGAGGGGCGGGGTGGCGTGGGCAGGGCCAGCCAGGAGTGGGATTTGGGAGTTCTCCGAACTGCACATAATCTTAGCTAGAGATTCTCCCAAACCCCTGTGAACCCCCAGCAGCCCACCTCTGGATTTTATTTAATCTAGGCTGAGATACAGAGAAGATATCCTTTTCATTGTATCCATTCCTTCACATCTTTATTTTCCAGCTTCCTTCTCTTCTCATCTTTTAAAAGTCACATCCAATTCATACATCCAGGCTGGCAGTTACAATGTCCCATCCTTTGACAATGCTGCCATCTAATTTGGATCTGAAGCCAATCGTGTTTTCCCAGTGATCTCCGCTGATAAGATAGATGGAGAGATGTTGTGGTTAGAGGATAATGAAGACCACACAAACAAATTCAATGATTGTCTTAAAATGAATGTATCCTCACTTATAAAAGACACAGATCTGAATACTGTTCAACATATAAATGAACCAGTTTTATATTGCTGAGTTTCAATGCTGTTCGACACCTGGAGTCACCATTTGTGAATTGGGCAGGCACATCATCATCTTCTTTTAATGACCCCATAATCCCTTGCGGGGTGGAGTCTGGGCAACTGAATGGAGCTGAGTGTTTACTGGCTGGATGCCCTTCCTGTTACCAATGTGGAGTTATATTCAGCAGATATATTCTCAATGTGCCCAGAGAGAGAAATATCTGCCCCTATCTAGGATCAAACTCACAGCCTCCTGATTGCGAGGTGAGAGCTCCACCTCTAGGCCACCACACCACCCTGGGGAGCAACATAAATCTATTAAATAAATAAAGTTGGTAATTACGTGAAGAATTCTGATACCTGAGGCATATTGGAGCCCCAAAACACACCCTAACAAACAGAATAATAGAATAACAGAGTTGGAAAAGACCTTGGAGGCCTTCAAGTCCAACCTAGAAGGAAATCCTATACCATTTTAGGCAAATGGTTGTCCAATCTCTTCTTAAACTCTTCCCGGGTTGTAGCATCCAGAACTTCTGAAGGAAAGCCATTCCGCTGATTTATTGTTCTCACTATGAGGAAATTTCTCCTTAGTTCTAGGTTGCTTCTCCCCTCAATTACTTTCCGTCCGTTGCTTCTTGTCCTGCCTTCAAGATGCTTTGAGAATAGGTCGATCCTCTCTTCTTTGTGGGGATCAAACAAACAAGTCTAGAATTGTGAATATAGAATGAAACTTGGATCTGCATTACATGTGTTACTCAGGGGTGGGTTCTAACTTACCTCGCTGCGGTTCGCTTCCTCCTGCACCGCATGGGCGCGTGTGCGCATTGCGTGCGCATGCACAGTGCTGAAATTTTTTTTAAGCCAAAAGAAAGACAGCGATGCATGCGCAGTGCCGGAAACTCAGCTTCTGCGCATGTGCAGAAGAAAAAAAACCCAGGAAAAATTAAATAAATAAATAAATAAAAATAAAATAAAATAAAAAAACATTCAAAAGAAAAAGATGGCAGTGCCCACGGACCGGCACCAACTGAACTGGTTCTGTGACATCATCATGATGTCACCAGCTGTTTGCTACCAGTTCGGGCAAACAGGTCCAAACCGGGAGGAACCCACCGCTGGTGTTACTTTGTGTAATTAGTAGCTGAAAGTGCAATTTGGACCAAAACCGAACCAAAAAAACAACAACCCTTTTTTGTGAGCAAATGTATTTTCTATTCATTGTTAATTTTGGGGTAGTATCCATTAAGGCGATCTTTCTCAGTTCCCACATGCCTTTATCACTTCTGAATAAGCTTTTTTTTTTTAACTATATACACTTGGGGCTGGGGTGGAAAGCTAGTTCTTTTTTTATTTAATCTATTACTTTATCCTTCAGCTATAATAAGACTCCCTCTTTGAATAGATTTGGCTGTAGAGGGCTGTACACAAGTGAATTTTATTTCCAAAAATATGTGCATCAATAATCAAGCCTAATTAAGGCATCCATTAAATCTGAGAATGTTAACTTAACAGGAGAGAAAAAAAATATATCCGGTGTTCTGTTGCGTTTTTCCTCATTACAACTAATGTAGTTGATTTTGTATCACAACTTCTAATTAGAGATCATTATTAACTATCTTGTTCTCAATATGTCTTTACCTAGTTTATTATCATCATTGTGTAGACTATGCAAAAATACCAGTAGGCTTCATTCATTTTATTAAATAACATGTCGCTATGTGTTTAAAGAAGGGAGCTGAGGTAATTTTTTTTTCCCCTGAAGAAGTTAGAGTACAATTTTGAACAATCGAAAGACAAAGCAATTGGAGATGAGAAGCGAAACGTCTTCAAGGAAAAACCAAAAGAAGTCCAGTTGCCTTTTGAAAAAGCACCTTTGGGACAACCGTGACCTGAATCTCCATAGACAGGTGTAAAGGAGAAGAAAACATGTCCGTCCCTCATCCTAATTCAGAGAAATTATATTTATTTTATTTATTAATCAAGCTTGGTTGCTGCCCATCTCATTAAAGGCAGCTCTAGGCAGCTTACAGACCTTAAATAAAATGCAGACTAAAACGTTCAAACAATAAAGAAATACCCCGATATTATCCATCCTCACTTTTTGAAGGCACACGTGCAATTGTTCAACTTCCATTGAACCACTTATTTTTTATTATTATTATTATTATTAGCCAGATGACTTACCCAGTCCATCCATCTCTAAACACCAGCTCGGGGACAATTCAAAATAATTGTTCTTTGTAAAACAAAACAAAAGCAAAAGGAAACAAACAAAGCCAAAAAAACCCCAACAATCCCTCATGACTGCCTTCTGTGGTGTTCTCTTTTTTTTGCTAGAGAAATGGCTCTATTTATTAACGTTGGGCATATGCATTAGGAAATCAATGAAGGCTGAAGAAATTGAAGGGCAATCTATTGCTTTGCCGTCCATGGTCAGAATAAGGTCACCTACTGTCAAAAGAGTTGAAAAATGGGAAATGCCTGGCAGATGAGAGCTGAAGACAACTTCCTTTCTTGATTATTAACCAAGTGTGATTTTTTTTTCTTATTATAAGGAGCGCAATTTTTAGTTCACGGTAAGATTTGGCAGGGAGGGGGAGTAATGGCACATGAATATCCCTTTCACACACACACCCTCCCCTTCACAATCATGCTTATGATAGCCAGCCCCAGAAGGGCCATTCGTTATTCCGGATTACATTTCTTTGTAATTCTGTAATAAATGACCCAACTCTAAACATCTTTGTCATTGAGGTCATGCCAGCATATTGGGCCCCATCTATTCTGCCGTTATTGATTCCCTAATGCATATACCTTGTTAAATGAGCACACTTAATGCTTCGGGAAAGCCGAGGAAAACAAATTGCAAAGAGTGGCAGTCTTCGGGAACTGACTTCAGAGGTTCCAAGACCCGCAAACGTGGTATAAAAACCATTCTTAGTTTGCTAGCATTGGTAGGTAAAGTCCCTGCAGATTTTACTCCACGAATGATTGTTGGCTATAAGGGGTGGTGCTCATTTTTGTTTCAAGGTCATTGAGCCAGCTCTGTCCGAAGACATTTCTGTGGTCATCTGGCCAGCATGACATCACAGAGCATTGTTACCTTCCCACCGAAGCGGTACCTATTTATCTACCGTATTTTTCGGAGTATAAGACGCACCGGAGTATAAGGCGCACCTTAGTTTTGGGGAGGAAAACAAGGGAAAAAAATCTGCCTCTGCCTCCCAGCAATTTGCCTCCTTGCAGCAAACAGCAAACAGTACAGATGATATCAGGGGTGAAATCCTCCCGGTTCGCCCGGGCCAGTCCTTTGGCGTATAGCCGATGGAACTGGCGGCGGTTGCGGCGCGGAGCTTCTCCTGCCCACTTTCCCGTCCCGGCTGAACACAATCACCGCTTTCCCGTCCTGGCTGACCACAATCATTTGGGTTATTTTTCCCTCTGTGCATGCGCGCGCATGCACAGAGGGAAAAATAACCCAAATGGCGGCGTTCAGCTGGGACGGGAAAGCGGGCGGGAGAAGCTCTGCGCCGCAACCGCCGCCAGTTCCATCGGCTATACGCCGAAGGACGGGCCAGGGCGAACCGGGAGGATTTCACCACTGGATGATATACCCTGTTTGCTGTGTATTTCTGTGCATGTGTGCCTGACCCATAGAAATAGCAAAGAATTGGATAAATGTACATTATGGCAGTATATTAATGCCAGAAAGTTTTCTTAAATGTAGTCACACAAACTCCTCCCAATTATTTAAATAGATCTACTCCAATCATGACTAAGTCAGGGTCTAACTCAGCTGCCTTATCTTAATACTACAACAGGACACTGTTACATTTCAGACTATACTTGTACAGATGCTGTTAAAATTGATGTGGCTTTCTGGAAGTATAGTTATTCTCTGCTATTTAAAAGAAGATACAATAGCACTGGGCCATTTCAGATCAAGCATTTATTTTAAAAAGCTTCTTCATTTTGTTAAGTTGTCTAGAACAATAATAAAGCAGTCTTTAAAAAATAAGAATAATTTGAACATTCTATAGACATTTATAGTTATTGACCTACCGCCTTGCATCCAGTTTCAGCAACTGATTAGCACAAGAAAATAAAATTCTGCCTCTGCCTCTCCCTCCCAGAAATTTGCCTCCTGGCAGTTTTAGTTTCACTTTCATTTTAGCATGTGGGCCTGCCTGCAGCTCAATCAGCTGGTGGTCAGGAGGCCGATAATCAGTTGCTTGTGCTACTGTTTGCTGCAAGGAGGAAAATTGCTAGGAGGCAGAGGCCAAAGGGTGGGGGGCTACATTCGGTATATAAGACGCACCCAAGTTTTCACCTTCTTTTTGGGGGTAAAAGATACGTCTTATACTCCAAAAAATATGGTACTTGCATTTGAATGTTTTCAAACTGCTAGGTTGGCAGGAGCTAAGTGAGGACGGAAGCTCACCCCATCACATAGAGCTCGAGTCTTGAACCTGGGATGCTGGCTTTCCAGGTGACAAATCCAGCATCTTAACTGTTGAGCCACAGTAAGGAGGGGTGGGTAGAAATTTAAATTCTGATCCAGAAAGAAGAGTTTGAGTGACTTAAGACTTGGCTGCAATGCTTAAAAGCAGCTGCATCTTCTCCTGGGATTGCACATGCAGTTGGTGTAAGAAGCAAAGAAGTCTAATAGTCACTCCTAAGTCAAACGTCTCAGAAATTTTGCGTTTATTCAGTTAGCAAGCTGGAAATTCCTCTTTATCACACATCCCTGTTGTTTCTGCAATGAGTCCAAGGAATTCTTGGTGCGTTTTTTTTCCTGATTTATTTATATATTTACCTGCTGCAATAAAGAGATTCTCAATGGGCTGCACACATGCCAATGAAATTTTCATGGTACAGAACATACTAGCTAAACAGCCATAAAAATCATAAAAAGTTCAAACCACAAAGTAGAAATCATAAAAAACAACCAACCGAATAACAGAGGAAAAATGGATGATGTCTTTTATGAATCAAAAGCCTTCTTCAGCAGTTCTATCTTTAATAAGGTGGAAGCCGATTAAATTTCAGGGGGGAAAGAGGCCCATAATGTTGGCATTAGGATGAGAAAATCTGCAAGTCTTCCTCCTCCTTATCTCACTGGCCTGCTTTATCATTTTTTCAAATACTCATTTGATTCATGTAAGTGCCAAATTCTAACGCTATTTATATGTAAACTGTGAGCATGGTAATTAATTGCTCTTTCATCTTTATAGCGGTGACCAACACTTCACCGAACTGCCTACCTTCTGAGCAAGAATGCAATGGCCACATGTGAACTTGTCAAAAAGAGTATCAATGCCAGGTCAGTGCATCATCAGCTTTGGTTTCCATAGGGAAGAAAATCTGAATAGAAAGAGAAAAAGGAATTATAAGCATTTAAAAAGGCACGGTCACACCAGTGTAGCAAAAGACTTGTTCCCTTTGTATATGAATGCAACGTTGACCCACCAACTCTTGTTTTTGGAACTCAATCCTCATGGACACTATTAACATCGATTAAGTAGTCCACATCTATGCTAAATATCATTTTTTTAAAAAGATTACCAGATAATAGGGAATTTATTTACATGTGGAGAAGGAAAAGGCAGAAAGACGGAAAAGAAGAAAGAAAGAAAGAAAGAAAGAAAGAAAGAAAGAAAGAAAGAAAGAAAGAAAGAAAGAAAGAAAGAAAGAAAAGGCAGAAAGTGGGAGGGGAGGTTGATGCCATTGAGTTAGTGTGTCAACTTCAAAACGACTACGGCCAATGCTGTATTTACTTTTGCTTCATTTCTTAGTTGCCAGTCTTTGGGGTGAGGGGGGAGTTAGAAAGAACTGAAATGTGGTGCCTGAGCCCACATTTGCTTCTGCGCATGCTCAGAAGCAAAAAACAAGATGGCGGCTCCTATGGCACTGCCGAGAGAGCCGGTTCGGGGGCGTGGCAGGCCTGGGTCACTGCTGGTTCTAGCGACCCAGGCCACCAAGTTACTATCAGTTCCATAGAACTGGTCCGAATCAGGAGGAACCCACCTCTGCAACGAAGGTAGGCTGGCTAAAATCGCACTATTCACCAGCACAAAGTCCTTCAGAGGATTGATTCGTGCCTTTCTAGTTACCATCAGCCTTGATTGTCATAATAACGAGTGTGACTTCCACTCCATCCCTCTGCTCCTGTCTTCAGTATTAAATAATAATGAAGAGAACTTGCAGTTTATCACCTGTAAATCTAGCAGTTCATTAAGGTCATTGGAGGCCAGGAGACTAAGTATCTAACTACATTGTTCTCTGGAGAAAATAATTGCAGGCTCAAGATGTAAATACCAAATGCCTTCTTTTTTTAAAAAAAAATTCTGCCTGAATGTCTTTGTGTTAGCATAGTAACTAGCTGCTGAGTTCAAGATGTTCAAAAATCATAGAGCTGCTTTAAAGAATTTCAGCACTAATACTTGCAATGCCATTAAATATTGTTCCGTGAAAGCAGTTTGCTTTAGCTTGATTTCCAGGTTAGTTTCAAAATCCTTTCGTTATTTTTTATTAATGTATTTGTTATCCCACTTGTATTATTTTTACAAATAACTCTAGGTGGCAAACATATCCAGCACACTTTCCTCCTCCTATTTTCCCCACATCAACAACCCTGTGAGTTGGCTGGGCTGAGAGAGAAGGAACTGGCCCAATGCCATCTGGCTGGCTTTCATGTCTAAGATGGGACTAGAACTCATAGTCTCCTGGTGATTGGCCCAAAGTCACCCAGCTTTTGTGGCTAAGACGGGACTTGAATTCACAATCTCCCACTTTCTAGCCGGGTACCTTAACCACTAGATCAGGGGTCGGCAACCTTAAACACTCAAAGAGAGCCATTTGGACCAGTTTCCCACAGAAAAAAAAAACACCGGGAGCTACAAAAACCTTTTGACATCTAAATGAAGATAACACTGCATATATCATTTTTTACCTTTATGCTATATAAAAAAAACTATAGTGTGTTGCATTTATGTAATCAATGAATTGCTACAGAGAAAACAAATTTTTATTTCTGCATGCAATAAAAACATTTTCAACTCCGAAAAAAAAGATGGGCTGAAAAGCTTAATAAATCATGTGCCGGCGGGTGTCGCACATTGGCGGTTGTGACACATGTTTTGAGCGACAGGGAGCCGCAGCAGAGGGATAAAAGAGCCACATGCTGTTCTGCCCCAGCTATGGACCACAAAAAAAGCAGCACACACAAAGTCTGTACAAATCTTACTTTACTAATTAAGGACTACTAATGAGCTTTATTAGTAGTCGTCAAACACCAATTCAGTTTAAAGCAGTCTTTTCTGAACATCGGCTGTTAATTCAACTTCATTAACAGCCAGCATGAGTCCACGAAATAATAACTCAATGCTGAGTCAACAGACTTGTAGATATCAGCAATCTTATGATGGTTGGCAAAATGCCCAGAAGCAATTTGCAGGAAAAAGCCAAGAGAGAGAACAAGAGCCGATTAGAATCAAGGCACGAAGGAATATGAACGAACGTTGTTTCCTGCAAATTGCTTCCTTCTTGTCATCCCTTAAATGGGCTAGGGGAGTGGCCAATTAGCCCCAAGATTTACTCCCGAGGAGACCTCCTCCTGAGGAACCATTCCTGGCAGCTCTGTGTGCCTGTGCATTGAGAATAGGCTCCTCCTCTTCTTCCTTGTCACTGATGGGAGCTTCTGGAGGTTCTGAAGGCTCTGGCTGAATCTCTGCCTCTGGAACCAAGTCCTCTCCAGCCTCCTCACTGTTCAACTTGGGTGCCAGCTGCACAGACCGCTGGCGCATCACCACATCAGCCTCTTCACTGTCGGAATCAGCTACCAGCTGCATGGGCTGCTGGCGGGCCACAACACATGCGGCTCCAGAGCCACGGGTGGCAGACCCCTGCACTAGATCATACTGGGCCTCTTATCACGAACCTCAGCATTTCAGGGAAGCTACAAATCAACAGATTGCAAATTCTAACCTGCAATATCCATTAAAACAGAATTAAAAATAGCAGTAGTTATAGGAGTTGTGCTCCTATTCATTTGTGCATCTCAGAGGTAGGATGTCCTCTGTGTTTGTGTGTGTGTGTGTGTGTGTGTGTGTGTGTGTGTAACATTTTTTGCTGATAAATAAAAATAAAGGGAGACATATATATATATATATATATATATATATATATATATATATATATATATATATATATATATATATATATATATATATATATATACACACACACACACACACACACACACACACACACACACACACACACACACACACACACACACATGAGAGAGAGAGAGAGAAAGATGATGATTATAATTAATGGAGCAGAATTAATTAATGATGAATGTTTATTAAGGAGGAATCATTAAAATGGTGTGATGTTTAGCTGGCTGGGTGTGATTTGGTTTTCTTTTTAAGAATCGCAGTCATTGAGAACTCCATGATTCTTCTTGACTAGCTCCCAAAATGAAGACTTCCATAATTAACCAAGCTGACATGTAAAAAATGGAGGCAGGTATAGCATATCATCTGTCAGATGGAAAGGTTAATTATGGCTGGTCAGAGACACAGCTGGAACCACCAAAGCCATCTGTTAGATCAAATTTAGCCCAATGGATAAAAATGAGGCAAGCCAGGGATTGGAATGCAGATCAAAGATGCAGCCGCAAAGTGAAGTTGTATTATTAAGACAAGCAGAACTCTTTCCCACTCTTCATGGTTTTCACTAGTTTGTTCAGGAGCTAGGAAGGTGCCTCCTACCAAAGTATGGATTCAACTAACTGTACTTTGAGTACAGAGCCTCCTCCTCTCCTCTCCTCTCCTCTCCTCTCCTCTCCTCTCCTCTCCTCTCCTCTCCCCTCTCCTCTCCTTCTCCCACCCTTCCTTCTCTCCTCTCTCCTCTCCTCTTCCCTGTCTCCCCTCACCCTTATCCTCTCTCTTCTCTTCTCTTCTCTTCTCTCCTCTCCCCTACCCTCCTCTCCCCTTCCCTATCTCGCCTTCCTTCTCTTCTCTCCTCTTTCTCCTCCCCTCTCCTCTCTCCCCTGCCCCTTTCCTCTTCTCTTGTTTTCCCTCTTTCTCTTCTCTTTCTCTCTCTCCCTTCCCTTTTATTTATTATTTATTTATTAATAAAATTTCTATGCCGCCCAACTCCCAGGGGACTCTGGCCAGCTCACAACAAGTAGAAATACATATTCAAATAAGAAAAACAATTTAAAAACATATTGAAAATACAATCCATTCACACATACATACATGGGCCGATCTGAAAAGACCTCATCGAAGGGTCATTGCCCCCAGGCCTGCCGGAAAAGCCAGGTCTTAACGGCTTTTTGGAAGGCCAGTAAGGTAGGGGTAATACGGATCTCAGGAGGTAGTTGGTTCCAAAGAGTCGGAGCAGCTACAGGGAAGGCCCTCCCCCGTGGGCCTGCCAGCCGACATTCTTCCAAGAGCCGAGATGGGGCAGTGGTTAAATGCAGCATTGCAGGCTACTGCTAGTTCAGCAGTTCAGCAGTTCAAATCTCACCGGCTCAAGGTTGACTCAGCCTTCCATCCTTCCGAGGTGGGTAAAATGAGAACCCAGATTGTTGGGGGCAATATGCTGAACTCTGTAAACGGCTTAGAGAGGGCTGTAAAGCACTATGAAGCGGTATATAAGTCTAAGTGCTATTGCTATTGCTAAGTGCTATTGCTATTGTCTGGTGGATGGGACATGAAGAAGGCCGACCCTGTGCGATCGTACTGGTTGTTGGGAGGAATCCCTTCCCCTGCTCTTCATTTTTTCCCCTCTGCTCTCCATTCCCTTCCATTCCCTTCCCTTTAACTCTTCCCAGCAAATACCAACTACCATTGCTGATCCTAATCCAGACATTACAAAGGGAAAATCCGATAGATTGCTCCTCCCCTCCCCTCTCTTCTCCTCTCCAATTTTTTAGGCAAAGAACTTTCTTATGGCTAATTACTTCCTACTTATTTCAGCTATTCCCTGAATCTAGTTTGAAATTGGATGGAAATTGACACTTACTGTGAGAATACTCATATTTAAAGATCCCTGTTGCATTTTCCTAGCCCTGGATTAAACATTAAGCAAAATAAGTAAGCGCTTAGGGCACCCAGGGAGAAGGAGGGAGCAGAGATTTTGTTCCCCCCAACTTTCATGTCCATAACTTATTTTGCCTTATAATCTTTGGGTGATTAAAGATAGTTTTCAATAAATCTCGGTATTTGCATTTTTCCCTTATAACAATTTATTTGAAAAGTGCATTAAAAAGTGTTGAAAATGTGCATGGTTTTTTTTTTCCTGTTGCCCTAGTTATAAGTAAATAATTTGCTTATTTTGCTTTCTACTATTTAGTGCTAAATGAATAAATAAAAAGTTTAATATTGCTGTGGGGTCTGGCCTGGGGGATAGCATGGAAGAAAACTTGAATTTTTAATATCTCATTTTACCTCCGGTGTTTATTGAGTCGTAATGTTTGTAAGTTAAGCAATGGGGGCTCCATTGTTGGGCTATGCTTAGAGCATCAACTGGCCTTAATTTAGCCTTGCATTTGATTTCTCATTTTTGACCTCTTCACTGATACTCTTTTTCAGCCAGGCAGAAAATAAAATAGATCAAGACTTATTTATATATTGGTGTAGTCGTTGAGGCATCAGGCTGGAAACCAGGCAACTGTGAATTCTAGTCCTGCCTTGGCCACGAAGCCAACTGGGTGACTTGGGCCAGTCTCTCTTGCTCAACCCTAGGAAGAAGCAGGCCAGGGCAAATTAGTTCTGTCAATTTTGCCAAGAAAACTGCAAAGAGTACTCTAGGCAGTTGCCATGAATCAACACTACAGCAAAGACACAGCAAAAAAAAATATCTTCCATGCTGCCAAAATATTTAATAAACAACGATGCTGTTTTGACATTTAAAAAAAAATAATTGAGCGATGTGACGACAGACGCAATAGCACTTTGGAAATGTTCAAGAACCTAATCTAATTTTTTTTCAATATTTACCAAATACACACACACACACACACACACACACACACACACACACACACACACACACACACACTTCATATATATGAAGAAGATTAATTCCTTCCCATCGCTCTGTCTTTCTCCTCCCGAATGCCATCACTCTGCTAAACAAATAATTCCCTCACCACTGTCAAACTATTCACTAAGGCTGCATTACTATTACTATTAGTCTTCTCATTGTTCCTATTACCCATCTCCTCCCACTTATAACTTGCTGCTTGTATCCTTACGATTTATATCAATATTGATTGTTTCCTGATTGCTTATTTGTACCCTATGACAATCATTAAGTATTGCACCTCATGATTCTTGACAAATGTATCTTTTCTTTTATGTACACTGAGAGCATATGCACCAAAGACAAATTCCTTGTGTGTCCAATCACAATTGGCCAATAAAGAATTCTATTCTATTCTATTCTATTCTATTCTATTCTATTCTATTCTATTCTATTCTATTCTATTCTATTCTATTCTATTCTCCCACCTCCCATCTCATTTTGACTCCATGAAATCTAATTTTTAAGAGTCTTACTTGTTTGAGAAGTTCAGTTTGTTGCTGATACTTTAATAAGTCCCCTAAACATTTTTATCGGCCTGACATCATTTGTGCAACAGTGAGATTTCGCCATAAGATATTACCAGTTTTCCTTCACCTCAATTACAGCTTATGCATCAGGAGCCAAGATGTTCACCTAACAATGGGACTGCAGAAATGCCATATGACTAAGCGATGCCAACTTATTTGTGATCATCCTTTCCATGGGGATTTATATTTTAACCTCTACTTCCTCTGTATTACTCAATGGTTAATCCCTCATGAATGACTATTTTCTTGGTTGAAGTCCAAAGGAATTTTACTCTTTGCCATTTGGGTCCTCTTCTCTATGTCTTTTTTAGAAGCATATATCCATACATTTGGTTCTCCTTTTTGTAAGGGCCAAACTGGGTACAATGGCCACTGATGCTGTAATTCATGATGGCAAGTATGCCAATATCTGAGGGGCTGACACAAAGATGAGAGGGAGCAAACTATTTTCCAAAGCACCAGAAGGCAAGACAAGAAGCAATGGGTGGAAACTAATCAAGGAGAGAAGCAACCTAGAACTAAGGAGAAATTTCCGAAGAGTGAGAACAATCAACCAATAGAATGGCTTGCCTTCAGAAGTTGTGGGTGCTCCATCATTGGAGGCTCTCAAAAAGAGATGAAACAGTCATTTGTCTGAAATGGTATAGGGTCTCCCGCTCATGCAGGGGGTTGGACTAGATGTCCTGTAAAGTCCCTTTCAATTCTGTTATTCTGTTATACGTATCAGAAATGAATGACCACCAGGCCCTAAGGTGAGCAGGAGTGAGTAAAAGCTGCATCTCCTGCTCATTAATTTATGTCTGAAATTGCTTTTCAATGCCAATTTTCCTCTTTGTGGGAAGTCAATCCAATCAGTTCGAAAGAAACCATTTGCAGAGAATTCAGCTAACCCTTCCTGATGCTGTAATTTCAGTTCCCCGGTCAGACAAATTGATAGAGACGGCTTTCATACAAATATAGATATGGACAAACACACACACACAGACACAAAGAAAAAACACTTTTAAAATATTCTCCATCAGCTAGGAGGCTTCCAAAACAAGTATACAAGTCTGTCAATGGCTAACAATGATTAAATTACTTCTCCGTAATCACAGAGAGTGGTTTATTGCCGAGACTCGAAAGCTGGAAAAATAACAGGCAGAATTCACCTGCTGAGGAAGAACAACTCTTTTAGTTCACATGTTAAAACTTGGTGGTGAAATCACCTCAGAAAGTGCAGGAGAAGACAGAAAGCTTATTCATTATCTCCTGAATAGTAAGTATATTTATTCCAGCTAAAAGGTTAGCTACGTGGCAAATCAAATAAAAAACGTGCATGCAGACCCGCATGGGCAGGAGGGCTGGGGCCATGCAAGAAGCCTGCTTGGGCAGGGAGGAAGGGAAGCCCTGGCCCACCCATCCTGCCCGACAGCTCTGCTCCCCTAGGAAGCGACCGCCGTGATCCCCTCTCCGTGTCTTTGGGTATGCGAGCCATCACCCATTGCTCTTCCAGGTCTCAACGCGCTGGCTAGCTGGTCTTCACAAGTGCGGGAGTGCCGGAAATGAGAACAGCAGCTGCCTGGTGTGCATGTGCACACCCGGAAGATGACCTTCTGGTTTCCAGCACATGCATGCGCACCAGTCAGCTGGTCTTCACACACACGTGTATATGAGAAACCGGAAGATTAGGTGGCTGGCTCGCATGCGCATGCAGGAAACTGGAAGATAGCAATAGCACTTAGACTTATATACCACTTCATAGTGCTTTACAGATCATCTTGCTGGTGCATGTATGCGCACCGGGCGGCTGCTCTTCTGGTTTCAAGCACTCCCACATGCATGAAGGCCAGCTGGCCGGCACACCAGAACCCGGAAGACCAACTGGCAATGGCTCACGTGCCTGGAGAGATGGCTCTGCGTGCCACTTCTAGCACACATGCCATAGGTTTGCCATCACGGTTCTAGGGCATAAAGTCTATTTTGAAGAGAATTCATACCAACATGACACATTGACACATTGTTCTTGTGTTGAACTTGTGAGGACTTCCCTTCCTTCGTGAAGTTGGTATCTGTTATCTCTTTCTGTTGTTCAAAATGTAATGGAGGAGGAAACAAATATGGGGAAAGTCTTGCATAGACATTTTGACCAGGCCAAGTAAAACAATAGTACTTGTCATTTTCCTGGTCCAGTATACAAGACTGAAACATGCCCACATATCCTTTGTTGCTGAAGACACAACCTGGTGATCGCTGATGGAAAACCCCCGTACTCATTTCCAGAATCAGCAGAGTGAAACATTTTGTTCAGAAAAATTAATTTGTAAAGGGCCATTGGTAGACAGCACCCATCCATCACTCTGCAACATGTATTAAATGCCTTGAACACAAATGGCAAAGCCAATGAAATGCTACAAGGAAACACCGATGCACTTTTAAAGCCAGAATGCCCAAACTGTTCATTCCACAACAAGTCATCTTATTCATTATACAAGGAAAGGCCAAGCCAATTCCTACAATAGTGTCTAAGTTGCTTTTATGATTTACTTTTCGGGACTAAGCAGAGAGCTGTCCCTCTTTGAACTTAAGTATGTTGCAGGCATATCAGAAAAGCTCAGGAGGATCTTCAGCCAACGTAACATCCATGCACACTTCAAACCCAAGAATACACTTAGGCAGAAGCTTGTCCACCCCAAACACCCAGACAAAAACTGAACAACGTGGTATATGCAGTATAATGCAGTGAGCCATGTGCAGATCTGTACATCGGGGAAACAAAACAACCACTTCATAAGTGCATGGCATAACATAGGAGAACAAACACATCAGGACTAAATTCAGCATTTAAAAGACACAGGCCACTCATTTGAAGACAGCAAAGTCCACATTTTGGACAGAGAAGGCCGCTGGTTTGCAAGAGGGGTCAAAGAGGCCATCTATGTCAAAATTGAACAGCCCCATCTCAACAGAGGGGGAGGAATATGACATCATCTATCTCCTGGCTACAACACAGTCCTTTCAACAGTTCCAAGAAGGCTCCACGCCCATTTGCACAGATAAATCTCCAGGTGACCTTAATGACTCGCTAAAAGAATGCAAATGTCCAGCTGTCTGCAAGGAGTATAAATCCTTCTATTCCCCACCATCCAGTCAGAGCTGAAGAAGCTTCTTGGATGAGAAGCGAAACATCTTCAAAAGAAAAAAAAACAGAAAGTCCAGTTGCCTCTTGAAAAAAGCACCTTTGGGATAACCATGACCTGGATGACTGAGAATCTCCATAGACATTTAGCACCTCAACTATGTGATTCTCTCACACATGATATCTGGGCTGAGCTACCTCTTACTCTTCTGGAAGGCACCCCTTTCTCCTGAGGAACCTCTACCTCAACAAATTCCATCACAACTTCTTGGAAAGTGTGTGTTGCACGACAGGCAGAACCTGGGGCGGAGTCAAGAGAGTAATCAGCCTGGAATCATTACGTTCCCTTCTTGAATTGTGTTGACTCTTATCTGGCACCAATTTAATCCTGACCATTAGTTGTGACTAGATTCTTGTGTACAGGCATGAGCAATAAATCAGCTGAACAGGATCTTAACCTGTATTCCTGATTCTTTTCACCTGACAATACCGAGTTTTCAGAAGAGATGGAACCTATTTCAACCCTTAATTTTTCTCTACCCCCTCCCCAAATGGACCCTGGTCACACCCATTTCTGATGGGAAGACCCTGGCATGCCACACCAAACCTTGACCACACCGAAGCTATAGTCTTCTACAAATGCATCCATTTGAAATCCTCGACCAAATTCTTCACAGAGTTGGAAAATACTATTCAGGTGATCGAATCCAACCCTGTCCAGCTTAGTGCAGAAAATCAAATTAAACCATCCTGACAGATGGCTGATCAGCTTCTGAACGAACACATCCAGTGAAGGAGAGTCCAACACCTCCCTCGGTAATTGGTTCTTCATTATGGCAAACATTCCTAGCTCCAGGAAAACTCTATACCTACATCCCAGAAAGCTAATCCAGCAGGTCAGCAAAGTGAAAATCTTACTTTTAAAAAAAAGAAGGAAAAAAAACCCCCATATCTCTGAGTCCTTTCTCTTAACTAATCCTCTCTCTCAAGCTTAATCAAACGATTTGGCAAATTAGTGCCAAGCAGCTGCAGCCGCAGAACCGAACCTGGAGGAAAGGAAGGCAGGAAAGAGGAAGCACAAAAGAGTGCAAGGGGCAGAAATTTTGCACAGCGAAAGAGCAGGTTCGTCATTCAGGAGCTTGCCGTCCGTGGAGCGATTGTCAGAATCCTGGATTCGAGAAAAAGGAGAAAGCTGTGCTACAATTGATCTAGCACGTAGCTTAAGGCACAGCTGGGGGGATATGATTGGCCCACCAAAGCACTCTCTCCCTGTCAGGCAGTGATTTTATATTGCCTGTTATATGTATATGCAGGAAGATGCATCCCTATTCATTATAATGGTTTATTCCTGAGCACGTGATGGATATGTTCCTAGTACGCATGTGTGCATTCCATTCTTTCCTTCTGTTCCTAGCTTCTGTCGAAGCAAGACGTGCCTTTTTATATCAGAGATGTAATTAATGAGGATTTATTGTTTTTGTACCGAAATAAATATTTTTACTTAGAACTTTAAACTGCAGTTTCATTTCTAATGTCAGAATTCCGGGAAAAGATCTATTTTCGCCTCTAATGAGAGTTATTCTCATCTTATCACTCCCATCCCTGGATCTGAAGCTATGGTATGCAGTGCAGCAAGGAATAAATGATTGCTTGCGGCATTTGTAAGCTGCCCAGTAGATGTCCACCCAACTCCACACTGCATCCCCTTTAGGCGTTCTGCTGCAGTTCATTCAATTACGAGAATGGGCACAAGGTTAGATTTGAATCTGTTCTGGATTTCAGCCTCTACTTCACTATGATTGCTGCTGTCCAACTTGGAACTAGTGTCCCTATCTGCTGTCTACAGCAAGGGTCTCCAACCTTGGCAACTTTAAGACTTGTGGACTTCAGCAGCCAGAATTCCCCAGCCAGCAAAATTCTGGAGTTGAAGTCCACCATTCTTAAAGTCGCCAAGGTTGGACATCCTTGCTCTACAGAATGGGTGTCAAACTCACAGCGTCATGTGATGTTTTGTGACATTCCCCCCCCTTCACGGAGCTGGGATGGGCATGGCTTGCACATCTGGCCCACGGGCCACCAGTTTGAAAACCCCTGCATCTACAGCATCTTTCTGCAAGGAAGACGGGAGATAAGGTATCTCTACCTCTTTGCTTCCTGGCCCTATTCAGACCTTACTTATACAGGATAACCATGCATGGGTGGTTGGCTGAACCATGCAGTAGTACAGCTTTACTCTGACAACTCAGCCAAGCAGTCTGTCAAGAAAGAAAAGGAAGAAGAGAGCCTGAATATCAAACATGGGGAAGGAATATCTTTTCCTTTTTGTAAAAATCATGCACATTCATTCATCTATATATAAAGCTACAACACTCTGCTGATAGAAGTATTTGATGCGTAGAGCTGTGCATGCATAGAGCTATTGCCTTATTTGCTTGCTTGCTTGCTTACTTACTTGTTTGTTTGTTTGTTTGTTTGTTTGTTTGTTTGTTTGTTTGTTTATTTATTTCATTTATATTGCCGCCCATTTGCACATGGCGCTTCAAGGCGGCTTACAGAATATAAAACCTCATTTAAAACAATAAAACTAATAAAAAAGAATCAAATAAATTAATATAATCTAACCTAATCACCCCCACCCACCCCCACCCCAGCGACAGCACATCACAAAAGCCATTTAATGAGCTCCATCCCGCTCTGGGTTCCCCAGGCCCACTGGCAGAACCAGGTCTTCAGCGCCTTCTGGAAGAGTGTTAGAGTGGGGGCCATTCTAATCTCTAGGGGGATAATGTTCCAGAGAGAAGGAGCCACCATGGAGAAGGCTCTTCTTCTGGGTCCCACCAGGTGTATCTCCCTCGGGGATGAGACCTGCAACATTCCCTGCCGTATCCTTCGATCTCCTGAATCCCAATCCTCTATCACCCTAACCTGCTATCTCTCCAGCTCTATATTTTTCTATCTATTATCTATCCATCCACCTATGTGCACACACTCTTTCCTATTTGGAAAATATTTCTTTCAACCCTGGGGATTTGTAACTTATCTGTACCTACTTAGGATTAAATATCAGGCTTTTATTCATAGAAGGAGGGTAAGATCACCCAGGTAAGTTTAAGTCTTGATGCACTTAAGTCTTGTTGCAGAAAGTACCACCACTATAGCTTTTGGTAACAAAACTTAGGGAACATTGTTGTGATCTGGTATCATTTGGATGGAAATTAGAAGAAAACACAGGGAAGAATGGAGGTAATAAGGTGTTGTGGCCTGTTGGCTGCCGGCCCCTCCAGCAGCCGAATCAGAAGAGGAGGGGGAGGCGTGGGAGCCAGGGTCAGCATCAGGGCAACCTGAGAGCTCCGAGGGGGAAGAGGGAATGGAGCTGGCAGAGAGAGAGAGAGAGAGAGACAGAGGCGGTTCCTGGGCCATCCATCAGTGCTCAGATGGAAAGTTAACAGCCCCCAGGTCTGGAAGTGGCTGATGAGGAAGAGGAGGAACAGCTGGGTCCAGTGCCTGATGCACAAATGTGCAGAAGGCAGAGGAGAGGAGAGCAGTGGAAATCTGTGGGCCGATCCTCAGGACGGAAGAGCCACCGCTGCTAGCGGAGCCCCACCCTAGCTCTGGGGATAAAAGGCAAGGGGCAGAGATGAATAGATGTGGCAGACAACTATTCGTCTCCCTGCCAGACTCGTTAGCCTGCGAGAGAAACTTGCTGCCAGCATTCCTAATAAAGGAATACTTTGAGTTCACGTCAGAGGGTTTATCGTGTTTGGGGAACTGGGTCAGAACATAAAGGAGAGAGAAAGAGAAGGAGATGTTCTCAGGAAAAGAGACAAAAGTTCCCGCAAGTAATACTTGCTGAAGTCCACCTTGGAGTTTTTCAAGTTTGTTTTTTCTTCCCCTGTGGAAGAGGTTTCTTCTATTAGGATACTTGAGATTTTTTTTTTAAAAAAATGACTTTTTTGGGTGTTCTTGAAGAATGTAATATTGGGTACTTTTGTTTTCTGAGACAAACTTTCCATCATTCTGACATTCCCAATCTGAAAACAGCTCAGAGTTTCATAATGGTGTCTTCTCTTGGGATTTAATTCATGTGTTGGAAACCAGGGAGGCTATTAAGCACTGGAGATGTGATTATATGGTGAATGGCATACCATCCACATCTACGTCTTGGGCTGCCCATAATGTAATAAAGCCAGGTACAATGTATTTCACCCCTGAGGGTTCTTTCCCACCCCCCCATCTTGAAGAAGGTTCAAAAGCAAAATTTCTTATCAAATTGAATGGAAAGTGAGAAAGAGAGAGAGAAAAGAAGGAGAGATCTTTTGGAGGAGTTTGTAGTATTGTTTCCAGGCCTTTCTGGCCTTTTTACTTTACTTTTCCCAACCTTTTTACTTGCCCGTTAATACAATTGAGAGAGTCCAGAGATATTTCACGAGAAGAGTTCTCCACTCCTCTACTCGCAACAGAATACCTTATGCCACCAGACTTGAAATTTTGGGCTTAGACAACTTAGAACTACATCATCTTCGGTCTGACCTAAGCGTAGTACATAATTTTTTTTTTACTACAATATCCTACCTGTCAATGACTACTTCAGCTTCAACCACAACAATGCACAAGCACACAATAGATACAAACTTAAGGTAAACCACACCAAACTCGATTGCAGGAAATACGACTTCAGCAACAGAGTGATCAATGCCTGGAATACACTACCTGACTCTGTGGTTTCTTCCCCAAACCCCCGAAACTTTAACCTTAGACTGTCTACTGTTGACCTCACCATATTCCTAAGAGGTCTGTAAGGGGCGTGCATAAGCGCACCATCGTGCCTACCGTCCCTGTCCTAATGTCCCCCTTTATTCGAATCCATTTCATGTATTAATTACCATGTTTATACCTGTTATCTAATACATCCTTGACAAAATAAATAAAAAATAAAAATAAAGAGAAGAGAAGGGAAGGGAAGGGAAGGGAAGGGAAGGGAAGGGAAGGGAAGGGAAGGAAAGGAAAGGAAAGGAAAGGAAAGGAAAGGAAAGGAAAGGAAAGGAAAGGAAGGAGAGAGGAGAGGAGAGGAGAGGAGGGAAGGGAAGGGAAGGGAAGGGAAGGGAAAGGAAAGGAAAGGAAAGGAAAGGAAGGGAAGGGAAGGGAAGGGAAGGGAAAGGAAAGGAAAGGAAAGGAAAGGAAAGAAAGGAGAGAGGAGAGGAGAGAAGGGAAGGGAAAGGAAAGGAAAGGAAAGGAAAGGAAGGAGAGAGGAGAGGAGAGGAGAGGAGAGAAGAGAAGAAAAGAGAAGAGGTCTTTATATTGGTACAATATCATTGAGACCTGGTGCTAAACTCAGTTGCATCTGCTCACTTCAACTTATGAAAATTCACCCTTTCCAAAACCATGTATTTTCAGTTTACCCCAGGACGGAGATTGCAAAATTTGCAATAATGAGACAGTTTAAAAAAAAAAATCAGTGAACCTCAAGAGAATTGCAACCATGACTAACGTAGGCTTCCATCTCCATTCATCTTCCCTATTATTCATATTTCACATTAGAGATTGACTTGGTTGGCATTTAGTACATTTCCTATCAGAAGCACACAGTGTCACAGTTGCTGACAGCTCAATAATCTGGCACAAGATGAAAGAGGAATGTCAACAGGACGGAACAAGAACAAAGCTACATTGAATGATAATGTTGACTGTGACTTCAGATCAGGGCATCTTCTAGTATTGTCAGAAGGCACTTTGCATGGATTTTGCTTCCCCCCCCCCATGAAACTTTGAACACAAGTTAGTTGTTCTCCTCCAGTTGGGGGAGGGGAGGAAAACCACACATTCTTAAACTATATATAACATTTCTTTTTCTTTTTTTCTGCATTGACATGAAGGAACACTAAAGAGATTGTCAGGTAGTGAATATTGTCAGTTGTATGTCTATGCAGGGTGATGCACCCCTATCTAATATTATGGTACATTCCAATACAAGCCGGACACGTGATGTGATCTTCTGCACATGTCTACATTCCTAATCCACCATTAATTTTTTCTTCTGACTTGGCTCTTGACCTGAACGGTCGTGTTTCTTAGCAAAGATGTAATTATTCAGGATTTATTGTTTTTGTACTGAAATAAATATTTTCTATTAGACATTTAATCTCGGTTTTATTTTTAACTGTCTGAATTCCAAGTAAAGATCCAATATCGTCTCTATGAGATTTTATTCTCATCCCAACAGAGATCATTTATGGAGGGAACAGAATGACTAACTTCTGCAACTAGGAAGAAGGCCTAGTTCTGGATGTAAATTGATCACCCAAGTTCCTTATAAAATGTAGTAGTCTACCATGTGTCTCCATCTCACCATCCATCCATATACCAATAGCAGCTGCTTTGCAAGGATTTGGGAAAGGATGAGGATTATGACTGGGGAGACTAAATTGATTAGTATCAGTAGATCAATAAACCATCATCTGGGGCAGCATCGCATCTTAGGGGCCATCTTGTCTAAACGATCATGTCAGTTCCTCTAGAGATGGCTTGCTTAAGATCTAACTCCCTAGTTGAAAAATGGACTATGAGTTGGAATTTAGGCCTTCACATTTGTGAATTCTACACAGTGGAACATATTTGCTCCAGGACAGACTTGTATCTCTTGTTCCTAGACCAGGGGTCTGCAACCTTAAACATTCAAAGAGCCATTTGGACCCGTTTCCCACAGAAAAGAAAACACCGGGTGTCACAAAACCCTTCCCGTGCCTGATTATTTCCTGAGCGGCCACAAAACTAGCATATGTAGTTGAATTAAATATTCTGTTTTTTTCTGAAACTTTTCTTTTCTTGGATTTATCCATGGTTGGCCTACCGGGGGTCGAAAAGCTCAATAGATTGCATGCCGATGGGTATCACACATTGGCGGTTGTGACACATATTTTGAGCGACAGGGAGCCGCAGCAGACGGATGAAAGAGCCACATACGGCTCCCGAGCCGCATGTTGCTGACCCCTGTCCTAGACAATTGATGTGTGTTTCTGTGACTTCTTTTCCTGCCAGTTTTTATATGTAGGCCAGTGGCTTCTACCAAGCTATATCTTGGCTAGCTTCACCCACCTCTTTAGAGCATGGTTTGCCTCCAACATTCTCACTTCCTACAGTGGCCTGATACACGTCAGCTCAACCCTCCTGAACGGTTGTTGGGTTCACACATGGCGTTGAAGCCTCAAGTGTTTTCTTTGATTTCAGCTTTGTGGGGGGGGGTGAACACCCCACCACTTTAATCCGTGACAGACTCTTTGCCCAGCGTGTTCATCTATTTTAATGTCACTGAGAAAATAGTGACACAGTTTTCACAAATGAGCTTCCTTTATGTTCCTGTCAGCTGGCAGGTAGTCTAGAAAAAAGAAGAAAGGAAAACATGAGCTGGCTATTGAATATTTCTCTCCCGGCTGCCAAAATTCATCTCCCGCTCATGAATTCTAACTATGTATTGTCTGTGCAGAGAGACCCAGGATACCATACAGAGCTCTCTATTCTTCAGGGAGTGTGGTGATGAAAATGAGCCGTGAAAGAGAGGAAAAAATGTGCCAGAATAAATAAATGCATGCGCTGTTGAAGAAGGGTTATTGGTTAGTTGTTGGAGCCAATGTTTAACATACAGAAAATTCTCACCCCCCCTTCCCAGTTTGAACTTTGGAATCTATAGGATCATGCAGTAGAGCACCAAAATGAATGCCAGCTCTACCTGAGAGCTGTGGTGTGTGTCAGATTCAACAAATAGTCCAACTTGATGCCAAGTAGCTTTTCAGTATTGCCGAACCTGATGGCAGAAAAACAGGATCACGTCCAAAATAATGTCCCAATGGTGCTTTTCCAAGAGGAAACTGGATTTTCTTGTGGGTTTTTTTTCCCTTTGAAAATGTTTAACTTCTCATCCAAGAAGCTTCTTTGGTTCATTTCATTCTCTTGGATGAGAAGCAAAATAGCAATGGCACTTGGACTTATATACGGCTTCACAGTGCTTTACAACCCTCTCTAAGCAGTTTACAGAGTCAGCATATTGCCTCCAATAATCTGGATCCTCGTTTTACTGACCTCGGAAGGATGGAAGGCTGAGTCAACCTTGAGCCGATGAGAATCGAACTACCGGCTGTCAGCAGAATTAACCTGCAATACTGCATTCTAACCACTGCACTACTGTTGCTCATAAAAAAACAAGGAAGTCCAATTGCTTTTTGGAAAAGCACCTTTGGGACAACCATGACCTGGATAATTGAGAATTTCCGTAGACATCCAAAATAATGGATGAGGGTAGGAGGGATTTGAGTAATGAGGTTATCTAGTTCGGGTAATGAAACATCTGCAAGAAAACAACCAAGCTCAGAGAGCACCAAGCACCCCATAGTCGTCGTCATCCTCCTCCTCCTCCTCCTCCTCCTCCTCCTCCTCCTCCTCCTCCTCCTCCTCCTTCTCCTCCTCTTCCTCTTCCTCTTCCTCCTCCTCCTCCTCCTCCTCCTCCTCCTCCTCCTCCTCCTCCTCCTCCTCCTCCTCCTCCTCCTCCTCCTCCTCCTCCTCCTCCTCCTCCTCCTCCTCACAAACCTCATTCTCTTCTAGCACTGATGATGTTGCCTAGTTTGGGTCATGAAACATCTGCAAGAAAACAACCAAGCTCAGAGAGCACCAAGGACCCATCATTACAATGCTGAGCTACAAATATTCTCCTTTATTGAACCAGATCACTGCATTCTTTCATATTGTGGGCATGAACCAGAGGTGGGTTCCTCCTAGTTCGGACTGGTTCACCTGAACCGGTACCGACCCACTGGTGATGTCATGATGATATCATGGAACCGGTTCGGCCGGTGCTGGTCTGTGGGCGCAGCCATCTTTTTTTTTAATTTTTTTGAATTTTTTTTCTTCTGAGCATGCGCAGAAGCCAAGTTTCCAGCACTGCGCATGTGTCGCCATCTTGTTTTTGGCTCTTTTTAATTTTTTTTATTTTTTTGGCAATGCGCATGCACACGTGCCCACGAGGTGCAGCCACGCGGCGGAGGAGGAAGCGAACCAGCAGCGAGGTAAGTTAGAACCCACCCCTGGTATGAACCCCTCGAAAAGATTCCAGTCACATGAAAAAGGGGACATAGAGTAAGTATCCATATATTGAGTGTTGTTCATATCAAGTTCAGAATGAAAGTTGGTGATTTTATTAATCATGCCTAGTAGTGCTAGGCCAGTGGTGGCAAACCTTTTTCGGCTCGCGTGCCAAAAAGGGGGGGGCGCGCTCGCACACGCTCGCGTGCCCACACCCATTCCCTACCCCCCACGCATGCGCACAACACCCCCCCCATGCTGCCCCCTGTGCATGCGCACACACCCCCACCCCCGCACAAAGGCTTACCGGAGCCTGGAACGACGAAACCAGCAAACCGGAAGTGCGAAAAAACGCACTTCCGGTTTGCCGGTATGCTGTTTTTTGCACTCCGGAGGGTTCAGGGAAGCTCCCTGAAGCTCCGGAATGCAAAAAACTACAAAACGGACAAACCGGAAGTGCGGAAAAGTGCACTTCCGGTTTGTCCGTTTTGTAGTTTTTTGCATTCCGGAGCTTCAGGGAGCTTCCCTGAACCCTCCGGAGTGCAAAAAACAGCACACCGGCAAACCGGAAGTGCGCTTTTTCGCACTTCCGGTTTGCCGGTGGGAACCCTCGCGTGTCGGCTTCTATGGCTCCGCGTGCCAGCTCTGGCACGCGTGCCATAGGTTCACCACCACGGTGCTATGCCAACATTTCTCAAAACTTACCTGTGAAAGAGACTACTGTTTTTCTGCTTTATTCTCAGGCTACTTGAGAATTCCTTGCAATTTTCCCAGATGGAGCCTTTGAACTTTATTATTGGAATAACAGAGGGCGCAACTGTCTGTTTTCCTTCGTACCCATATTTCATCACTGTTAACTTCCACTGGTTATGCAACACCTCCTAAGGGTTCTTTCATAAGAGTTCCCTCGGGATTTAATGGAAGACTTAGAAAGCCTTGGAGATTGCATCCCATTGCCGAGATGATTTCTACAATGAAATATAAGACAGTCACACACATGTCACGGTGACCTTTTCACTGCATTGTGCTCCACCCCTTGAGAATTTTATCAAATTGTATTTCGCTTGTGAGGAGGGCAGAGGAAAAATTATTTGAAAAGAAAATCCTCTTTCATCAAGCTGAATGAGAACGGGGAGAAAAGGAAGGAAGAGAGAGGGCGAGAGAAAGAATGAATTTTGCTTCCTTAATAGGCCCAACGTTGTAATTGAAGGAATAAAGAACTGCTTTTTAGCGTTGGCTTGAGAAAGGAGAAAGAATTCTTTTGAGCCCTCGACCAAGCTCACATTTGAGCAGTGACCCTGACAGGTTTTCCGTGTTTCAAGATTTCCTTCTGTCAGTGACAAGTCAAAGAAGTCAAGTTGCAAAAAGAGAGAGAGCGAGAGAGAGAGAGAGAAGAGAAAGGTGACCCAAGGGAATATCTCACTATTTTAAAAAGAGGAGAAAAGATGAGGAAAAAAAAGAAAAAAAGGGTTTTTTTTCAAGTTTGCCTTTGCTTTATTCATCTCTGCTTTACCATTGAAGAAGGGCACAATACTTTTAGCCAAAATACTTATTTATCTTTTTGAAAACAAAGGGCAAGAAAGCTTTCTGATCCGTCCTTCCATATATATATATATATATGCCCAGAAGGATTTGATTATTATTTTTTTTAGGGTGAAGTTAAATTTAAGGATCATTGAACTGAAACTTTTCCAGAATGCACTTTTCTAATAAACTTCAAAATAACAAAAAAAGATTCAGAGCTCTGACTTTTTAAGTGGAAAAGGAACGGACTTTTTCAATATTATCAACAATATATCTTCCTAGAAAAACATTCTGGCTTCACCTCAATGTTTTGGATATAATAAATCTAAACACTAGGCAGACATAGGTGGGTTCCTCCTGGTTCAGACCGGTTCGCCCGAACCGGTAGCGACCCGCGGGTGACATCATGATGACATCATGGAACTGGTTTGGTTGGTGCCGGTCTGTGGGTGCCGCCATTTTTTTTTTTGAATTTTTGAATTTACTTTTTGGGGGGGATTTTTATTTTATTTTTTTCTTCTGAGCATGTGCAGAAGCCGAGTTTCCGGCACTGTGCATGTGGTCGCCATCTTGTTTTCGGCTTTTTAAAAAATTGTTTTAATTTTATTTTTTGGCACTGTGCATGCGTGCATGCGCAAAGCGCGCACACCCCCATGAGGCACGCCCACGTGGCATGGGAGGAAGCAAACCAGCAGTGAGGTAAGTTAGAACCCACCCCTGTAGGCAGATTGAAGTGGAGGATTTCAAGGGACAAATATTGTTTAAGGGCATCCAGATTATCCAACATTTGTTGCTTTGGTTCTAACTACGATGTTTACATTCTCTTGATTTGCTATAGGGTTCTTAATAGATATGGTGGCCGCTTTAGAGCAGATCACCAAACTTTCGGACCTCAGGGACCATTAAATTCATACTTTTAAATTTCGCGGACCACTAATATGAATTTTTTTAAATGATAAATAGTATTTAGTGCAATATAAAAATGCAAAGATTTTTTCCTGCGGACCACCAAAATTTTCTCACGGACCACCAGTGGTCCACGGACCACCAGTTGGTGACCGCTGCTTTAGAGGATATGCCCATTTTTATATTAAATCTATCTATCTATCTATCTATCATCTATCTATCTATCTATCATCTATCCATATCACTGTATTTCTCTCTCTCTCTCTCTCTCTCTCTCTCTCTCTCTCTCTCTCTCTCTCTCTCTCTCTCTCTCTCTCTCTCTCTCTCTCTCTCTCTCTTTCTCTCTCTCTCTCATTTATATAGCCATCACACTGAAAGCAATTGTGCTGCACACGACAGGTGATACCACAGGTATGAATATATATATGTAAAATACCTTAAGAGTAAATAATATAAAAACTGAGGTGCAAACTCTAGTTGAAGAGGGAATAAAAATAGCCAGTTTCGCTAAGTATGTCTTCGGTTCCTTGGAAGCTCCAGGCTAACCTGACATTCCCTTGGTGTGGAAGGAAGAGGTGAGAGTAACTCCTACAGACGCTCACTACTTGAGCAATTTACACCTTCTGAAGCATAATTGGCTGCCTTCATGTTGAATCTGGGAAGAGCTGTCACCTCACTTCAAGTTCTGCAGCTGTAGTTCAGCATTCATCTTAAAATATACAGGTGATGCACCTTGTCTGTTAACATGGTTCTGTTTAATGAGAGAGATTAAAAATGTTGCCACTTGAAAAATCTCTATAGGCAATGGAACTCTCCTTGTTTGGTAAGATCTGTTTCCATCCATCCATCACCTACCTATTTATCTACCTATCTACCCATCCATCCATCCATCATCTACCTATCTACCTACCTATCTATACATCCATATATCCATCCATCCATCCATCCATCATCTACCTATCTACCTATCTACCTATCTATCTACCTACCTACCTATCTATCCATCCATCCATCATCTACCTATCTACCTACCTATCTACCTACCTATCTATCCATCCATCTATCCATCCATCCATCATCTACCTACCTACCTACCTACCTACCTACCTACCTACCTACCTATCCATCCATCCATCCATCATCTACCTATCTACCTATCTACCTACCTATCTATCCATCCATATATCCATCCATCCATCATCTACCTATCTACCTATCTACCTACCTATCTATCAATCCACCCATCATCTACCTATCTATCTACCTACCTACCTACCTATCCATCCATCCATCCATCCGCCTATCTGCCTATCAGCCTATAGAAACTTTTCTTTAACAGATTTGTGATCCTGTGAAAATCATCTCTTTAGGTGTCCAAAGAGGTTAGCCCATCCCCTTGGCAGCAACTGCCTACCTGGCCTAAAAGGGTGAGATGGCAGGAAAGAAAAGAAAAGAGTAAAAATAGGATGTGAACAATAAAGAGAAGATCTGCACTTCTCGTACACTTTTTTCCCCTCTAACTCTGCCCAGTATTTGATTCAAGCCACCAACTGGATTGTAGACCTCAACAACAATGACAGAAAGATTGCTCCTGTTGGTTGCTCGTGTTAGATAAAGTCTAGCTAAGCAATATGCATGCAAACTAACAACCCATGACAAGTCACCGTGCTATAATGTTTTAAAATTGCAACAGTTAATCAAGATGCTTTTGGGAAAAAAAGTAATTTAAAAGGATGTTCCAAGACTTTGCAAAGCCTTATGCATATGCTACAGTTTTTAAAGTCTGCAAGATAAATGGGTTGCTGAAGTTAACGAGGAGAGTGGCATGTTTAAATTTAGTTTGGAAATCCTTCCCTATAGGCCGTGGATAGATACTACTAAAAAGAAAAGAAAAAGTGACATCCAAGTGATTTGATTATATGGATCACGAAGTAGCTACTGAGCAAGTCAATGCCTCTCCTCTCCTCTCCTCTCCTCTCCTCTCCTCTCCTCTCCTCTCCACAGCAGAACATCAGAGGGTACTGGAGAGCGTCATAGGCATGGTGCGTCTCACTGATTCATAACAACCTGTTGTCTCTGCTGTGAAGAATGATATCTCTCTTCTCAAAATCCTGGCTGACAATGAGAACAACCACTTCTGTAGTTGTGGGGGCATTGAAATGACCTCGGTGCTCTCCAGAAGGCTTCCTATCGGCATTAATCACCACTTGGAAGTCCTTGTGGCTCTTAGAAACAGAATCAACAGCAGCCTTAAGTTCCAGAATATACTTTTTGTGTTCATGCAGCAACTTCTGCAGTTGGCTAACCAGTTGTGGATTAACGCCTGGGTAGATTCCACAACGGATGTCCCTCTCATTGTCATCATCACCAACAAAGTATATCTGGAGAAATGAAGGCTGCTGCTGAGTCCCCACCATGATTCTCTCTATCCTGTGGTAGACCTGCCCCTGCACTTTGAATGTTGGCATGAAATTTCCCTCCTTCACCTCTCTGGCTCCAAAAGATGTCATTTGGAAGCATCCATTGTACTTCCGGACAGCAGAAAGAAAGTGCTTTGCCATTGGATGCTGGTGGGTGAGAAGGCTGTGTAAGGGTTCAGGGGAGGGCTGAAGGGGAGGGAGGTGGACTTTACCATCACTGCAGCACATCCAGGGACTCTCATCCTGCCACTTTTGAGCATGGCACCAGGCACAGGGTAACCGGGGTCCGAGATCAACAACCTTGTCCCTGGAGTAATCAATCTGAGGTTCATATTTAAAACCAGACAAATACTTATTAGTCCAAGGCATTGATCTCATTTGTGACTGATTAACGTAGGGGTTATTAGATGTATACTTTTTACAGCCTGTCTACTGACTTGGGGATGAGTTTGAAGATATTTGTGTGCAGCTTCCCTTACTTGTGGTTTCCTAATCGCATTGGTAAATCTTTTCCTGTGTTTTAACTGATGTTACAGTAGAAGGAACAGATTCATCTGAACTGAGGAGGAAAATAAGGGGGGGGGGAAATCTGCCTCTGCCTACCAGCATCCATCGGTATTAATGTGGCTAGCGTTCTGTCAGTGTGTGAGAGAGTTGAGGGGTGTTTGGAAACTCAAACAGTATTTGCTGTGTGAGCAAGGAGACAGGTAGGAGACAGGTAGGAGCCTGGGCGTGGCTTAGCTCAACTGTTCTTGCTGCTGTGAAAGCAAAAGTGAAACTGAAACTCCTCTGCTTGTGTTTTGCATTTGGATCAGATTTCTTTTCAGGTGGGGAGGGGGGTAGAACTCCTTAGCATCAGAGCGTGTTAATAATAATATAGGAAATACTAAGGCTCCAATGGCCATTTTGAAAAATCCTTCCTTAGTGAGCACCTAGAAGGCAAGAGGAACATATGTGGCAAATTTCAAGTTTGTAAGGTTTACGGTTCTGGAGATTTCATGATTAATGCGTGAGTGGTTTTTGCTTTTATATATATAGATTTATATGGCTGCCCATTTCACTGAACATGACTCTGGGTGGCATACAGCCAACAATTATATCACAACCATTAAAATGTTTGATGTCAGGCAGGAAAAATACATTAAGTTCTAGTTAATCTGATTTATTGTTTATGCCTATATGCAAGAATCTAACGGTTAGCATTAAGTTGGCATTAGATAAGAATTTAACAGAATTCAAGAGGAGCTGAGCTTTTGACCATTTGTGGGAATGTAATGATTCCAGGCTGATTCCTCTCTTGACTCCGCTCCGTGTCTCTGCTTTCCCTTCACCTACCTTTAAAAACATAAATAAAATCAGGAGAGTGGCAGGAGAAGAACGTTAATCTTAACACAGTAACCAACATTCAGGGTTGGTTGGAAGGACATTTTCAGGGCCTTCGAAAAATTAAGTGCAGTGATGGCTACTATATTGCCTTTTTTTCCTCCTATCCCTGTGCATCCCTCTGCATATACCCGTGATGTAATTGTGAAGCTGTCCAAAGACTTGGTGTGCGTGGCCAAAGTAACTCAAGGAAAAAGTTTGAATAAGTCTTGCCTCTCACCTCTTTGATAGCTGAATAATTCGAAATAAAAGGGACCTCCTTTCCCAAGTTACTGGTTGAAAAACTTGAAAGCAAAACGGGAAGAAAGCGAAGGCATTTTTGGCACAGCTTTACTTTTAACTATTCACACAAGCATGTAATTTAATCTGCTGTCTTTGCCATCCTCGCATTAACTGTTGTTTGCTGGGTATCTTCTTCTGAGCTGGGAAGAGGAAAAAGGAAACTGACAATCGCTTTATTGCAGACTGTTCCAATTACTTAGGCACTTGATGTGAAGCATAAATAGTATGAAGATCATATTAGAAATGTGTCAGGATATAAATAGCTGTTGACAGATTTCCACCTATGAGATACAGGAAACACACTGGCTGTTTGAGAGTTTTATCAAGTCTCCAGAGCCTGTATTAGATTTCTAGCGATATCGCTTGATATGCAAACATTTTTTTCCCTTCAAAGGTTTTTAGTTTTGTAAAAAGCCAGCTAAAGAAATTATGTTTTCCTAGATGAAAAAAAGAAAAGAAAGGAGGTAGAAGGGGGGGGGGTGGAGGTGGCATTGGAGCTGATAAAAATCCGCCAGGTATTCCTCAGTGGATTCTACTTCCTTTCTTTAAGGAAGCTGAAGTTAATTTAGCCAATATTGTTTCTAAACTCCTGACTTCAAAAAAAAAAGTATTTGGCACTGTGCCTATTCAGTGACTTCTTATACATTTAGTAAGGATAAGGGACTCTCTACGGGGTGTGATAAAAAAATATACACACTGAACACGGAGAAGGGCAAGGAACATTTCACTAACTTATTCTACGTAAGAATAGAGTAGAGTAGAGTAGAGTAGAGTAGAGTAGAGTAGAGTAGAGTAGAGTAGAGTAGAGTAGAGTAGAATAGAATAGAATAGAATAGAATAGAATAGAATAGAATAGAATAGAATAGAATAGAATAGAATAGAATAGAATAACAGAGTTGGAAGGGACCTTAGAGGTCTTCTAGTCCAACCCCCTGCATGGGCAAGAGACCCTACACCACTTCAGACAAATGGTTATCCAATCTCTTCTTAAAAACTTCCAGTGTTGGAGCATTCACAACTTCTGGAGGCAAGCTGTTCCACTGATTAATTGTTCTAACTGTCAGGAAATTTCTCCTTAGTTCTAGGTTGCTTCTCTCCTTGATTAGTTTCCACCCATTGCATCTTGTTCTACCCTCAGGTGCTTTGGAGAATAGTTTGACTCCCTCTTCTTTGTGGCAGACTCTGAGATATTGGAACACTGCTATCATGTATCCCCCTGGTCCTTCTTTTCATCAGACTAGACATATCCCGTTCCTGCAACCGTTCTTCATATGTTTTATCCTCCAGTTCCCTAATCATCTTTGTTGCTCTTCTCTGCATTCTTTCCAGAGTCTCAACATCTTTTTTACATCGTGGCAACCAAAACTGGATGCAGTATTCCAAGTGTGGCCTTACATAAGCCACTTTGGCTCTCTTTTGTTTCTCATGCCCAAATATGCTGGGACATTTTAGGCAGACTTGGTGAATAGACAGAGAGAACTCCTGTCACTCACTGTGCCAAGACATCATTGTATAGTTGGAAGGTCATTGGATCTTGGATATCACTTAATCCACCTGCTTGTCCAACGCAAGCATCTTCACATCTTCCCAGACAATTAGATGTCCAATCTGTTCTTGAAAAGTTCCAGTGAAGACACAACTTTCAGGAGGCAGGAGGTTCCATGGCTTGATCACTCTTACAATCAGGAAATTCCTCATGATTACAAGTTTGGATTGGTCTTTGTTAAGTCATTGGTTCTAGCCAGGAAGCCATGGTTAACCCAAACTATACTTTAGATGAATTGGTGAAGCTAGTCCTTCCATAGGAGCAGAAAACTAAACAAGCTTGCCTTAAAGGAATGTGGTATTGCTGGAATTTAATTCAGTGTTCTTATTGTAGATTATGATCACTCAGGAAGGCAGCACATACTGTACTTTGCATGTAGGAAGCCCAGGGTTCAAACTTTGATTATCTCCAGGTGAGGATGGACTAGAAACATTGGAGAGCTGTTGACAGACAAGGAAGATGATTTAAGACTTGACGGCTCCATGGTATGACTCAGTTTAGAACTGATCAGTGGTGAGATTCAGCCGGTTCGGACCTGTTAGATGGTAGGCAAGGATCACAGGAGACAAACTTCAGAACAGCTCTTTTACTCAACTCACTCAAGCAACCAGCAAAACATGGTCTGACAGCTAGCTTTTTTATAGAGGGCTGTCAGTCACAACAACCAATAGCATTTGAGCATTCAAACGCTGGACCTGGGTGAAAACATACAGTTCAGTTAGAGTTCAGCTAGAACATAACAAGTTAGAGTTCAGTTAGAGGTCAGTCAGAACAAAGCAGGACTGGTTTGAGCAAACTGGTAGTTGTGACCTGCGGGTGGCCGCCCACCCGCCCCGGCGCTATGCCATCGTATTTAGCCACATTTTCTAAGTCGTGTGCATGCGTGCAAACTGTGTGTGCAAGCAAAGCGCATGCGTGGAAGGCCGTGAGCATGTGCAGAAGGCATGCACCTGCACATTTTCAGTGCTGGGTGAACCAGTTGTTAAATTATGTGAAGCCCACCTCTGGAACTGATCCCTGTATGGCTGAGCCTTGATGACTGAGTGCAGAAAAAGAACCAGAAATCAGAACCAGTGCTGTTAAATACTGTTTTTAGTACACGATGCTAGTTGCCTTCTGAAAATGAAGATATGCCCAAGTGCCACTGAACAAGCAACAAAGGTAAAATAAAACGATTCCAGGCTACTTTAAATGTTTCTCTTCCCACAGCTTTCCACCCAATATGATTTAGGATGTTTTGAAGAATTTTCTGCTGACACTTTCAGACTGTCGCGGAAGGCCAGTTCAGGGCCACCCCTGAGATTAGCAGATATGCCAGTCAAGTGACCTAGTTCTCAAAAGAGCAGGACTTCCCAATTCTCCAGCCATTGGATACCATCACAGCAATGACATTCTGGCTCTGGAGGCCCCACCATTCAGTGTGCAATGTATCCCAGTTTGTCTCCTTGTCAGGAGAAAGCTCATTCACCTAGCTTGCCAGCTAAAGGCTTAAAAGCTGCAATTTCACCCAGCTGTGCTCAGAACTGCAGAAAAGAAAAGAGAAAAAACCCACAAGTGATTGTGTACATGAAGTTGTGAAATATATACTGTGAAATAAAGAAAGCGAGCATGCTTTTGACCAGAGATTCGTTGTGCTGAGCAACAATTCCTTCTTTGCAATTTTCAGAACGGGTTAAAAAGAAGGGGAAAAAAAACATTTCACCTTATGCTTGTTCCCTTTCTCCAACCTGCCTTTTGGTAGTTCCTTTAATAGGCTTGCTAATGAATCTCAGGGATGTAATGAATTAATGAAAGAAAGGTGGATTAAATGACTACTTTTTTGGCCTTAAGTCATCCATCAAACTGCACTATCCCGCCTGAAATTTCATTACAGGAAACTGTTTTGTGAATCAGTTTTCCCTCATTCATTTTAATTAAATGAATATTTATATATTCATTTTGCAGAATACATACATATGTCCATAAATCTTTCACAGCAGAAGGTGGCAATGCAAGGGAAACCAAACCTTGAATAGGTATGTTGAATGGAAAGGTGCAATAGCATTGAAGAAGAGGTGGGGGCGGGAACTTTGCAAATGTTATTGGTGGGTTCACACAAATGGGAAAACCAAGATTAGTTTTAACTGGGACCGCCCAACAGGGAAGGCATGCCAGGGGCTGAGGACGATGATGTCCCAGACTCCTCAGGCATTGGGGGAGGTGGTCGACCAGATGGAGAATTGGCTGCTTGCACAGATATAGGGGAGGATCGCCTGCTGACCAGCAGTGATGCTGATAGGTAATCAATCTCCTCTGATGAGGAACAGATGCCTCTTTCACTCAATCCAAGAGCAAAGAGAGTGGAGCATAGGCAAGCCCAGAGAAGGGCTGCGAGGCTACTCAGGAGGA
The DNA here is from genome assembly GCA_023053685.1 of Diadophis punctatus similis. Classification (NCBI taxonomy): domain Eukaryota; kingdom Metazoa; phylum Chordata; class Lepidosauria; order Squamata; family Dipsadidae; genus Diadophis; species Diadophis punctatus. Next base: position 737,252 of record JALIGW010000088.1, read on the forward strand.
GGTCACACCACCCCTCCTCCTTAAGTTACTCCCCTCTAGGTGTTCCTTGTGAGAAGAGGTGGATTGACCTCTTCCTGAGTAGCCTTGCAGCCAGAGGTGAAATGCTACCGGTTCAGACCGGTTTGCCCGAACTGGTAGTAAAAAATGCTACCGGTTCAGCCGAATCAGTATATCCGACGATCAGCTGTGCGACGATCAGCTGTGCCGCATTATCTAGTTTCTAGCTAATATAAATCGCGCGGCACAGCTGATCCCCCCCTCGCTGTTCTACTTACCTTTGCAGATTCTGATGGCTTCAAAATGCTCCTTTTTCAGTGCTGCACGGTAGTGTCTGTGGTGCGCATGCATGCGCAGCGCACATGTGTGTGCAAAGTGTGCATGAAGCAAACCAGTAGCAGACTTCAGAGAATTTCACTCCTGCTTGCAGCCCTTTGCTAGACTTGCCTAAGCTCCACTCTCCTTGTCCTTGGATCAGCTGTTGCTCATCAGAGGAGGTCCTTGGATCAGCTGTTGCTCATCAGAGGAGGTCGATTACCTATCAGCACCACTGCTGCTCAGCAGCTGATCCTTGCAGGAGGGCAGCTCTCCATCTGGTTGACCACTTCCCCCCAATGCCTGAGGGACCTGGGACAGCATCATCTTCAGCCCCTGGCATGCCTTTCCTGTTGGACGGTCCCAGTTCCAACTCCTCCTCTTCCTCCTCCAAACTTGGCTCTGAGGGGGCCCCATGACATAAATAACAGTTTAAAAAATAACCACGTTGATCCCAAGGATACTATTTTCACTGCTCCCAAAGAAACACCAGAGAGGCTGGCATGGCAATTCCCAAGAGATCAAATACATTTGAAATGCAAATGTTCAAATATTGATTTTTCACAGGCAATAAATATGAAGCCATGAAGTTCAACTCGTCTAAAAATGAGCACCTTAAATATTTATGAATTATCCATCTACTCAGTGTGAACAATTGGCAGGCCAGGCCTCCAGGACTGAAGTTTAGAAATCTGTCATTTCTGAACTTGGAATGCCACATTCTGTACATTATCACCTTCCAAGTCCAGATCAAACACTCGATTGCATAGTAGACAAAACAAGCATTGAGTGACACCAAGATTTCTCTTCTTGAATTCACATAATTTCATTATCCAATTCAGTACTGAAACAAGGATTCTATATTTCTTCCAATACCACTAAATTAAGAAGTAGGTTCAGTATGTCTGTCAGATCAACAGGAGGTTTTAAATTTCAGTCACATGAAATAATTATTTCTGCTCTAAATAAAATCTAAAGATGGAGTAAAGAGCTGGGAAGCAATTGGGAATGGGAAAGTAGAAAGAAACAGAAATGAAAGGTTGGGTTTATTTCCCTTCTCTGCATCAAAATATCATCTTTTAATTCATAAATTCATTCTATCTCTTTTCTGCCTTAATCATACATTCATACAGATGTATGTTTAAAGTACATATTTTCAACCCAAAATGTACTTGGGCATCATAAACATATGTAAATGCATTTTTCTCAAAAGATTTGTTTCTACATGTGTTTCCAGGAGAAAATACATATTTTTTTTGAATGTGTTGAATGCATTTAAACAAGTTGGAAATGCTCTGAATCCAAATGATTGTGTTCTGACCTGCACATTCATCTGGGAGGCGTGAATCAGATTTGTTATTCTCAGAATTCATGAAGATCAAATTATTCAAGTATTTCTAGAAGAAAGGTGAGCTATAGAAGCTTTTATTTCAACATATTGGGGAGGGGGAGAAGAATGAGTTTGGGATTTGAAGAAGCCTCAGCTAGGAACAAACAAAGCCACCTGGAAAATATGAATACTTTAGAAAGACAAACACATGTTTATCCTGTTTCGTTTCCATTACATTACAAAAATGTCCATATGATCAAGGAGAGAATCAACCTAGAACTAAGGAGGAATTTCCTGACAGTTAGAACAATTAATCAGTGGAACAACTTGCCTCCAGAAGTTGTGGGTGCTCCATCACTGGAGGTTTTTAAGAAGAGACTGTACAACCATTTGTCTGAAATGGGATAGGGTTGAGCAGTGAGTTGGACTAAAAGACCCCCAACTCTGTTATTCTGTTCTGTTCTGTTCCTAACACGGACTTTTGATCTTCGTGTAGACAAACTCTTTATCCAACATCTTGGAAATTCTGTGTCCAGTATATGGTTTTGATGTACATTTCCCCACATGCTTTTTGGACCATCCATGCATGTCTTTCCTGCTTGGCTTTTGTCAATGACACTCTTTAAAAAATGTATCACTGAATTAACCATTCAAATGACAAGGGAAGGATTGTTGTACTTGGGTTGGTGTGAATTCTGGAGTATCAATTAGATCAGCTTGTGTCCAGATGGGGAACCTTCATCCAACCTTCTAATCATGTTAATTGCATTGTTAATTAAACCTTCTAATCATGTTAATTACACTGCTAATCAGAGCATACAAAACATTCGCCAGACCAATCCTCGAATACAGCTCACATGTCTGGAACCCGCACTGCATATCGGACATTAATACAATTGAGAGAGTCCAGAAATATTTCACAAGAAGAGTCCTCCACTCCTCTGCTCACAACAGAATACCTTATTCCACCAGACTTGAAATTTTGGGTGTAGACAGCTTAGAGCTACGTCGCCTTCGATCTGATCTAAATGTAGTTCATAAAATCATCTGCCACAATGTCCTACCTGTCAATGAATACTTCAACTTCAACCATAACAACACACGTGCACACAATCGATTCAAACTCAATGTAAACCGCTTGAAACTCGACTGTAAAAAATACGACTTCAGCAACAGAGTGATCTACCTGACTCTGGAATGCACTACCTGACTCTGTGGTTTCTTCCCCAAACCCCAAAAAATTTAACCTTAGACTGTCTACAGTCGACCTCACCCCATTCCTAAGAGGTCTGTAAGGGGCGTGCATAAAGCGCACCATCGTGCCTACCGTCCCTGTCCTACTGTCCTATTGTCCAAATTTACCTGTACCTACTTTGCTTTTGTTTATGTTTATACCATACCTGTTATCTTGTAAACGTTTTGAGAAATAAAATAAATAAAATAAATAAAAATGTTCAGTGGAGATGTACAGAATCCGACTCTGCAGAATCAAGCTCGGGGTGGGGGGCAAGACATAATGGCAACATTTCAGCAAAAGCTGGCTGTACGTAATTTCCAATTTGTCATGTCAATAAGAAATTCCCAAACCCTTGTGTATGAATAGGCAACCTGGTATCTACCAAATGGTTTTAGACAAGCTCATGTTAGCCACAGTTAGCATACCCAATGGGACAGGGTTGTTGAACCATATTTCATCATGAGGTGTATGGGGTGCTCAGGGAGGGGTAGCACCTCTGGTGTAGGGGCATGTCGTGTCCTTTTACGGCAGCTCATTCTAGGGCAGCTTTTAGGGCAGCTCGTTCACCTTTGGTCCCCACCTGTCACTCAGCTCTCACCTGTGGCTCCTAGCAGCTGTAGCATGCACAGCAGCCACACCCCGGGCAACAGCTTCGACAGGCTGCCCAAACCAGGTTGAGAGTAGCCGTTGGGTCATCGACCTTCGGTGAGATAGGGACTTGTCTATCCCGAGCATATGAGGACAGATTCCGGCGGACTGAGCAGATGAAATCTACTAGAATAGATCAACGGTCATGAATGCGGTCTCTGCAAGTGATGTGGTACGCTAAGAGCACGGCAAGACATGAAAGATGCCCTGGTCAACCACTGCGCCCAGCCCATCTCCAACTGTCTCGACTCTTGTCCTGCTATTTGGAGCAAGATGGAATCTGGGAAGAGAGAGTGAGGCTGACTATGTGCACCTCTCCCTCACTTTAATCCAATTCACACGCAAGTCTTGACATCCCCCCCCCCATTCTCATAGATCTCAAGTCCTCTTCGAACACGATGGACGAACATCATCAACATGAGAGTTCAAGTTTATTTACTCTTGGCCCATACTAATTCTGGCATTTCACGATTTCAAACTAGAAAGTAAAAAAGAGAGCCTAAACTGCTAAAGAACAAACAATGTTTAAAAATCAGACGTTCTTCCTTTAGCAAGGGAGAAGGACAGAACTAAGAGTGGATCCAACATTTCATTTGAGAACAATGAAATATTTCATGCAAATTGAAAAAGCCTGGGAAAAGGTTAGCTTGGTGTCCTATATGAATAGCCCACAATGATTTTCCTTCACTCAGAAATATTTATTTCCTTTCTTCTTTCCTGACATGGTGGCTCAGTGGCTAAGACGCTGAGCTTGTCGATCAGAAAGGTCGGCAGTTCGACGGTTTGAATCCCTAGCACCGCATAACGGAGTGAGCTCCCGTTACTTGTCCCAGCTTCTGCCAACCTAGCAGTTTGAAAGCAGGTAAAAATGCAAGTAGAAAAATAGGGACCACCTTTGGTGGGAAGGTAACAGCGCTCTGTGTGCCTTTGGCGTTTAGTTATGCTGGCCACATGACCACGGCGACGTCTTCGGACAGCGCTGGCTCTTCGACTTGGAAATGGAGATGAGCATTGCCCCCTAGAGTCGGGAACGACTAGCACGTATGTGGGAGGGGAACCTTTACCTTTATCCTGCCTAAGATCAAGTGCTATTTTGCTAACCTTCACAGTGCTTTAAATTTAACATGGAATCGTTGTATTTTAGAGCTGGAAATAACCCCAGAACGCTGTCTGGTCCAATTGTCTGCAACATTACATTACATTACAATATTCTAGACGCTTAGCTGTTCAGCCTCTTCTTAAAAGTTCCAGAGATGGACAACACACATCTGTAGGTGGACTGTCTCATCAGAAAGTTTGCCCTTATATTTAAGTGAATTCTAGGTGGTCATAACTTGTACTGTTATTTCTGTTCCTTGTTTCTATGGCAATGGAAAACACTTCCTAATCATCTTCTTTTTGAAACTCTATTATTTGCCTGTACATTTATATCATGGGTCCCTCTCTCTTGTTCTCTCCAGACTGATCATCCCAAATATCTATGCTCTTACAGCATGGCCTCAAGCTTCTGTATCATCTTCATTGCCCCTCCTTTGAATCTTCACTAACTTGTCAATAGTCATCTGGATTTTCATCTATTTATTAAATTTCTGGGCTGCCTAACTTCAACATTATTCTCAGTGGCTTTACAATGCAGTGCTTCCCCCATTGTGAGGCCCAGAAGTGTATTCCAGGAGTAGCAGAGCAGAAGAGAATAAAGACTTCACACATTTTTCATACAATGCTTCTTTTAAAATAGTCTGGAAGCAAATTAGTGCAGGGTCTTTGGTGTTCTCTGAGCTTGGTTTTTATTCTTGCAGATATTTTATTACCCAAGCTAGTAACATCATCAGGACTAGCACTGCTGATGTCACCTGGTTTGAGTAATGAATAGAATAGAATGGAATGGAATGGAATGGAATGGAATGGAATGGAATGGAATGGAATGGAATTGAATTGAATTCTTTATTGGCCAAGTGTGATTGGACACAAAAATAATTTGTCTTTGGTGCATATGTTCTCAGTGTACATAAAAGGAAAAAAAGAAAAAAAATGCATTCATCAAGAATCATAAGATACAACACTTAGTGATAGTCATAGAATAGAATAGAATAGAATAGAATAGAATAGAATAGAATAGAATAGGAATAGGAATAGGAATAGGAATAGGAATAGGAATAGGAATAGGAATAGGAATAGAATAGAGTGTAGTGTAGTGTAGTGTAGTGTAGAGTAGAGTAGAGTAGAGTAGAGTAGAGTAGAATAGAATAGAATAGAATAGAATAGAATAGAATAGAATAGAATAGAATAGAATAGAATAGAATAGAACAGAACAGAACAGAACAGAACAGAACAGAACAGAACAGAATAGAATAGAACAGAATAGAATTTTTATTGGCCAAGTGTGATTGGACACACAAGGAATTTGTCTTTGGTGCATATGCTCTCAGTGTACATAAAAAGACAAGATACATTCGTCAAGAATCATAAGGTACAACACTTAATGACAGTCCGGGTACAAATAATCAATCAAATCATATTAGGAAACAAACAGAATAATGTAAATCATAAAAATACAAGCAACACGGTTATAGTCATAAGTGGGAGGAGATAGGTAATAGGAAGGATGAGAAGAATAATAGTAATACAGTCTTAGTAAATAGTTTGACAGTGTTGAGGGAAAAAGAGCCGAGGTGGCACAGTGGTTAAAATGCAGCACTGCAGTTCAGCAGTTCAGCTGTTCAAATCTCACCGGCTCAAGGTTGACTCAGCCTTCCATCCTTCTGAGGTCAGTAAAATGAGGACCCAGATTGTTGGGGGCAATATGCTCAACTCTGTAAACCGCTTAGAGAGGGCTGTAAAGCACTATGAAGCGGTATATAAGTCTAAGTGCTATTGCTATTGTTATTATTAGTTTAGCAAAGTGATGGCATTCGGGGGAAAAACTGTCCTTGTGTCTAGTTGTCTTGGTGTGCAGTGCTCTATAGCGTCGTTTTGAGGGTAGGAGTTGAAACAATTTATGTCCAGGATGCGAGGGGTCAGTAAACATTTTCACGGCCCTGTTTTTGACTCGTGCAGTATACAGATCCTCAATGGAAGGCAGGTTGGCAGCAATTGTTTTTTCTGCAGTTCTGATTATCCTCTGAAGTCTGTGTCTGTCTTGTTGGGTTGCAGAGCCAAACCAGACAGTTATAGAGGTGCAGATGACAGACTCATTTGCAAGAAAATAACAAATGACATTTGCAAGAAAATAACCAAGCTCAGAAAACACCAAGGATCCTATCCTCCTGCTTCTGCTCCTGCTCCTGCTCCCCACTCTCTTTTAGCACTGATGATGTTACCCAGTTGGGTCATGAAACATCTGCAAGAAAATAACCAAGCTCAGAGGGCACCAAGGAATCCTCATTTCAACCCCAAGCTACAAATATTCTTCTTTATTGGCATTATTATTAGAGCTACTGGCAGCTGTCTTAATTCCAAGCCATGTTTCCAAGCCATGATGAATCCCCTATCTTAGGTATGTGTGTGAAATTTTCTTTCTCTTATATTGGTGGAGGGAGAAGGACGTTAATCCATCAAATGAGGAAAATTAAAATATTTTAGAAGAAACCAGGAGAGAGAGAGAAAATGAACTGGAGATACTATATGAATAATTGACAGTTTTAAAACATTTGAAAGGATGCTGTACAAAGATAATGAGATTTGCCAGAGTTGAAGAGTTATTTTCTCAGACTTTTTCATCAGTCCAAAAATAGGCAACATTAGAAGACAGATCTGAACCGGTAGCAAACCACTGGTGAACAGGATTTTTTTGAAATTTTTTTTCTTCTGCGCATGCGCAGAAGCCAAGTTTCCGGCACTGCGTATGCGTCAACATCTTGTTTTGGGCTTTTAAAAAAATTGGATTGTTTGCCACTGCGCATGTGCACATGTGCAAAGCGCACGCATCCTCATGAGGCACGGCCACATGGCACGGGAGGAAGCGAACCGGCAGTGAGGTAAGTTAGAACCCACCCCTGATCTGAACCATCTGTGGGCCATGAGATAATAATGAAATGATTATAAGACAATAATCAGATTGCATATTTTAATCAGGTAAGATGAGAAAAAAGAATTCCAAGATATGTAACTGCTCTGAATAAACTTAGCAGTCCATATAAATAAATAGAGATTTTTTTTAAAAAAAAGAAAAACATTTCTTTTATCATATGCAAAAAAGGCCAGGTCTCTGGATATTTTAAAACCATCCAACCACCTTATTAGTATGCAAGTAATTAGAAGACAACAGATAAAAATAATGACTTCAAGAAAATAGGGAGGACTAGTAGTGCTACAACAATTTTGTGGTTCAGTAAAGCTGTGATTATCATCATCTCCCTAATTCATTTCCTCTTGAACAAAAATGCCATGGAGGAATTATTTGCAAAAATCTTCAAGAGACCTTGAAATGAAAAGTGAGCTGGCCACTTTTTGATCCAGCCTGGATCAAAAAGTTTTCCCAAAGTGTTTTCTCCCACCTCCAAAATCAGGAAGATGACTATGCAGCTGGAATCAGTTTGATTTAGTTGTGATTGATTCCCAGTGGATTACTGTAACTGGTGATCCTAAATACGTTCATTTAAAAGTTCTATTGTAAAAGATTAAGCCTGCCATCCATGCAGTTCCTTAATCAATCAAGCTTGATCTAATTAAGCCACTTTGCACCTACAGCCTCATCTTAATCTGCAGATTAAAAGCGGATGTTGTAGCTTCAGTATCAAACCATCTTCCTTTCACACGTGCCCCTGCTTTGCTTAACAGCTAGCCTGATACTCAAACGCTCGATCATTACTTTACAACAGTTTGTTGATATTAGACTGATTCCATAAAAAGCATTTAAAAAATGGTTTAGTAACGTTACTGCTTCAGGAAATGCAGGCTATATTTAAGCAATTCATTAAATTCCCACAAGCAGAAGCCCTTCCTTGCATTAACAGTTGCCTCGTTAATGAGTTTTGCTATACAAACATTGCAATCCATCTGTCTCTACACTTATCCCCTCCCAGCCAGTCTATGCCTCTGATGAAGTAGGTCTTTTTTCTAACAAATCTTTAGTAAAGTGCCATGCAGAAGACCGGCTAATTCACTTAATGCCAGGCTGATCACTGCAGAGGTTTTATTCACTTACCTTCCCTACCGGTTCGCAAATGTGAAGGTGCATGCGACCTTCAGCGCATGCGCTTTGCTAGTGCACATGGCTTGCACGCATGCACGCAGCTTCAAATCATGCAGAAATAGGACAGCATAGATGTTGTGGCCTGCCAGCAGCTCGTGCAGCTGGCACCCGAGTCAGACAATGAGGAGGCTGGCGAGGACTCGGTGCCAGAGGCAGAGGTGCAGCCAGGGCCTTCGGAACCTCCAGCACCTCTTGGCAGTGATGAGGAAGAAGGGGCTTCTCCTCTTCTTGATGTAAGAGCACCCAGGGCTGCCAAGAGGCAGGAATGGTTACTCTGGAGGAGGTCTCTTCGGGAGTAAGACTTGGGGCTAATTGGCCACTCCCCTAGTCTATTTAAGAACAGTAGAGGCAGCTGGAAAGCTGCAGGAAACAATAGAGAATCTGTCGTGCATTGCCTGGTGAATTCCTGTTTCTCTGCTTCAGATTTCTTATCAAGAAAGACTCCTGGGCATTTTGCCAAGCCTTCGGACATTACGTGAGATAACCAGAACTAATTGCGTTGTTTTGAGCTAAGACTGACTGAACTTACGCCAGCTGCTAATGAATACTAATTAGCAGCTGACTTTATGCAAGAAAGGATTGCTTCTTTTGATTTGTGTGTTCCGCCACTGCTAAGCCAGTTATTAGCAGTGGTTCCTTAATTAAACTAAGTTCATTCAAATGGTGTGTTTTTGATACGTTCGTAACTGGGGACAGAACAATAGAGCCAGGATGGGTGGGTGGCCACTACCAGTTCGCCCGAACTGGTCCGAACCGGTAGAATACCTCCTCTGGTCTGCTGGATTGAAACTTTCAGATTAAATACAACACCGAAACACTGGATTTTTTTTAAACAATTCCTAACAGGCTTCAGAATACAGTGCTAAACTAATTAGTCTAACCTAGCCATGTACAGGGTAATTCTCGACTTACGACAACAATTGAGCCCAACATTTCTGTTGCTAAGTGAGACATTCGTTCAGTGGGTTCGGGCCCCATTTTATGACTTTTCTTGCCACTTTTTGTGAAATGAATCACGGCAGTTAGTAACGTGGTTGTTGGGTGAATCCGGCTTCCCCTTTGACTTTGCTTTTCAGAAGGTCACAAAAGGGGAATACATGACCCAGGGATATGGCAATGGTCATATGAATATGAATCAGTTGCCAAGTGTCTACATTTTGAATGACTTGACCATGAGGAATGTCATAAGTGTGAAAAATAGTCCTGTCACTTTTTTCAGGGCTGTTGTAATTATGAAGGTCACTTAATGAACTGTTGTAAATTGAGGACTTTCCATTCTTCCAAAATGAAGTATAAGACTTCGGAGTATAAGACGCACCTTAGTTTTGGGGGAGGAAAATAGGGAAAAAATCTATCTACCAGGTATTCATCTGGCTAGCGTCCTTAGTCTGGTCAGCCTCATCACATTATTTTATCGTTAAATAACAATACAACATCGTTAGCACCTCGTTAGGGCTGAAAAAACCTTTTTCAGAGGGAGTAGCAATGAAAAAATCCTGCAAGCCAGGAAGATCATTAGCACCTCGTTAGGGCTGAAAAAACCTTTTTCGGAAGGAGTAGCAATGAAAACAAGCCTGCAAGCGGGGAAGAGCCAGGCAAGATCGTTAGCACCTCGTTAGGGCTGGGGAAAAAAGCTTCAAAAAAAAAAAGCTACATTCAGAGTATAAGACGCACCCAAATTTTCAGCCTCTTTTAGGGGGGAAAGGTGCGTCTTATACTCCAAAAAATATGGTAATATGTAGTCTAGCCTTCTGTTCTTCTAACACTTTCTGGTTTTTTTTTTGCAGCGTCCCAATTCTCAGCCTGGGAAAAAATTTGAAGTTAGGCAAGATTGACAGCAAACTGTTTTTCAATTCAAGTAGCCACAACACAATACAGCAGAAAACCTGTCATTTGATTTTTCTGTCTGATATGACATGTTCCTGCTGTTTTCTGAAGGGCTGCCACAAACTCTTGAACATGTTTGTTGTCTAATTTGTTTCACAAGTCAAGCTCATAAGTTCCTGGTAGAATTTCTTCTGAAACTAAAACATTTTTCACTGTCCAACCTTCGTTGATTTGGAAAGATTGGAGCCGGTGACTAGCAGGGGGAAGATCACTAGGGAATTCCATAGTTGTAGGCTAGGCTAAGAAGTAAGCAAAACAAAAACAAAACAAAATCCTGAAAGAGCAAAAAGTAAATGATTTTGATATTTTGATTTTATTATTACTGTTGTAAAAAAAAAAAGATTGCGCAGTGGCCTGGAGGTGAAGATATTTTGCCTCCCACTCGAAAGGTTGAGAGTTCAATCCTAGGTAGCGGCAGATGTTTCTCTATCAGGGGTGCAAAGAAAAAAATATCTGCTGTGGGCACAGAATTTTACGACGCTTGGAATAACTGGTATAAATGGTTAAATCGTAATAAAAAATTCCAAATTTGGTTATAAAAGGTGAACTATAAAGAATTTACAAATGTTCTCAACCCCACGGCGTATGTATATAAGTAGAGGTATATGTAAATAAAATGGAAGAAATATTTACTGTTTATATAATAGGAGATTCAATCCATTAAATATAGAACTGAATAAATAATAGCGATTATTTAAATTAAAATAGTAATATAGTGAAATGTAAAATATAATTGGAAATGAAATAGCTGTAAAAGTGGTTAGCTTTTGTTATGTTTGTTTGTATTTTATGTGTTTACGTATTTTTCTGTTTTTATTTTTTTGTATGTCTTGTTGTTATGTTGTTTTTAACCAGAAAATTTAATAAAGATTTTTTTTTTTAAAAAAGAAAAAAAATCTGCTGCGAACTCCATGTAGGCATCAGGAAGGGCATCCAGCCAGTAAATGCTCAGCTCCATTCAGTTGCCCCGACTACACCCTGAATAAAGGGATTAAAGGGTCATAAAAAGGAAAAAAATACCCCCTCCCCAAAAAAGCTACACTGATAATAGGTTCATAAACACCCTGGGTAGAGCTTAGTTGGAATGAGACATTTATATCTTTTAAAGTGCAGAAATCCATGTTAAAAGTTGATGGGATCCATATCCAAATTAAATTAAGATCCAAAGTACTCCATAGAGGGATGCTAATTAAAGCAGCCCAAACAGATGGATGACTAGCTTATGCTTGAGATCCCAGTCAAGAGGACTCCATGTCTTGTGTTGCTAAAGAATTCTACCATCAAATTACTCTTACTTTTTTTAAAAAAAAACCTTTCTCAGAAGATTGAGCAGCAACTTAAGTCCATCATTCCATATTTTATGTAGTGGGAGGATAAAGATCACGGAATGACGTTCTGCTTATATGGATTTAAGGCTGTTGAAGATTTCGTGTATTAGAAAGTTAAATCAATTTAATATGGGGGGGAAATAAACCATGTAATCAATCGCAGACCAGATCTCCTACACTTAATATCAAGTAACGAAGAAATAAATAACCCAAACATGAAGCCAACTCTATGTATTTGCATAAAATATATTTGATGCTTGGAGCGGCGCGGTGGCCTCGAGATGAAGATGTGTGCCTTCCACTCAGAAGGTTGAGAGTTCAATTCTAGGAAGCGGCGGATGCTTTTCTCTCTGGGCGCAAAGAGGAAACATCTGCTGTTAGCTCTGCAGAGGTGTCAGGAAGGGCATCCAGCCAGTAAATGCTCAGCTCTATTCAGTTACCTTAACTCTACCCAGAATAAAGAGATTAAAGGGTCATAAAAAGAAAAAGAAAATGACGCTAACTGAGGAATAAGGATAAGTATGCTAGGAATATAAGAAAGAGCTCTGGTAAATCAGGTCAAAAGTTCTTTTATTCTAGCATTCAGATTCTCGCAATGTTCTGATTGCTCCAGACAACCTTTTAAGAGTGTTGTCTTTATAGTTCATGATCTGGAAACACTTTAGATCTCTTTCACCTATGCCTATATGCTTGCAACATCTCCCCCCATACCTTTGGGTCAGTCAACCAACATTAACAAGGAGCCACGTTAGATTAGGTAAAAGAGAGGAGAGAAAAAAAAGAGGACCAAGATAATTTCATACTTTGACCTGAATGAACTGAACCAATCTTTGATTTAGCGATTTTCTCTCTAATTCCCAACATTTGCCTTTTCATTTTTAATGATCGGCATAGCCATCATAGACCGCGCAAAAAGCCAAGATCACTTTGGAGTGAAGTGACACAATCAACTTATAATTGACTAATCCTATTTTAGAAGGCAATTGTCTAGCATTAAGAGATTCTCACAATTAACCCTGTACTCAGACCTGACCTGCCTTACACCTTTCAGCTGAAGTTTCAACATCAACACACGCATACATAGAGGTGGACATCATTCAACATTAAAGTTGCAATATTGCAAGAAACAAAATGGGAAAATTTTTTAATAAGGGTGTACTAATATGGAGTTGGCTTCTGTACAGGGGGGAAGGAAGGCCAAGTGACAAAACATGGCTTACATTGAGATAGAGGATACAAGAATAGTATTTGCAGAATGAATAGCAGAGTTGGAAGGGACCTTGGAGGTCTTCCAGTCCAACTCCCCGCTCAATCAGGAAACCCTAGAACATTTCAGAAAAATGGTTGTTCAGTCTCTTCTTAAAAACCTCCAGTGATGGAGCACCCACAACTTCTGGAGGCAAGTCGTTCCACTGATTAATTGTTCTAACAGTCAGGAAATTTCTTCTTAATTCTAGGTTGATAGCAACCTTGATTGCTCCTTGATTTATTTATTATTTATTATTAGGTTCTTCTATGCCACCCTACTCCCTAAGGACTCAGGGCGGCGTACAACATTTTAAAAGAACACTAAACAATAAACGTCATTTAAAAACAATTAAAAAATTAAAAAAGTTAAAAAGACATTCAACAACATACATACAGGGGGAGATCTTGGATAAAAACTAGTCTCAAACCCCTGCCTGCAGGAAGAGCCATGTCTTGACGGCTTTCCGGAAGGCCAGCAGGGTGGGGATAATTCAGGTCTCTGGGGGTTGTTGGTTCCAGAAAGCGGGCCCCCCCACAGAGAAGGCCCTCCCCCTCGGGCCCGCCAGCCGGCATTGTTTGGCTGAAGGGACCTGGAGGAGACCCACTCTGTGGGCCCTAACAATGGATTAGTTTCCATCCATTGCTTCTTGTTCTGCCTTCAGATGCTTTGGAGAATAGGTTGACCCCCCTCTTCTTTTGGCAGAGTCTTGGATATCAGAACACTGCTATCACTGCAGTGATAATGATGTCACTGCATGTGTCTTAGCATTCTGGCATCATTGCATTTTGTTACAGTCCTTACAGCAAGCTCAACACCCCTTGTACATTGTGACACAAACGCTTAGCCCTCTGTCTCTAAACTTTCCATACATTTCGGTGGATGCATGCCCCAGAGGTACTTGTCCCTTTCATTACTCTTCATCAAATGTTACATTTTCAAATCAAATTAAATCTAATTAAATCAAATCAATCTTCATTGTGGTCATTACCCGGGACAAAATGCAACACGTTGTGAATGTGCTCTCTATATTCTTTCTGCTTCATATATTTGAATATGGAGCCACTGAAATTTTGTTGTTGTTGTTGCCCTGGAGGGTTATACTAGAATAAGCTGATGGAAAGTTAGATGAAGTAGATGCTGACAAACATTAAGTGATTATTTGATAGTCATTCTCTGCCTTGGAAGGTGATAGATTCTACTTTATGGGCACTGTATAAGTATCTTGTTTATAGACATAAGAGCTACAGTTTCCTTGGCAGGGAGCCAGATAGAGATAAGCAAAGACAAATTAATACAAAGCAACCGAAGCAGAAAAGATGTGGGATCCTTGATGCTTTCTGGTGGATTTCTTGTAGATGTTTCGTTACCAAACTACTGTAGGTAACATTATCAGATATGATGCTGCTGCTACCTAGTTTGGTAATGAAATGTCTGCAAGGAAACCACCAAGCTCAGAGATCACCAAGGATCCTACAGTTCAACTCTGAGCTACAAATATTATTGTCTATTTACAAAAGAGGATAGCATCTGCAAGAGATGTAAGGAGAGCAAATGATGATGTTTATCATGATGTTATGTGCCAATTGGAGGGTGGGATGGCTCAGCAATTTAAACGCTGGGCTTGTCAGCTGGAAAGCTAACAGCCTGGGTTCGAGACCCGAGCGCTGCATGACGGGGTGAGCTCCCGTTACTCACCCCAGCTCCTGCTAACCTAGCACTTTAAAAGCATGGAAATGCAAGTAGATAAATAGGTACCATGGTACAAGAGCCATAGTGGTGCAGTGGTTAGAATGCAGTACTGCAGGCTAAGTCACTGCTCACTTTTGGAGTTCGATCCTGACCAGCTCAAGGTCGACTCAGCCTACCATTCTTTCGAGGTCAGTAAAATGAGGACCCAGATTGTTGGAGGCAAGAGGCTGACTTTGTAAACCACTTAGAGAGGGCTGTAAAGCACTGTGAAGTGATATAGAAGTCTAAGTGCTATTGCTAAGTGGGAAGGAAGGAAGGGAGGGAGGGAGGGAGGGAGGGCCATGGTGTTTCAGGGGTTAGAATGCAGTATTGCAGCTAATTCACTGTTCACTGCCAGGAGTTCGATCCTGACCAGCTCAAGGTTGACTCAGCCTTCCATCCTTCTGAGTTGGGTAAAATGAGGACCCAAATTGTTGGGAGGCAAGAGGCTGACTCTGTAAACCACTTAGAGAGGGCTGTAAAGCACTGTAAAGCAGTATATAAGTCTGAGTTCTATTGCTATTGCTACCACTTCAGCAGGAAGGATTCCATGTTCTTTATTTTCATGCTGGCCACATGATGTTGTAAGCATCTCTCAGACCACACAGGCTTCCTTGGCTGAGAATTGGAGACGAGTACTGCCCTCCATCAGTCGATCACAACTGGACAGAGGAAACCTTTAAACCATGCAAATACACAGCCAGTTTGGTGTAGAGGTTGAAGTATAGGCTAGAAACCAGAAGACCATGAGTCTGGCTCTGCCTTGGGATAAAGCAAGCTGGGTAACCTTGGGCCAATTACTCTCTCTCATCCCTGGAAAGCAAGCAAGGACAAGCTGTTTTTGAAAATGTTGCCAAGGAAACTGCAGGGATTTGGTCCTGTAGTGACCAAGTGTCAGGGTTGACTTGCTGGGCCACAGCAACAGCAGCACTACATCAACCGGAAGGTCTTCTGAAATCTTGCCAAGAAAGCTGCACGGATTTGGGGTTGGCAACCTTAAACACTCAAAGAGCCACAAAATTCCTAACCGGAAGCTCCCCGTTCAATTCTGGAACCAACCAGAAGGCCAGTTCCCCCACCATAGAGTCTCCTCCTAGCACGGCATCTTTTCCTTTTACCGACCGGCAACAGGGAGCCGCAGCAGAGTGATGAAAGAGCCACATGCGGCTCCAGAGCCACGGGTTGCTGACCCCTGGTCTAGGGCAATTGCCAGGAGTCAATGACGGGTGGGCGGGGCCAGTCAAGAGTGGTATTGGGGGTTCGCCGAACTGTGCAGAATCTTCACTAGAGGATCGGGCGAACCCAGGCAAACCCAGAACAGCCCACCCCTGGAGTAACCTGGTTAAGGTAGCAATTGGGAATTGGGGTACCCAGATTAAAATCTCTGCCTAACCATGGAGCAAAATAAAGCTGACTTCTCTCTTCAGTTCAACCAGCCTCACTGAGCTGCTATTCGGAGAATAATATCAAGAAGCCCCTTGCAGACCTTGCTTTTCTTTTTAAAGTCAAGTAGATTATAAATCACACCTTTATTTTTTTTAAAAAATTAAAAATATCGTGGCAGGCAAACTGTGATCTATGGGTTTCCATATTTGGTGAAAACGAGGCAATTTTGATTTCCTCGAGAAATTATAGATAAACAAGCCACAGCTTAGTAGGATGCCTGGATCTCTATCGCAGAACAAAACTCTCTTGATTGGGCCTAAGTGAACGTTAATTGTGATGAACGTTACAATTGCAGGCTAAGTCAGCTATGCAATAGCAATAGCAATAGCACTTACTTATATACCGCTTCATAGTGCTTTACAGCCCTCTCTAAGCGGTTTACAGAGTCAGCAT
>JALIGW010000088.1:759003-761503 GCA_023053685.1 Diadophis punctatus similis
ACGACCATTCAGGCAGGCAGACATCTGAATTTTGATTCCGTGATCGTAAATATGAAAAACGGTCATAAGTCACGTCTTTCACTGCCATTGTAACTTCTTCTTCTCTGTGGAACATTTTGGAGATTCCAAAGCTTGTGGCATTTCTGTCATCAAAAATAAAGTGCACCTAGATATACACCCTGGCAGTCCAAGCCTTAAGGCAAAAGTTTCAAAAAACAGGATACCAATAGGCTGTTTCAATCAATCAATCAATCAATCAATCAATCAATCAATCAATCAATTTATTACAGTCATAGACCAGAGACCAGAACAAATAAAAGCACTCAGCAAATATACAGTTAAAGATTCTAGTATAAATGAATATATAACAACTAAAATCTATGATAAAATCCAGTCTGTCAATTACACATGGTCTAACACTATACTAAAATTACAATCCATTAACCGTGTGGCCCGTCGTCAGTTTAATACTAAAAGGGAAAGGAATAAGCAGTGCAAAGGGTTTGCCACATTTGTTATATAACATAACTATAGTGGAGTAGACAAGTTTTTCCGATGAATCCCCAGGGCTACTGCGCTGTTTCTTTTCCTCATCAGATTTTTAGGGAAACCAGCAGCACTGGATTTCGTTCAGACAGCAAAGTTATCTTCTTTCTTTCTTTCTTTCTTTCTTTCTTTCTTTCTTTCTTTCTTTCTTTCTTTCTTTCTTTCTTTCTTTCTTTCTTTCTTTCTTTCTTTCTTTCTTCTTCTTCTTCCTCTTCCTCTTCCTCCTCTTCTTCCTCTTCCTCTTCCTCTTCTTCTTCTTCTTCTTCTTCTTCTTCTTCTTCTTCTTCTTCTTCTTCTTCTTCTTCTTCTTCTTCTTCTTCTTCTTCTTCTTCTTCTTCGCAATAGCAATAGCAATAGCAATAGCACTTAGACTTATATACCGCTTCATAGTGCTTTACAGCCTTCTCTAAGCGGTTTACAGAGTTCAGCATATTGCCCCAACTATCTGGGTCTTCTTCTTCTTCTTCTTCTTCTTCTTCTTCTTCTTCTTCTTCTTCTTCTTCTTCTTCTTCTTCTTCTTCTTCTTCTTCTTCTTCTTCTTCTTCTTCTTCTTCTTCTTCTTCTTCTTCTTCTTCTTCTTCTTCTTCTTCTTCTTCTTCGCAATAGCAATAGCAATAGCAATAGCAATAGCACTTAGACTTATATACCGCTTCATAGTGCTTTACAGCCTTCTCTAAGCGGTTTACAGAGTTCAGCATATTGCCCCAACTATCTGGGTCTTCTTCTTCTTCTTCTTCTTCTTCTTCTTCTTCTTCTTCTTCTTCTTCTTCTTCTTCTTCTTCTTCTTCTTCTTCTTCTTCTTCTTCTTCTTCTTCTTCTTCTTCTTCTTCTTCTTCTTCTTCTTCTTCTTCTCCTCCTCCTCCTCCTCCTCCTCCTCCTCCTCCTCCTCCTCCTCCTCCTTCTTCTTCTTCTTCTGATTTAGTTCTACGACAGAATGTCTTTTGGTTAGGACCCAATTAAGGTATTTTAACAAACTCCCTGTCAGCCCTGGAGGCCATCTTTTCCTTTGCATCTTCAGGGCTGCCACATTTAATGCTGTGGGAAACTGGGAGGTGAGATTACATGGAGTTGCTGGGTTATCTAGCCATAATAACATTTTTGTCTCTGAGAGTCAAGGACATCTGGCCTGCCTGCACCTGGAGTTGCCTGACTGGGAGGCATCTCCAGTGGGGATGCTGCATTGATTGGACCATGTGATGGACATGGGTGGGTGCAGGAGAAGGGATTTGGGCTTTCTTTTGGGTGGGGAAAACCTGGAAAATCTTTCAGATTCGGGTTTTCCCAGATCTCTAATAAAGTGGAACGTTGCCTCGGAGTCTCCTTTCGTCGAGGGTGTTACTTGGAACCCTGACACTCCTAAAAGTTGAAAGAGCTCTTTCTGCTGCCTAAGTAGCACCATTTTCCCCATAATTATTTCGCCACCCAGCCTTCTTTTGTTCCTCGGTGAACACTTGTTTTAAAAAATAATAATAAGCATCCAAAAATAAAAAAGTGACCTTTACATCATTCAGAACAGCTGCACAATAATGTGACACACACATACCCAAAATGAGAGAGAGAGAGAGAGAGAGAGAGAGAGAGAGAGAGAGAGAGAGAGAGAGAGAGAGAGAGAGAGAAGGGGGAGGGGGAGAGAGGGAGAGAGAGGGGGAGAGAGGAAGAGAAAGAGAGAGAGAGGGAGGGAGAGAGAGAGAGAGAGGGAGAGAGGGAGGGAGAGAGAGAGAGAGGGAGAGAGGGGAGGAGGGGGAGAGGGAGGGATGGAGGGAGAGAGAGAGAGGGAGAGAGAGAGAAGAGAGAGAGAAGAGAGAGAGAGAGAGAGAGAGAAGGGGGAGGGGGAGAGAGGGAGAGAGAGGGGGAGAGAGGAAGAGAAAGAGAGAGGGAGGGAGGGGGAGAGAGAGAAAGAGAGAGAGGGAGAGAGGGGAGGAGGGGGAGAGGGAGGGATGGAGGGAGAGAGAGA
>JALIGW010000088.1:764003-846503 GCA_023053685.1 Diadophis punctatus similis
GAGGGAGGGAGGGAGGGAGAAGTCTAAGAACCATGGCTTAAACTGTGAAGAAAAAAGGAGAAAAATACAAAAAGAATTAAAACATGCTCTATGATAATACAATGTAAGAGAGGAAAGAAATACTTTGTTTGCCTGGTTATTATTTTTTTTAGTTTCACATACCGAGTGCTCCAAGCCAAAGTGCCAAAGTTGACATTTTCATTTGCATATTTAGCAATTATGTAGTTTTGTTTGTTTTTTTGTTTGTTTTTTTAAAAAAATAGTCTCTGGCAAGATTCTTCCAGGATACGTTTCTCAAGGACAGTTCCCCACCCTGAAAACAGACAAAGACCCCCCCTCCTCTTTGTTTTGAGGAGCTTTTTATCCTTTGTGCAAATTAGAACAGAGCTTGTGAAATTTTTACTGGGGTTTCAGAACGGCATATACTTTGGGTCAAGGTTTTCATTTCCGAGAATGAATCAAGCCCAGTATCTATCAGAAAGGTATGAACAAAAGGGAATAAGGAAAAGATGGGTTTGGATTGTTAACGGCACAGCTGTGTGTGTTTTGGGTCTGATTTTTTTTTCTTTTCTTTTTTTTTTTTGAAATTACAATAGGTAGTAAGATATCGGGAGATATACAGTATGTCCAGCTAAAAGATTCACAGTTTAAGTTATTACCACTGTTAGTGACGGTTGCTCAAAGTTATTGAGACCATCCAGTCGTGATATATAGCTTGGCACATCTGGAATTGTTTTGCCCAATACACATTGTCAGTGTGTATTGACAATGAAACTTTCATCATGCAACTCAAGCCGGCATCTTAGCATTGTGAACCTGTCCCTGAGAAAATCCCTATTTCAAGGAAGTTTGAGTTAGAAACTGAAAGAGCAAAGTCTTTCATGAAGAGGTGAGACTCTTCTTCTTTGAAAACTAAATATTACTGTTTAGTAATAATAGCCATGTTGTCAGTACTGAAGCTGGCCTGCGGGAGTTTTCAGAGTCGGTTTTCACTAGATATGTGCCAATACGATGTTTCCAATAAAAGTAATCTTTGAGGAATTCAATTGCCTGGGAGTCTTTAGATTTAGATTTATTATTAGAGTTGGAAGGGACCTTGTAGGTCATCTAGTCCAACCCCCTGCTCAAGCAGGAGTTCCTACACCATTTGAGACAGATGGCAGTCCAGTCTCCCCTTGAAGGTCGCAAGTGTTGGGGCTCTCGTAACCTCCGCAGGCAACTTCTGTTCCACTGGTTGATCGCTCTCACTGTCAGAAAGTTTCTCCTCACTTCCAGGTTGAATCTCTCCTTGGTCAGCTTCCATCCGTTATTCCTTGTTTGGCTTTCTGGTGCCATAGAGAACAGCCTGACCCCCTTCCTCTCTGTGGCATCCCCTCAAGTATTGGAACACTGCTATCTCTGTGCTATCTCTGGCGAAGAGAAGGACCAGGGGTGACATGATAGTAGTGTTCCAATACTCTCTTCCTTGCAATGGATTTATTACTTGGAACCCTGACACACGTCTTCGCTCAGCTCTATCAACACAGGTATAAATTTGAATAGACCCAAAGAAGGGAGCCATTCTCGACTTTGGTACCTGCCTAACACCCATAATCTAATTTACTCCATAAGGGAGTTGGCTGAACTTCTTTTCTAATCTAATTTCCCTAACCAAGGGTCATCGAGTTTGTAATATAATATTCTTCTACTCAGATCTGGCAGCAATTGAAAAATGACAGTGATATGTCATAGCCGCACGCAATAGCTGCTTAGACTTTTAATAACACCGAACCATTTTCTGCAGCTAGCACTACTCAAAGGTGTGCGGAGTCACATTCGTTGCGCTTCGTCCTTACAATCAGGCGGGATTAAAAAGCGAAGCACAGTGGGCTTTGTCACAGATCACCCGCTTCAACTTAAAACAGTTGTACAGGTTTGCCTCAAGCATCTACCTTATCATCACGCGTCTTGCGTGGGGAAGAACTGATATAGCAATACATCACATTTTTATTTTAATTTTTTTATTTTCTCACTTTTCTTTCTCCTGTTCTTCTTCGAGATAATGAAAAAGAGATTGGTTTTTCCAGAGGGGAAAGGAAAATCCAATGACATTCTGTCAGGTGGGATGCAGTAACTATTTTCTAGTTATCCTGGTTGTGAAGTAACCGATGTGCGCTCAGGAACATAAGCTGTCAGGGTTCCAAGTAACAGCCTGGATGAAACCAAAACTCCAAGGCCAGAGGCTTCCTCAAAGTATAGATTTATTAGGCATGTCATACTGGCATGGCTGGTGAAAACCTGACTCTGAATCTCCCCGGGTTTTCCCCACCCAACTCAAAATCCAAAGTTCTTCGCCCCATTACACACAACCATCACATGCCTCAATCAGGTTGTAGTCCCAAACCCGGATGACTCCCATCCACGCCCCGCCAGGTGCTGGCGAGTGTGTCCTTGGTTCCCAGGAGAAAGAATGTTATTTTGGCTACATATTCCCCTCAGCTATCTCTACTCCGCCCTCCCTTTACCACAGCTCTATCCAGCCTCACTGTGGCAACCCTGAAAATGTTCCAAGATGGCTCCCCATTGACACCAGCGCTGGGTTGCTCCCGGTTTGGCCTGGTTCTGCGAACCGATAGTGGTGGGGGTGGGAGGCTCTGCTCACCCGCCCGGGATGCTTCTGTGCATGCGCAGAAGCAGACCACGCACAAACCAGTAGTAATGGGTTTTAGAACCCACTATTGATTGACACGTGCTTTCATTTTATCATGCGCTCTCTCTCCTCCCTCCCTCTCTCTCTCTCTCTCTCTCTCTCTCTCTCTCTCTCTCTCTCTCTTTCTTTCTCTGTGTCTCTTTCTCTTTCTCTCTCTCTCTCTCACTCTCTCTCTCTCACTCTCACTCACTCTCTCTGTCTCTGTCTCTCTCTCTCTCTCTTTCTCTGTGTCTCTTTCTCTGTCTCTGTCTCTGTCTCTGTCTCTCTGTCTCTCTGTCTCTGTCTCTGTCTCTGTCTCTGTCTCTGTCTCTGTCTCTGTCTCTCTCTCTCTCTCTCTCTCTCTCTCTCTCTCTCTCTGCAGCCTGTTTCCTATGGTTCATTTAAATTCTAAGGGAAGACATCGGGAATGCCTTTTTCTCAAGGAGCTTTTTTTAGAAGAGAGAGGAGGGAAAAGCATTTAAGCAGGCTGCACTGATGGAGAGATGGGGAACAGGGGAAAAAATATCTTTAGTACCCTCTGTTTCTTTGCAGCAGTAAAGGGAGAAATAAAACACTATTAAAAGAATTCCCAGACTATCCTGAGAATAAACAGAAAAACAAATGTTTTTCACAAGGGAAAGAAACATTAAGGAAATGAGAAGAGAGATTTAAATATCCAGGATAACCAACTCCAAATGATATCTTCTTGCAGACTGCCGATCTGACCACAAAAGACTGACCACTGTACTTAATGTTATACAGGTAGTCCTAAACTTATAAATAGTTCATTTAATGACTGTTCAAAGTTACAATGGCACTGGGAAAATTGAGTTAGGATCGTTTTTCATGCTTAACGACAATTTGCAGCATCTTCTGATCAGGTGACCCAAATTCAAAATGGACTCATATTTATGACGATTGCCGTGTTCCAGGATTGTGCGATCACTTTTTGTAACCTCCTAACAAGCAAGCTCAACGGGGAAGCCAGATCCGCTTAACAACCCTGCTACTGACTGAACAACTGCAGTGATTTACTTAACAACTGTGGCAAGAAAGGTCATAAGATGGAGCAAAACTCACTGAATAAATGTTTCACTTAGCAACGGAGGTTTGGGGCACAATTGCAGTCATAAGTCAAGGACTACCTAGATGTACGTAGATGGATTTTTGACGCCTCTTCTGTTTTTTTGTACACAACAGCAACAGCGGTGGGTTCGGCGAACTGGTAGCGGTGGGTTCAGCGAACTGGTAGTGGTGTGTTTGGCAAACTGGTAGCAGCGGCAGTGGGAGGCCCCGCCCACCCACCTGGGATGCTTCTGCGCATATGCGCGAACCGGTAGCAATGGGATTTTGAACCCACTACTGAACAGCAACCTTGTGAAGTAGATTGGGCTGGAAGAGAAAGACCAGCCCAGAGTCACCCAGAAGGTTTAAAATGGATTAGCACTTTTGTCTTTGTAGTCTCAATCCAGCACCATAGCTAGCTCTCTTTTTATCCTTTGATCTGTTAGAAAATATTTACTCATTGTGGTCTTTTCCCTTCCTTTGCTTGGCATGTCCTGAACTGCAGCTATTATAATAAAGTTTAGCAGCAAGTCTATTACAAGAAAGCGTTCCCTCTAGGAACTATAAACAATTCCATATTCTAGTGAAAAATATTCTCCCTGGGCCTGATTTTGCCATGCTTCTGTGCATAGACATCCCAAGCTTTTTAACTTTGTCACACCTCGGGGATATAACAATTTTAAGAGATTAGGCAGTCTTGAAATCAATAGAAAACTTTGTCCTTTGCATTAGTATGAAATTTACCAATTGATTCCCTTCTGTTGTGAGACGGGAGAGAGAAGTCAGCAGATTGGATCATAGGGGTGTTCTTAGTCTGATTTTGAGACATCAAAAGTTTGGGAAAGAACCAGAAGAATGTATTGATAATATCTAAACCAGTGATGGCGAACCTATGGCACGGGTGCCACAGGTGGCACGCGGAGCCATATCTGCCGGCACGCGAGCCGTTGCCCTAGCTCAGCTCCAATGCGCATGTGCGTGCCCGCCAGCTGATTTTTGGCTCACGCAGAGGCTCTGGGAGGGCGATTTCGGCCTCCGGAGGGCCTCCAGGGTGGCAGGGGGAGCGGTTTTGCCCTCCCCAAACTCCAAGAAAGCCTCTGGAGCCTGGGGAGGGCGAAAAATGGGCCCACCGGGCCCACTGGAAGTCGGGAAATGGGGGAGTGGGGGGGGGGGGTCATGCACGCATGTGCAGGAGTGTGGGTCAAGTGAGGGGCTTTGAATTATGGGTGTGGGCACACACGCGCATGCAATAGCGCGCACACGCACTATTTCGGCACCCGAGGAAAAAAAGGTTCGCCATCACTGATCTAAACAGATATCTCACCCAGCCTTATTAATGGAGTCCAAAGCAAAGCTATCTTAAAAATTGAGCTTTTCTGATAACATGCACAAGGCCATCGGAGATGCTAGAAGACAGAATGGCTAATTGCTGGAGGAGGCTGCATCTTCAGATCTTCAAGGGTTTTGAAGACCCAACAGATTCTTGCTTGGCCATTCTTGGTCTCAGCGGCTCTAGCTACCTGCCCTCCAGCTTCTTGTTTGATTGTATTGTTACTGCTGGTTTTGCACAGCAGACCTTCAAGAAACAAAACTACACTGAGATGCTGCTTCCGACAGCCTGGTCCCCTTTGAAGCTCCCATGAAAAATGTTGCTGTAGGACCTCTTCAAAAGTTGCATGAGAATAGCATCTCTCTGCTACTCAAATACACTGCTTTAAGAGCAGTGTTAACCTTAATGAGTAGATCCCTTAAAGCAGTAGCATCTCTTCTCCCCACCACACAGATGTATGGTACCCCACTCTCCTTCAAAACAACAACAACACCCCAACAACAACAGGTCCTGATCTTATAGCAGGACTGTGATGCACCAACTTACCTTAGATAGATACTGTTCTTCTAGACCATGGGTAGGCAAAGTTGGCTCTTCTATGACTCGTGGACTTCAACTCCCAGACTTTCTGAGCCAATCATGCTAGCTCAGGAATTCTGGGAGTTGAAGTCCATGAGTCATAGAAGAGCCAACTTTGCCTACCCCTGTTCTAGGCAATCTGTAAATGCCCATGTGGTCTTTCTGGGCCAAGCTTCAGTTGCAATCTCTTTCGTATAGAATCAAATTAAAGGAAACATCTCAATGGGTGAAATTCACTGGTTAATTAAACAGGACCCTCAAGAAGGGCTACCTCCTTTGCTTGCCCACCTGCTGCTCCTGCAGAAGAGTAGCCCACATTGACTCAAAGCATCTGCATGTCTGCCTATTAGTGGGTAAATGGGTTTTGAGCGGGTCCCTCTGTTCTCAATTATGATTTATGATCTGACTATAAAACGGAGAGCTGATTTACATAACATCTGTAATTGCTGCTTTGGTCCCCATCGTGCAGAGTATGCTTCCTCGTTGGTTTGTCGGTGAGAGCTGTTGAGCAGGAGTACTTCCCAGCTTGGAGTGGGCTGAAGAGAGATAAATATGGTTTTTGTGGAGATCTTCGCTCTTGAATGTCATTCGGAGGGAAGACAAGTGCTTGCTAATAAGTGGAGGCTAATAAAAGATCTTCTAAAAACTGTACACCTAGGGACAGGCCAACTTCCCTTAAATTATTATCTCTTTCCCCCCTTCTTTTCAAAGGCACCCCAGATCATGCTTAATATTTTAAACTTTTTATTTATTTATTTATTTATTTTGTTTATTTATATTCCATTTTAATTTGTATAGACAACTGAAGGTGATGAACATATCTAACACTCTTCCATCTTCCTATTTCCCCCACAACACCAACCCTGTGAGCTGAACTGGGCTGAGAGAGAGCAACTGGCTTAAGATCACCCAATCGGCACTCATGCCTAAGGCGGGACTAGAACTCACAGTCTCCCGCTAATTGGCACAAAGTCATCCATTGGGCTTTCACAATTAAGGAAGGACTAGAACTCACAGTATCCTGGTGATTGGCCCAAAGTCATCCATTGGGCTTTCAAGCTTAAGGAAGGACTAGAACTCACAGTCTCTTTGTGATTAGCCCAAAGTCACCCAGATGTTTTTGATAATTAAAGAAGGACTAGAACTCAAAGTCACCCAGTTGGCTTTCATAATTAAGGAAGGCCTAGAACTCACAGTCTCCTGCTGATTGGCCCAAAGTCATCCAGTGGGCTTTCAAGATTAAGGAAGGACTAGAACTCACAGTCTCCTGGTGATTGGCTCAAAGTCATCCATTGGGCTTTCAAGATTAAGGAAGGACTAGAACTCAAAGTCACCCAGATGGCTTTCATAATTAAGGAAGGCCTAGAACTCACAGTCTCCTGGTGATTGGCCCAAAGTCATCCATTGGGCTTTCAAGATTAAGGAAGGCCTAGAACTCACAGTCTCCTGGTGATTGGCCCAAAGTCATCCATTGGGCTTTCAAGATTAAGGAAGGACTAGAACTCACAGTCTCCTGGTGATTGGCCCAAAGTCATCCATTGGGCTTTCAAGATTAAGGAAGGATTAGAAAGCAAAGACTCCTTGGTTTTTAGCTTGGTGCCTTAACCACTAGACCAAACTGATCTAAATCCAAATGTAGCACAAACCCAGCTAGCTTCTGCATGTAGATCTTTCTTCTGTGTATTGCAAACGGTCACATTCTCCCAGCTGGGGGTCACCTATAACTTTCCCAGTACAAAGGACAAGTGGTAAGTCCTTTCCTATTTCTCCTGTGGTTCAAGGCCAGCATTTAAAATTCAGAATCATTGAATAATGGCCACTAGCCTCCACTTGCTGCCATCATTGATAAGATTGTGCCCTCTAATTAAGCCAAACGAGATAGCAAGAGCACACTGACATTGTTAACTTAACGACCCAGTACCACATTACTTAAAACTTCTTTGAAGAGGAAGTTAATTGTAATAAATAGGAGGGGGTGGAATGAAAGAATGTGAATGACCTACAGCGTAAGCCTGGGATCCTTCTTTGTATGTCTAGCTAATTCAGCATTCATGTTAATGCCACTGAATATAATTAATCAATTTGGTATTTAAATGGATTACCATTTATATCCAGTGCTGCCTTTTGGATGAAGTGACAGCCATGTTCTGAAAGAAAATCAGCAATTCTCCTGTTTTTTTTTAATATATGCTGGATAAAAAGTTGCAGATAGGGATTGCACGAGAGTGCTCTTAATTTGGAAGAGTCGGGCAATATGGCTGACACCATATAGAACAGAATTTCCTTGAATAGAATAGGATAGGATAGGATAGGATAGGATAGGATAGAATAGAATAGAATAGAATAGAATAGAATAGAATAGAATAGAATAGAATAGAATTTTTTATTGGCCAAATGTGATTGGACACACAAGGAATTTGTCTTTGGTGCATATGCTCTCAGTGTACATAAAAAGACAAGATACATTCGTCAAGAATCATAAGGTACAACACTTAATGATAGTCCGGGTGCAAATAAGCAATCAAATCATATTAGGTACCAGTCAATATAAATTGTAAATTGGTCAGCTCTTAAATCATTACCCTGACATCTTTTTTCTCTCCTTGCTCCCCATGACAATGGCCATAGCACCTTTCTTAAGAAGAAAGTCCTTCTAATGTCCTTGTCAGCCCCGGGGTCGCCGGGGCTGTCATTCGAAGGGGTATCAGGAGCTGCCAAATGAGAAGTGCATCCATGCCCACAGAAACCTGCACCGGAAGCCATGCCTGCTGGAAGCCCACCGGAAGCCCACAGGCTGCAAAGCTGAATCATGCAGAGCTCACCAAAGGCTGGATGGGCTAGGCCCATCATGAGCAGCTGCTGCGGGGTGGACCAGATGGGCAATGGAGCTGAAGATGGCATGGCCTATCCGAGGGAGTGAACAGCTGCAATGTCATTACCAGATGGGCGGCACATGAGGGGTGGAGGTTATAGGGGGCAGGGCCCAGGGGGTGGAACTATGGGGGGGTGGAGTGATGGCTATTTAAGGGGTGGAGGCAGGGGTGAAATCCAGCATGTTCTGATAGGTTCTGGAGAACCGGTAGTGGAAATTTTGAGTAGTTTGGAGAACTGGCAAATACCACCTCTGGCTGGCCCCAGAGTGGGGAGGGAATGGAGATTTTACAGTATCCTTCCCCTGCCATGCCCACAAGCCACGCTCACAGAACCGGTAGGGAAAAATTTTGAATTTCACCCCTGGGTGGAGAGATAAACCATGTTAGCACTGACTTTGCTTGTTTTACTATTTGTCACTCTGTGCGGGGTTTTGCAGCTTGTCAGATAAAAGTTTTCCAGTTACCCAGTTGTCTGAACTCCTTGCTGAATGCCGGAACGTGACAGTCCTACAAAAATCCTGCTGCTGTACACAGTCGTCTGCAGCTGCCTACTGGATTTGATGGAATCACCACTGCTCATGTACAGTATATTAAAAGCTTCAAATGCACGCAAGCTATTATCTGCAGGGTTGCAAGTAATAACACTGGCTGTGAATCACAGCAATCCGAACATGAACGGAACAGACTTAAGCATGGAATGAGTTGCCAAGCTCTTTTATATATTAATTTTCTTTGATGACCCGCAGCCACAGACTTAATGCAATGGATAGCCCTCTTTGCTTTTATTTTTAGCTAATGGCGGATTGGGTTGGGGTTCTTTTTTTAAAAGAACGTCCAAACAGACCCACCGAGTTCCTTTCCAGCAATTACAATCAATCATATTAATCTGCCTTGAGACTTTTACAGTCACTGGGAGCCGAATCAAACATTCCATTCCGAAGGTCCTACCTTGATATTTCTTTGCACGTTCGTTTTGCCTGTAGGCCTCCAGATAGTTAAAAAGAAAGAAATGGAGAGGCCCAGCAGGATTCAGTCTGACATATCTACATAGCTCCCTTCCAAAAATTGCAGCTCTCTTTGCCAAGTCTTTATCAAGGGTCTCCAGTTAAACTTCTGAGCAAGGAATAGACACGTTTCGTCTCTGTTGCATGTAGAGATTATTCTACGTGAATAAAAATGAAGGGATTATGAGCATTAAGGCTTGATGGAGCAATCATATGACATGAACTTCTGTTGTGTTGAAAAATTAAAGTTTCACTTTCTTTGTGAGGAGTGCCTGTAAGCAGGGGCACCCACAGCAGACAGAGGTTATATGAGAATATGTTTTTTTTCCTAATCTCCGTATAAGAGGAACATCTAAGGAGCATGTGACCCACAGTCTCCACCTCTCCTAAGCCACAGGGACAGAGTCTTTCTGTCAATGGTATCCTTTTATACTTGCCATACAAGATGGCCGATGGAAGCTCATGGCACCGTGCGAGTGAAAATGCTTTCCGGTGGTTTGCTGACGCCAACTGACTAAGAGAGCTGGCAGGAGCAACAACACATCTAATGGCATCTGGAGCCAGAAACAGCGGAGCTTTCCCTAAGTCCGCCTGCCTTTCAATGTCCTCCACTCTTTGTGGCAATTGAACCATTTCCACACGACCTGCTTCTGCAGACTTTTGAGGATCCGGTGGCAGGACAAGGTGCCAGACACAGAAGGCCTCTCCAGAGCAGGCCTGCCATCCGTTCACACCCTGCTGATGAAAGCCCAGACACGCTGGGCAGGCCATGTTGCAAGGATGCCAGATCATCGCATCACTAAACAGCTCCTCTATGGTGAGCTGTCTCAAGGAAAGCGATCACACGGGGGACAAAGGAAGCAATACAAAGACATGTTGAAAGCCTCTCCCAAGTCCCCGGATATCGACACCACCTCCTGGCACAAGATCAATCGACATGGCACACGTTGATCCACCAAGACTGCCAGACATTTTAAGACAGAGGGACAGCCATAGCACAAGAGAAGCAACCACTTCGCAAAGCCAGAGCTAGAGGTGGGTTCCTCCCGGTTTGGACCGGTTCTCCTGAACTGGTAGCAAGCCGCTGGTGATGTCACGATGACATCACGGAACTGGTTCTGTTGGTGCCAGTCCGTGGACACCGCCATCTTTTTTGGGGGGTGGATTTTTTTTATTTTGGGGGGGATTTTTTCTGGGGTTTTTTTCTTCTGCGCATGTGCAGAAGCTGAGTTTCCAGCACTGCGCATGTGTCGCCATTCTGTTTTTTGGAATTTTTTTTAAAAAAATTCGGCACTGTGCATGCGCACGTGTGTGATGCGCGCACATGCCCACATGGCACAGGAGGAAGTGAACTGGCAGCGAGGTAAGTTAGGAACCCACCCCTGGCCAAACCTGCAAATGCTGCAACAAGGGTGCCCACATATGTCTTCCCGACATGTGGCAGAACATCCTGTGCCCATATAGGCCTTACCAGCCACCTGTGGACACACCATGGACAGCCTACAACCCATTAGATATCAAGGTCCTCTTTGAACACGATGGACGAACATCAAGTATAGTAGACTTTACACATCCCTAGTATGGAAAGGTCACATTGGAACCTGTTTGACTTTGGAATGCAGGTATTGTCAACAAAACAGTCTTCTTTTTTTATCAAGGACTCACTTTCTCCCTTTGTGCAAAGCCCATAATTAGACTCTTGCTAGATAATAGCACTTGGAATTATTATTTACAGCCCCTTTCTACACGCCACTGTGCTGGGCTGCGAGAAAAATGACTCCCTACTTTGAATGTTCACACCAGTTCAGTTGAGTCTCTCAAAAGTCCTGCCTCGTCCTTCTGCATCAATTATACGTTACAGGTGCCATTCACACTTATACTGTAATCATAACTAACAGCACCTTACATGGACAATTTTTTTATTGTTATTATTATTCAAGGTCACCCACTATTTTGCTGGGCCTGCAGGAGATCGGCTGCCCTAAATTGTTCTTCGTTTCTTTCTCTTGGCATAAAACGTATAAACTGTGATTTTTTTTCCCCCCTTCAAAAAGGCAATCCAACATTGCGCCAGCATTTGGGGCGCAACGTCCTTCAAGCTTTCATTAGAAAAATGTGCTTGAAGTTTTGCAGGTAGCTAGGTTCTCCCTATAATAGTGATGGTTAAACTTTTTGGTGCCAAGTGCCCAAAGTGCACACATTTATACGTGCACTTGTGCCCGAACCTCCAAAATGCAATGCGAGCACCCCCCATGCATGTGCCCTGCCTCCCCTCGGCCATTTTTGGCTTCCAGGTTGGTGCAGGAGGCCTTCCAGGCCCAAAACAAGATTGCAGGGGGGGCACACGCATGTGAACCCCCAAAATGTAATGCGAGTGCCCCCCGCACATGCACCCCACCCCACGCATGCACATGTGCATCCCCGCATGTGCCCCGGCCCCCGCATGTGTAGCAGAGACCCAAAGACCAGCTTCCCAGCAGGAGGCACATGCGCATGTGCGGTGGAACTGGGTTGGGCGAACGGCTGGCGTGCCCGCAGAAAGGGCTCTGCGTGCCACCTGTGGCACACATGCTATAGGTTCGCTATCACGGCCCTATAAAATTGAGAGAAATAATCTATATTCAATCCCTAGTGAGATGGTGGGGTTTTATCTATTCTTTTATCAATTTTTTCTATTTTTCTTGTTTGCTTCTTAGTAATTTTTAAATGGAGGGAAACTGGTAAACGTGCATTCATTGCTGTTTGCTAGTTTCCCTGAGGCCCAAAAGGTTTGGCTGCAAGTTTTCCCATACATTGAGTTTTTGCTTACAGTTTTTATAGAAAGGAAGCATCAAGCTATCCAAGATATATGCCTCTTCTATATGCATTTATACTAAATGGATAAACTTTAGGAAGTAGAACTTACATTTTTTGTATAAGTGTGATGTTTTAAGCCGAGGATAACAGACCTGACGTACTTGGTTCAGTGCTAACAATCCAGATATTATTGTATTAAAGTATATCACTTTACTATCATTGAAATCGGTGGCAAATTACTGCACAATATAGCTACTTATACGGTAAGAGAGAGAGAGAGAGAGAAAGAGAGGGAGAGAGGGAGAGAAAGGGAGAGAGAGAGACATACACAGAGAGAGAGACATACAGAGAGAGAGACAAAGAGAGAGAGAGAGAGAGAGAGAGACAGAGAGAGTGACATACAGAGAGAGAGAGAGACATAGAGAGAGAGAGAGACACAGAGAGAGACAGAGAGAGAGAGACAGAGAGAGACAGAGAGACAGAGAGAGACAGAGAGAAAGAGACAGAGAGAGAGAGAGACAGAGAGAGAGACATACAGAGAGAGAGAGAGAGAGAGAGAGAGAGAGACAGAGAGAGACAGAGAGAGAGACAGACACACACACACACATAGACAGACACACACAGAGAGAGACAGAGAGAGACAGAGAGAGACACAAACACACACACACACACACACATACACACACACAGAGACAGAGAGACAGAGACAAAGACAAAGACAGAGACAGAGAGACACATAGAGAGAGAGACAGAGACATAGTGGGGGGGACGGACAGAGAGAGAGACCTTGCTGAATGGTGAAATATATGCTTTGCATATATTTCTGTCCCTAACATAGACTGGTAAAACGGTTTCTGTAACCAAAACATCTGGAGCACCCAAAAAATAAAAAAGGCATTGACAAAGTTACCCTTAGTCATTCTTCTGCCTGGTGTTTTTTTGTTTGGCTCAACCTGGTCCTACAAATATCTTCTTCCCTGTACTTTACGAAAGCCGTCAGACTCCAAGAACACACCTAAGTTCCTCCAAAGAGCTTGAAACCTTTCAAAGAAAGGTGCCCACTCAGCGTGACAAACGAAGGAGTGAGACCCAGGTATATCTCCACCTCCCCTGGAAAGAAATGGGGAGGATTTTTCCCTCTTCCCTCCTGATTAACTTGCCTAATTAATTCTATGATGTATCAGCTTTCGTGGTTTAATTCAGAGTTGTCAGACTGCAGTCGTTTTTTGAAATAATACATTCCGTAAGGTTAATTGCATTTAGGAAAGACTATTTTTTTCCCCTACTGGGAAAGAGTGACTTCAGGCTGATAAAAACTGAAAAGAGAGCCTCCCTGCCTGACAAACTGAAATAGATAGAATAGGCTGAGGCTGAAGGAATTGATGAAGATGTTTGCCATCTCACACTGCATTGGTAAAGCAATTATGGATCTTTAATTTTGTTTTTGTTTTGCTTTTTTTAAACTTTCCCCCTCCCCCAATCAGATTAACAGAGTCGGAAGGGAACTTGCAGGTCATCTAGTCCAACCCCCTGCCCAAGCAGGAGACCCTTACATCTGCCTCTGCCTAGGATCGAACACACAACCTCCTGATTGTGAGGCAAGAGCTCTACCTCTAGGCCACAGCAGCTGGGTAATCTCGTGACTTTTATTGTTGTATCAATGCATAAAATGTGCAGAAAAATAAAAATAGGAAATTAAGGGGAGGAAAAAGAGAGGGGGGAAGACAATCTGAGGTACAAAGGAAAAAAGAAAAAGGCATTGACTTCCCATTTTTTTTAGCACTGTACAAGATAACAACATTACAGCCTCAACTTTTTTACTTTTACACATTAGTACATAACTAGCCATTCCTATAACAACAATTTATCTAATTGGCAAAACCAGAGTCAAAAGTTTCATTTTTTTTCATCACAAGCACAGAATCCAAAAGTAATATCCAAATCAAAAATAATTAAATATATTATCCTCTTTGAATAAAATAATCAATGTAACCAAATCTTAGCCTAAAGTTTGAAAATGTATTTTCCTTTATATATATAGCTTCAGTAATTCCTAAAGTTTGTAAAATATTATTGAATATTTTCAATATATATATAGCTACCCTGTTTCTCCCAAAATAAGACATCCCCTGATAATAAGCCCAATCGAGCTTTTGAGTGCATTGCAATAAGGCCAAGCGCTTATTTCAGGGTTCAAAAAAATATAAGGCAGGGTCTTATTTTCGGGGAAACACGGTATATATATATAGCTTCAGTAATTCCTAAAGTTTGCAAAATATTATTGAAAGTGCATTTGAAAGTATCTATGTTAAGAGAAAGTTAAAGAAAAAGATGTATTAGCTTCAAGAAAAGTTTAAAGTTTTAAAAAGGATGTATACAAGAAGAAATATATATTCTACGTGGGTAACTTGGAGGGAGTGATCTAAATTTAATGAGTTAATTGGAGTTAGTTGAAATTTCATTGGTCTGAAATGAGCTTTAAAGTATGCATGTTAAGAAGTTTTTTTTTTAAAAAAAGATGCATTAGAAAGTTTTGATTTTGGAAATGCTTTTAAAAAAAGTTTAGTGTTTTAAAATGGATGGACCAAAAATATTTCTCTTTTAAGGTTAAAGAATCTGAATGAATACAGTGAATTTTATTAATATAAATGGTGATTGTTTATAAAGATTAAGATCTAACATCAAGTGCAAATGGAAATACATGTTATTTCCAGAGCAAGAAAAATAAAACACAATCTTAAATTTTGTATGTGCATATGTTTATGGTACTGGTACAACTATACCCTTTTTAGAAGTAAATGGATTTCGAGTTTCCCAAAATTCTAAATTTGTGAACATTTCACAGCTTTATAGAAGAGTTGCACCATTTAAAGGAGAGGAAAAGTGTGTTTTCCATGAACAACAAACTACACATTATCAATACTTTAGCAATAGCAATAGCACTTAGATTTATATACCACTTCACAGTGCTTTACAGCCCTCTCTAAGCGGTTTACAGAGTCAACATATTGCCCCCAACAATCTGGGTCCTCATTTTACCCACCTCTGAAGGATGGAAGGCTGAGTCAACCTTGAACCTGATGAGATTCAATCTGTCAAACTGATGGTAGCAAGTGATCTGCACTCTAACCACTGCGCCACTGCGGCTCTAGTTCTTTGTTCTCTGATAGCTGACATTAACTTAAATATTTAGGAGTCAAAATACAGTTCCTAGGGGAAATGTTTCATGTTTAAGATTACCACTAACACTTCTCGATGTGAGTCTGAAATTAATCAGGAGAAAATCTATAATTGATTACAGAATAATATAAACAAAGGAAAAATCAGCAGGAAACATCTGGGTTTCTAACATGAAACCTAATATCTAAGCAGAAAAAAAACACCACCCTCTCTAGAATTTGATAAATAATCAATACAACATTGCAACAAATTCTTCTGCATAATTGAATAATGATAGACCCTAATTTTATTTATGGCAAAAATAAAACGTTACCCATTCTGTTCCTGCAGTCTTCTTGAATTGATTATGTTGATGTGCTGTCAAGTCAGTGTCAAATGTTAGACTTCATAAAGACCAATTTTCTCCAGGACATTCGAGATTTCAGGTCTCCCAATGGTACAATCCGTTGCCACTGTAATTCAATCCATCCACAGTCACTGGTTGTCTTCTGTTTCCTTCTATCTTTCCCAGCATTATGGACTTTTACAAAAAGTTAGGTTTTCATATAAGTCTGTAGAAAGTTAGCACCCAGCCCTTTCCTAGAAGAATGAAATATGTTGAGAAATATTAAAAAGGCAGAATATTATATTTCCCTGGATGAAAAATGGAGAAACATGTTCTTGGAAAGCAGCCCCCATCTTCCTTAATAGCTCACAGCAGATGTCAGGACTTAAGAGATAAAGAGATAGCTAGCTCTATTCATAAGCAAATTCCCTGCAGCAAGATCTGAACAAAGGTAGGATTAGCCCTCAGCTACAATAGGAAATGCCCAACAAGCCCCTTCATTGCATCAGCAGACCAAACTTCAACCAAACGTAGCTCAGACAAACTCCTAGGATTTGCACATGGCCCTATGGGAGTCTGACAACAGTCAATAGAATACATGTTCTTGCACAGGGACAGGAAGTTCAAGTGCAAAGCCCAAGAGAAGGTATAAATATCGCTTACTCTCAACTCCATGTGGTCAGTTGCCCAGAATCTCCCATGTGCTTCTGCTTCATCAATAAATGGACCCTCTTTCCAATCAGCCTCCAGCCTCCATTTTGTCTCCAGTGCCTTTCTCCTGGCTTGGAACTGAACCAGATGGATATTTCTTCCAACAAGTCCAAAAGTAGAATAATTTGAGCCTGGTCATTTGTGCCTGGAATAAAAAATAAATAAAAGTTTATTTGTCCAACGATCCAATTTTTCTTTACTGCTGCTCAGTGTAGGTGCCACCTTACTTTAACTATGGATCTGTCACACTTTGGGTGACTCTGTAGTATCCATGAAGCCAGGTATCTTGACTGAGTCGTGATAGCTTTTAACGGGTTTCTTTCTTTTTATGGCTATGCTCCTTAGCTTGACCCTCAGATCTTGATTTGGGACTACTGTGCCTTGGTTAAAATAATTCGGAAACAGAAAAGCTTGAATTTTTGTTGCCATTTTGTGATTGGCTTCAGTTCTGCATCCCATGTATGGAAGGATTCACGGTCATATATATGATGATCGTCCATCGTATTTGAAGAGGACCTTGACATCGATCATCACAGGAATTGGGGGAGGATGTCAAGACTTGCACGTGAATTGGATTAAAGTGAGGGAGAGGTGCGCATAGACAGCCTCACTCTCTCTTCCCAGATTCCATCTTGCTCCAATAGCAGGACAAGAGTCGAGACAGTTGGAGATGGGCTGGGCGCAGTGGTTGACCAGGGCGTCTTTCGTGTCTTGCCGTGCTCTTAGCGTACCACATCACTTGCAGAGACCGCCTTCATGACCGTTGTCCTATTCTAGTAGATTTCATCCACTCAGTCTGCCAGAATCTGTCTTCACATGCTCGGGATAGACAAGTCCTGATCTCACCGAAGGTCGATGACCCAATGGCTACTCTCAACCTGGTTTGGCCAGCCTGTTGAAGCTGTTGCCCGGGGTGTGGCCACTGCGCATGCTACAGCTGCTAGGAGCCACAGGTGAGAGCTGAGTGGTAGGTGGGGACCAAAGGTGAACGAGCTTCCCTAAAAGCTGCCCTAACATGAGCTGCCGTAAAAGGACACAACATGCCCCTACACCAGAGGTGCTACCCCTCCCTGAGCACCCCATACACCCCACGATCATATATACCTATGGCACAAAGGGTACCCAAATTCTGGAGGCATCATTGAGTCAAATTATAGAGTTAAGGAACAGCTGATATCATCTATGGAGTTTCTCAATCATCCAAGTCATGGTTGTCCCAAAGGTGAGCTGAACTTCCTTTGTTTTTCCTTGAAGACATTTCACTTTTCATCCAAGAAGCTTCTCCAGTTCTTGGATAAGAAGTGAAACTTCTTCGAGGCAAAGCAAAGAAAGTCCAGCTTGCCTCTTAAAAAAGCACCTTTGGGACTTGATGTCATCATTAGAAGAAACAGAACGAGGAAATAATATTCAGCAAAAATGATGATCCTTCATGTCAGTCTCCATTTATCCTTTTCCTTCTTCTGCAGCAATCTGGCAGGTCCACAATTCTTATTTTAATGCTAGAATTCTTCTTTTATTCTGGCCATGGTTTGCTTGACATCCATTCCAGTTTGCCTTCTTTGAAGCCTCATTGATATGAGGATGGAGTTCCTATTATGTTTTATAACAGGAAGGCACGGGTTGATTCCATTACTTTACTTTGAGACGGTATACATAGAAGAAATAATGAACCAACCAAGGAGCCAGACATGTTAACTAGATGCACACCTACACACCAGCCGATGTGATGAGTCATATTGATTTTATATCTATAACCGCCTAATGCATTTTACAGCAGGATGGTAGGACTTTTTAGAGATGAAAATGCCTTCGGCAAAATCTATCTGGAGTTAAAAAAAAATATATGTATGTTTGTGTGTACAACATAAAAAAGAAATGGCTTTTTCTGGGGTTGATCTCAATTCTAGGGGTTCCCTTGATATGTCCCAGAATAGTTTTCTTGGCCAAAGTACAGAAATGGTTTGCCAGTTCTTTTTTCCTGGGATTTATTCGTGTCTTTATTTATTTATTCCCCATTCTATTCTATTTTTTGGGATTTCCTCAGGATCTCAACGAAGACCCAAACCTGATCTGACTTTATTTAGCATTTATTCTAGATCGGCAGGATCAGTTAGATCCTAGGACCAGTACTGAAAGTTATTTATGTTGATACACAGTTCAGTATCTCCCAGAGGCTTCACTTAAGCATCTGCAACTGGTTTGGATGTTTATCAGGAAAAGTTGCCCGCAAGTTTGATTGACATTAATTGAGGGTCCAAGTCCATTCCCTGGTCCCACTTTCAAAGAAATCTTGTTTATGCACCCTGGTCAAAGTGAAAGTGCTGCTGTTCTCTTTGGAGGAGGATAGGTTTTGATTATGGGATTGGAGGCTAAAACATATGAAGAACGGTTGCTGGAATTGGGTATGTCTAATCTGATGAAAAGAAGGACCAGGAGTGACATAGCAATAGCAATAGCACTTAGACTTATATACCGCTTCACAGTGCTTTACAGCCCTCTCTAAGTGGTTTACAGAGTTCAGCCTATTGCCCCCAACAATCTGGGTCCTCATTTTACTGACCTCGGAAGGATAGAAGGCTGAGTCAACCTTGAGCCGGTGATATTTGAACAGCTGAACTGCTGAACTAGCAGTCAGCTGAAGTAGCCTGCAGTGCTGCACTTTAACCACTGCGCCACCTCGGCTCTTTCAATGATAGTGGTGTTCCAATATCTCAGGGACTGCCACAAAAAGAGAGGGTCAGGCTCAGTGGTGGGTTCCTCCCGGTTCGGACCGGTTTGCCCAAACTGGTAGCAACCCACTGGTAATGTCACTATGATGTCACGGAACCGGTTCGGTCGGTGCCAGTCCGTGGGTGCCGCCATCTTTTTTTTTTTTTGAATTTTTTTGGGGTTTTTTTTGAAAAAAATTTTGGGGGGAGGATTTTTTCTGAGGTTTTTTTTCTTCTGTGCATGCGCAGAAGCCAAGTTTCCAGCACTGCACATACATTGCCATTTTTGGGGGGGAGGGTAGAACAAGAAGCAATGGGTGGAAACTAATCAAGGAGAGAAGCAACTTATAACTAAGGAGAAATTTCCTGACAGTTAGAACAATCAGTGGAACACCTTGCCTCCAGAAGTTGTGAATGCTCCAACACTGGAAGTTTTTAAGAAGATGTTGGATAACCATTTGTCTGAAGTGGTGTAGGGTTTCCTGCCTAAGCAGGGGGTTGGACTAGAAGACCTTCAAGGTCCCTTCCAACTCTGTTATCTGTTATTCTTGAGGGGTGATGGGGTTTCCAGTATTATCTCATGAAAGACTGAAGTTTCTTTTCCTTTGGAGCTAGCTGTACTTAAAGAAGATCCCCATATATGTCTGTACAAGACGGCAAGGAATAAATTCTTGTTTCTTTTAAAAACCAAACTCGACTGCAGGAAATACAACTTCAGCAACAGAGTGGTCAATGCCTGGAATGCACTACCTGACTCTGTGGTTTCTTCCCCAAACCTCCAAAATTTTAACCTTAGACTGTCTACTGTTGACCTCACCCCATTCCTAAGAGGTCTGTAAGGGGCGTGCATAAGCGCACCAGCGTGCCTACCATCCCTGTCCTAATGTACCCTTTTATTTGTATCCATTTCATGTATTAAAAACCATGTTTATACCTATGTCTGTTATCTAGTATATGCTTGAGAAATAAAAAAAATTAAAAAATAAAAGTTACTCATTATTTCTGGAAAGAGGAATATGTAAAGGGGAAGCCAGGAGCGGGGAAAGCAAACTGTGATTTCCTATCCTGCAGTGTAGGCCAAAACAGTGGCATGAAATGAGTTGGGTAAGGAGAAAAATATAAATGCAAGAGAAGTCAGCGAGGAAGCCGTGCTAAGTTGTAATCGATGCTTTTAAACTTTCATAGAGGATCTATAGACCTTTACCCCAAATACATTTTAGACGGACATTGTAATTGACTTCATCCGTCTTGAAAATTGTCATTACAAGTCAGACAGGCTGCCTGCACAATTTCTGCATTTGGAAAATAGCATTAGCAAATGCTGATTGTTAAATGAAATTTTCTAGCCACAGTTTATTCCTGGGAATAAAGACATGATTTCGTTGTGTTTTAAAACATGTGCTGGAAAAATAAAATAAATTAGCAGTCCAGAAAAAGGAAGGATAAAAGCTTAGCAAACACACACACACACACACACACACACACACACACACACACACACACACACACACACACACACAAAACCCCATCCTTAATTCACAAAGATTCACAAAGTTCACAGGATCCAGGCATATTATTTAAATACAGTTAGTCCTATCATCATTGGCCCTTGACAATAAAATCTTCTTCCTTAATGGAAGTTGGAGAACTTCATTCGGTCTCTTTTTGGTAAGCAAACTGATGTAATTTGCAATTAGATGAGCCCATTACGTGGACCAAAACACAAGTATTATCGCTTCAGCTGTGCCTATCTCTAAATTTTGCTATGTGATATATAAAGTATGCATTAGAGGAGAAACTGCATACAGTTTAAGTGCATTCTTATGCTTAAAAATTAGCACAAAATGGAATGCAAGGGATTAATGATTGCTAAGAGTTCATTAATAGGGATGCGGTGGTTCAGTGGCTAAGACGCTGAGCTTGTTGATCGAAAGGTCGGCAGTTCAGCGGTTCGAATCCCTAGCGCCGCGTAACGGAGTAAGCTCCCGTTACTTGTCCCAGCATCTGCCAACTTAGCAGTTCGAAAGCACATAAAAAATGCAAGTAGAAAAATAGGGACCACTTTGGTGGGAAGGTAACAGCGCTCCGTGCGCCTTTGGCATTTAGTCATGCTGGCCAGATGACCACGGAGACAGCGCTGGCTCTTCGGCTTTGTAATGGAGATGAGAACCGCCCCCTAGAGTCGGGAACAACTAGCACATATGTGCGAGGGGAACCTTTCCCTTTTCCTTTAAACATTCATAGCTCATCTCTGTTTTGAATGTCCTCACCTGGCTATCTAGGATGTTTTTGGAGATAGGAAGTTAATGGGCTTCCAAATTAACTCATTTTTCCCCCTGACACAATGGGAGATACCACTACAAGTAAGAAACATATTTTTCTGCATATAAGATGTTTACTGATTCAGTAGCAAATCTCATACCCCCTTTCCTTTCTTTAACCTGAAGCACTTCTGAGGCCTACGAGAGCAGAACATATACTTTTGATAAGCACAGCTGGATCAATGCAGATCGTTGATTCAAAACATCTAAGAAAAATTTGAGTTTGTTTGTTTTACAGAAGTTGCATGCTTGTTAAAAAAATATTTTTTCCATATCAACATACATATTTTGTGGATAATGCATTGACTGGGTCAAGTATTTTTTAAACAATAATCATGCAAATCAGTATGCATAGTCCTAATCTTCCAACTTCAACAATGCTATTCTCTTTTCATAATCCTTTATCATTTTCCCATTAATTCATTTAAACATAAATAACATTTCTTTGCACCATATATTCATTATCCCCTACTAAATACG
This sequence comes from Diadophis punctatus similis, assembly GCA_023053685.1. Classification (NCBI taxonomy): domain Eukaryota; kingdom Metazoa; phylum Chordata; class Lepidosauria; order Squamata; family Dipsadidae; genus Diadophis; species Diadophis punctatus. The sequence goes on from JALIGW010000088.1 coordinate 786,044, forward strand.
GTACTATTATATAATATTTTAAAAATTACTCATTATTTCATCATAACTTCAATATTCCAAATGTGTAGGATTACTAATAATGCCAAATATTAACAATATTTAATCAATCCCAGGAGTGTATCTCAGGATCTCCACAATTTCCAATCCTTAATATTTTGAATTCACAATATACTTTAACACACTGTAAATGTTAATAATGCAATTAAATTTCCTAATCCTAAATTCCCATCTACTAGTCTTAACTATATATATATATATATATATATATATATATATATATATATATATATATATATATATATATATATATATATATATATATATATATATATATATATATATATATATATATATATATATATATATATATATATATATATATATATATATATATATATATATATATAAATATAAAACTATTTTCCCTGTTAGTATTTTCCCATTTTATTAATATATCTTCTCATTATCCATCATCTCTAAACCTTTCTAAGATCCCATCATTTATTGAAGTAGTATACTAATATTTCACACAAATACAGTATTTTTTGGAGTAGAAGACGCACCGGAGTATAAAATGCATCTTAGTTTTTGGGGAGGAAAATAGGGGAAAAAATCTGCCTACCAGGTATTCAGCTGGCTAGCGTCCTTAGTCTGGTCAGCTTCAGCACATTATTTTATCCCCTGGTTAGAGCTTAAAAAAACCTTATTTGGAGCGAGTAGCAATGAAAAAAAGCCTGCAAAGACTTAGGGCTGGAATAAACCTCCTTCGGAGTGAGTAGCAATAAAAAAGCCTGCAAGCAGGTAAGAGCTGGGAAGATCGTTAGCGCCTTGTTAGGGCTGGAAAAAAAAGCTTCGAAAAAGCTATATTCGGAGTATAAGACGCACCCAAATTTTTAGCCTCTTTTAGGGGGGGGGGAAAGGTGCATCTTATACTCTGAAAATATGGTGTACAGAGAGGAGAGTGGAGAGCAATTCCTGCTTTAAAATCCCTTTCCTTAGAGGCCGATTTTAAAAAAAGGTAAAAGAGTCCCTGTGGATTTTATTCGTTGCCAATTATAGGGGGCGGTTTTCATCTGTTTCAAGGCCATTCAGACAGCGCTGTCGGAAGCCATTTTCATGGTTATGTGGCGAGCATGACATCATGGAGCACTGTTACCTTCCCATTGAAGTGGTACCTATTTATCTACTTGCATTTGCATGCTTTTGAACTGCTAGGTTGGCAGGAGCTGGGGTGAGGATGAGAACTCACCCCGTCACATGGCGCTTGGGTCTCGAACCTGGACTGCCAACTTTCCAGCTGACAAGCCCAGTGTCTTAAACGCTGAGCCATCATGCCAGCTTAGAAGCTTATATTCCTACATTATTTAGGGCAAAATTGCTAACAGTTTTTGATCCATGTAATCTGGGTCCTTAGGTATAGCAACTTCCCACATCACTAAAAACTTCATAATTTTATGGGAGGGAAATCTCTACTAATTCTACTATCTATTCAAGATTCCATCCACCTTGCTCAAGTCACATAATTATGCAATTATTCCCTTTGATGGTGGCAAATATGTTCCAGAGTTAGAAATATAAGAACTATGATATAGGTTAATTTCAGCATGAAATGAGGATATTACAAATGAAATCTACATAGCTATTTATACATCTGTCTTCACATTTATTATTACATCATTTTAACTAACAAAAATCAGGGGGGGGGAAATCAGATTGCCAACAAAAATCATTTCAGAATCGCTTCACAAAATTCCATAGCTATTACAAACCAAAATGTCAGGACAATAATTAACTTGACTCTTATTACCTATGGCTTTAAATGTCCTTTTGTTACGATGAACAAAACCTTAATACCGAAAGATACACCCATGCAATATAACTATATTGCTTTTGTTCAACTAGCAAAAAAATATAATGGTGAAGCCATAGAACTGGCAGAAATAGCAAACTTTGTCAGTGATTAGAAGTTGGGCATACTTAAGAGGCCAGACAAGGAGATTACAAGTGGTCAAAACAAAATGAAACAGTAAAAAGAATTCTGGAGATGAATCAGTTTCTTCTCCTCACCATTTGCACTTTTTTTTTTTTACTATTCAGCCTACTCATGCACAGGAATAGACACATGCTGTTGGAATTAGTAATTACTAATTGGATCTATTCTTGGAAATAGTAATAATATGGAAGAATTCAAATTAATGGCCTTCTAATCATCACTGTGACACGTTGTTCTTGTATCTGGGTAGAGAGGAAGATGATAGTCCATAATAAGAAGACTTGAAGAGTCTTGAAGAGACAGGTTTTCATTATTCAGTGTCTACATTCCCAAAGCGTGGCGATGATATGATTCGGTGGTCTTAAAACCCAACTTTTGAACTATAAATAACAGAATAACAGAGTTGGAAGGGACCTTCCTGTCCAACTCATAGCTCAAGGCAGGAGACCTTATGCCATTCTGGACAAATGGCTGTCCAATCTCTTCTTAAAAACTCCAGTGATGGAGCACCCACAACCTATGAAGGCAAGACTTCCCACCCACTTGAAACAGAATGAAAACTTTTGTCTGTTAGAAAACTTACATTGAGCAAAAGAGACTTTTCTGCAAATCTTGTAAGATGTCGACTCCCAAGTGGAATTGCTGTCCACAATATTTATGAGAGTTGATCATCAGTCAGCTGATCCAACTTACTCTTGTGATAGCAACTTACTCTTGTGATAGCAACTTACTCTTGTGATAGCAACTTACTCTTGTGATAGCAACTTACTCTTGTGATAGCAACTACTCTTGTGATAGCAACTTACTCTTGTGATAGCAATTACTCTTGTGATAGCAACTTACTCTTGTGATAGCAACTACTATTGTGATAGCAACTTACTCTTGTGATAGCAACTTACTCTTGTGATAGCAACTACTCTTGTGATAGCAACTTACTCTTGTGATAGCAATTACTCTTGTGATAGCAACTTACTCTTGTGATAGCAACTTACTCTTGTGATAGCAACTACTATTGTGATAGCAACTTACTCTTGTGATAGCAACTTACTCTTGTGATAGCAACTTACTCTTGTGATAGCAACTTACTCTTGTGATAGCAACTACTCTTGTGAGAGCAACTTACTCTTGTGATAGCAACTTACTCTTGTGATAGCAACTACTCTTGTGATAGCAACTTACTCTTGTGATAGCAATTACTCTTGTGATAGCAACTTACTCTTGTGATAGCAACTTACTCTTGTGATAGCAACTTACTCTTGTGATAGCAACTACTCTTGTGATAGCAACTTACTCTTGTGATAGCAATTACTCTTGTGATAGCAACTTACTCTTGTGATAGCAACTTACTCTTGTGATAGCAACTACTCTTGTGATAGCAACTTACTCTTGTGATAGCAACTACTATTGTGATAGCAACTTACTCTTGTGATAGCAACTTACTCTTGTGATAGCAACTTACTCTTGTGATAGCAACTTACTCTTGTGATAGCAACTACTCTTGTGAGAGCAACTTACTCTTGTGATAGCAACTTACTCTTGTGATAGCAACTTAGTTTTGTGATAGCAACTTACTCTTGTGATAGCAACTTACTCTTGTGATAGCAACTACTCTTGTGATAGCAACTTACTCTTGTGATAGCAACTACTCTTGTGATAGCAACTTACTCTTGTGATAGCAACTTACTCTTGTGATAGCAACTACTATTGCTATCACAAGACAGAGGCACTGCAGCATAGAAGTGGAGATTTTGTGAGCATGTGTGTTTAAAAGATGTAAACATGCTCTTGTACAACTTTTATTGAATTCTTTCTGTAAATAAACATGTGCATATTATCGAGTTTGGTAAATATGTTAATGTTTAATGAAGCTGCCAGTGTAATGAGATACTGTTTTGTCTTCGTTATTAAGTGAGCCCTTGTTTTACCCTTGGTTAAAAAAAAACCCACCTTCATTTCTAACAAATGCATAGTATCATGACATAATTAGGTAGACAACATAACCCCTAATTGGTTATGTAGCTTTGACTCAATTACCTCCCATACATGTTGACTGAAGTCAATTTTACTATGTTTCAACTATTGCAGGTTGTTTTATAATGTCTTCAGAACAAGCCCTAGAAAACTCATTATGACACAACACTGAATTTGTACGTGAGACTTCTAAAGGTATTTGACTATGTAGAGTCTTATCCCATGCATTCCCTTCTTATGCTGTTTATTATTATTTTTTCAATGAGATCAGTAATGCTAATTCTCCATCTTCTCATAACAACCCCATTTATGCATGTTATTACTACAGTTCTGCTACTATGTGTCTGAATGGAGTCGGCATAATCTGTTTCAGGCTAATTGCTAAGTGGTTGCCTTATGAATTGCAAATCTATCCATTAGGAAGAGATTCAACCATTTATGTGATGGTTTTCCTTTTCATTTCAACGGGACAACAAAGACATGCATATTTTGTGAATTGTCCCATTTAAAGAACAAAATCTTGGTACCTCACTGTTTGCAGGGGTTCCATTTGAGCATAAGACTATAAGATCATAAAACCAGAAAAAAATGTTGTGTCTATAGTACTTGAAGGTTTGAGTTCTGGACTTCTGTCCCACAAGGATCTTCTCCTTTTAATTTTCATTGATTCCCCTATTTGCATTTATTTCTACTTCTTCTCACTTAATAATGGTGGAGCTGCAGTGGTGCAATGGTTAAAGTGCAGTACTGCAGGCTACTTCTGCTGACTGCCAGCATCCTGCAATTGGGCAGTTCGATCCTCACCAGCTCAAGGTTGACTCAGCCTTCCATCCTTCCGAGGTGGGTAAAATGAGGACCCAGATTGTTTGGGGGCAATGTGCTGGCTCTGTAAACTGCTTAGGGAGGGCTGTAGAGCACTGTGAAGCGGTATATAAGTCTAAATGCTATTGCTATCTCTCGGGGTCAGCCTCATTATAAAACTTAATATGGCCAGATTCTATGTATGTAGCCTTACAATAAAATAGAATTAACTCATCTCTTTGTGTTTCCGATTTGGTCTACCCGGGAAGGATGACATCCATCTTGGAAGTATGAAAGGACACATCTCCTGCTGTTTCTTTAACAACCTAAGAGTTTTCAGAGGTTCTTTTCTGAGTTTCTTTCTCTGCCCATAATGCAGCTGTGGGCTACAACCTCTCTTATCTGATCCTTCTCTAGGCAGCATCTCTTCTCATCCAACCCACTTGTCCCCAAGGATATTCCCACATACCATTGCAACTTCTGCCTTAGGAAAACCTTCAGAACTCCAAGTTGTTGAGTCTTCACAACACTAGAATCTGTCATGCCATCTGTCGTTTTACATATTTTACTCCCACTGTTAATTGTGCCCCAGTTCATTCCCCTGTTACAATCCCTACTGTGTAGTTTTGAGCTCATGGAGGACTGTAACACATTCAGCGGCTTCTCTTCAGATTTTTTTCCCCCTTATTAATACATGGACGTCAAGATGATCCTGAGACCGTATCTCCGTATTCCTTTGATGCTTACAGTTAAGAATGAAATTAATCTCCCAATTTCTAAGCTCAGAAGACGGGTGGAGGAATCTGCACAAAAGAGTGATCTAGAACAAGTCATAAAAAGGTGGGATGGTTAGATACTATTCATGGGACCAGCTAACATTTTGGATATTTCCATTTTTCTTCCATTTGTTTTGTTTTGCGAAGGCAATTACATAGACCAAGATTAGAGAAATAATGCAAACGATATTCAACGTTTGATACATTTCTGCCTACAACAATATCACGACCCTGCTGGATTCAGTCCTGTGACCTAACATTTAACGAGCGTGTAGCATCCAAGGTTAACTGAGTGGCTGTTGGAATGCAGGAGTCTGTTCATGATAAACATTTTTAAAATGACTCTTCTTTCTCGTAAATTCTTTGCTAAGCTTTTCCTATTTGGTATAATGCATTCCACATAACTGCATTATGAGCCACACTCAGTATGCCAAAGGCCTTTTCCTGGACCATAGACTTCTTGCTGTTGAGGCATCATCAGAAATTACTTACAGTTTTGCAGTGGTTTCTTCTTAGGAAACTATAGATTGGGTTTATAGCACAGTTTCTCTATTTTGAATTCTGAAACAGTACCAATTGTCTTGTCTAGGATGCTCAGGGCATACAATTGACTAAAACAACTTCTTGACCCAGGTTACCCCTGAGAGTATCATGCTAACACATATCAAATTCTAGAATATATTATTACTAATGTGAAACTGTGAGGCAGCAGAAGAGACTAAGCAGCACGAAGCAATTTCCTTGACATTTTATAATAAGCAGGCACTGTGTTCCTTCAACATAGACAAAGGTTGTGTCTCTATCTGTAGATTGCCCTGCCTTTTGTCTCCGGCCTAGGCTACTGACCTCGAGGCGTCTTTATTTAATTTGAAATCTGCACTTACCACTTCGTTTTGCAAAGAATTCCTCTTGACTGGAACTTGAGGCTGCTGGAATACAGGTATATAGCATAGTTTGGAAAGTTACGCTCATATTAAAAGATGCAAAGATTCAAAGACCCAGACTATAAAATCCAAAAGTTCATGTGAATGAATTCAGGCTAAACATGAAAACAAAATATACATCCGATTAAATAGTAGTGTTTCCCTCGTACTCACTAAAGAAAAAATTTATGGACTGAGTACATATTTCAGATGGACCGATTCACGATCGAAGCTCAAAGTTTATAAGATCAAGTAATGGTCTTTCATTTGTGAATCGTTCTAAAAAGGAAGATCAAGAAAAATCTCTTGAAAGAAATGTCATTTCTGTTTAAGAAAAACATTCATATCATCCACTCAATTTTTAAACATCCTTCAATTGTATCTGTTCATCCAGAGTTCGTCTCTATTCTGCATTGGTCTGCTGCGCCTAGAATATTGAGTCAACATTGAGCTGGTGAGAATCAAACTGCTGGATAATTCTGCCGACTGCCAACAGTTTGATTCTCACCAGCTCAAGCTTCACTCAGCCTTCCATCCTTATCAGGTTGATAAAATGAGGACCCTTTGAAGCGGCATATAAGTCTACGTGCTATTGCTAAGTGCTGTACCTTACCCACCATTGGGCACCGTGTTTTAAGAAGGATATTGGTACACTGGCATGTATCCAGGGAATAATCAAGATGATAAGAGGGCAGGGAAGAAAATTAGAAAAGGTATTGAATGTATCTGGAGAAGATTGCACAGAGGCAAGTAGCTGTCTTTAGGTATCTGAAGGTCTCCTATGTAAAAGATGGAGAAGAATTATTTAAAGTTGGTCCAAGAGACAGACAAAAAACAAAGGGTTCCAAGTGACTGTCTATTTGGGATGAACATCAGGAAATGTTTTAAAATACAGAGCTGATTATCTCAAGAGTGATAGACTCACTGATAATGTTACATAGTTGGGTAATTTAACATCTGCAAGAAAACAACCAAGGCTAGAGACCCCACAGCACTCTTTTTTGTTGTTATAGGTGTTTAAACATAAGCTGGACGGCCATTTGTCTGGAATATTGTAGTATTTTAAACCTGTGTTTGACAGAGGATTGGACCATAAAATTTCTAAGATACCTTCCAACTCATAGCAGGTTGCTTTATACAACAACTTACTATTTTACTTACTATCTACAGATTACTATATATATATATATATATATATATATATATATATATATATATATATATATATATATATATATATATATATATATATATATATATATATATATATATATATATATATATATATATATATATATATATATATATATCAATCTTGTTCCCTGACCCTGGCTCCTGCTTCCCACAGAACTGCCTAGGGCCTATCTTTTCTCTCCTGTCAACTTCCTCTTGGACAGTTACACTCAGGCAGAGATTCTCTATAAATCTTCCCTCATGGAAGTTACACAAAACACACAGACTGAGCTCTTCTCAGCTCTTCTCACTACACCTTCCTTCCTGGAAGTTACCACATAACAGAGAGCTTTCTAGCTCTTCACACTAAACCTTCCCTCATGGAATTTACCACATAACAGAGCTTCCCTCAGCTCTTCACACCAGGCCTTTTATAGTTCCTGGCCCTGCTATTTACATGATTCTAAGAAATATCCCACAATACATTTGTATGTGTGAGCCATCCAGACACCTCCCTCATTGTTCTTGATTACTAGGGAGAGCAATAGTTTACCCAGGTATTGAGAGGATACAACATGGTTGATATTCGTGCACTAATGCACAGATAATCTTCCAAGTGGCCTCAACGACTCTCTGAAAGAATGCTAATAACCTGATGTCTGCAAGGAATATAAATCCTTCCATTCCCCACCATCCAATCAGAACTGAAGAAGCTTCTTGGATGAAAAGCAAAACGTCTTCAAGGAAAAACAAGAAAGTCCAGTTGCCTCTTCAAAAAGCACCTTTGGGATTTATATCTTGTTACTTCAGGCAGGAGCCCTTCTTCTTATGGAAATCAATACACAAATTTGTCTGAGGCTATGGAGCATCCTGCCAGTCCAACAGTGAGGAAAACTAGATACAAAGCAAGACACAGTCCAAAAACTGACTAACATTCAGATGTTCAACATCTCTGGGCCATGACATCTTCCCTTGTGAATAAAGGACCCAAATTGTTGGGGGACAATATCCTGACTCTGTAAACCACTTAGAGAGGGCTGTAAAGCACTGTAAAGTGGTATATAAGTATAAGTGCTATTGCTATATCAGTGGATGTGCTAGTCTTCTTTTAACAGAGGGGGGCGGATGCAAAATCATCTATCCCCAGTCTACAACACAGTCCTTTCAACAGTTCCAAGGCTCCACACCCTTTTGCACCACTCAGGTGACCCTGAGAACACAGATAAACCTCCAAGTGGCCTCAATGACCCTCTAAACCAGCGGTTCTCAACCTGGGGGGTCGCGACCCCTTTGGGGATTGAACAACCCTTTCACAGGGGTTGGGAGACTTCACCCGGATGCCGCCATTTGGGTTCTTTTACCCTTTGCGCATGCGCAGAACGCTTTGCGCATGCGCAGAGGGTAAAAGAACCCAAATGGTGGCGGTGGGGCAGGGGTCGCGGCGGCGGGCACAGTGGCAGGGTGGGTCGCGGTGGGGTCACAGGGGCGGGGCATGGGTCAGGGCATTAGGAAAGTTGAGAACCACTGCTCTAAACGGATGCAAATGACCAGTTGTCAACAAGGAGTATAAATCCTTCCATTCCCCAACCATCCAGTCAGAGCTGAAGAAGCTTCTCAGATGAGAAGCGAAACATCTTCAAAGAAAAACCAGAAACTCCAAGTTGCCTCTTGGAAAAAAAAAAACACCTTTGGGACAATCGTGACCTGGATGACTGAGAATCTCCTGTACACTATACTGATCTTTTTGGAAATCAGAAGGCAATCATTCTGATCTACTTTAACTTTTTTTTTTTTAAGGGAACCACAAAGTATATCTTGTTGTTTTCCTGGCATCGGCATTTTAATAGCACATCCTGAAGATGCACATTCAGGTGTGACTAATGAACACGTGGTCCTTTAAGCACCACCTTGAGCTTCCAAATGGAAAGCTATTAAAATGCTGTTCGGTGAATACTGGGGGCCCTGAGCAGCAATTGCTCTTTTACTGCTCAGATAAGAGTTGAATTTAAAACAGTTGTACTGCATAATCTGTTTTTGTTAGGCTTTTTAAATATATATATATATACATGGGCAACGGTAATTAGAAAAGACTGGTCAGAAACTTTTTCTGAAGCTCATAAACAGAGGATCGGTTGTAAACAGTGTTAAGATGGGCAATTCAACCGTTCGTGAAAAGAACATTTTAACAGGGTATGATGCTTCTCCATTCGTGCCAGTGAAATGCAGTTTCCCCCCTAAATTTTGGGGAAATCCACCAATTATAAGCTTTATTTCAATGTTTTCCTATTTTACTTGCGCCTCATTTTCCGTCATTCATAGAGGTTGCTTAAGGGACCATCTTACCAGGATGCCTGGTGGAACGGAAATGCTAACTGTTGTGTTTGGCCTTCTAAAGGATATTCAGCCCAGAATACCAAAAGTATAATGCAGGATCCGGAGAAAAGTGTATCATTATCTCTTTGAGGTCACCCAAAACAAGTAGACCCAAAGATGCTCCTTTAAAAAAAATAGGCATGTTTAAGGGCAAACAGGGGTGGGCTGCTGGGGGTTCGCAGGGGTTTGGGAGAACCTCTAGCTAAGATTCTGTGCAGTTCGGAGAACCCCCAAATCCCACTCCTGACTGGCCCCGCCCACCCCCACCCCTCCCAGGTCTCCCCACATGGCCCGTTTTGGATGCAGGTAAGTGCAGGGCCCATGTGGAGGCTCGGGGAGGACGAAAAACAGGTCTACCGGAAGTTCAGGAAGGCCGGAAACAGGCCCGTTTCCTGCCTCCAGAGGGCCTCCGGAGCCTGGGGAGGCCGTTTTCACCCTCCCGGAGGCTCGAGGAAAGCTTCCGGAGCCCGGGGAGGGAAAAAAACACCCCTCCACCATGGTGCAGGAGGCCGACTAGGCCACGCCCCCATGGCCACACCCACCCAGCAACTGGGCAGAGAACCCCTTGCTAAATTTTTTGAAGCCCACCCCTGAGGGTAAGTCAAGATGGCATGTGTGGTCTATGTCCTACAGTAGACTGTTCCAAAGTGGGGGGCAATAGCTTAGCAGAATCTAAACAGGTTATATATGGGATAGGAGCATGTAATGACACCTCATGGATAGGGAGGTAAAATAATTGAATGTCCTCCCGTACAATTATTTACTCTAAATAGAACCATAGAATTATAGCAAAAAGATTCTAGTTTGCGGCATCCTCACCCAGAGGCATCTGCAAGGAAGAGAAGACAATGGGATGGAGGGCTAATGAGACAAACATCATTGTGTTGTTGAGATGAAAGCTTTTTCGATATTCGTGTAGGAAAGGGATGGAGGTTGCAACACAATAATTCAATGCCATTCATTCATTCATTCATTCATTCATTCAATGCAATTCATTCAATGCAATTCATTCAATGCAATTCATTCATTCATTCATTCATTCATTCATCCATCTATCCATCTATCCATCTATCCATCCATCCATCTATCCATCTATCCATCTATCCATCTATCCATCTATCCATCTATCCATCTATCCATCTATCCATCTATCCATCCATTATGAAAGCATGGGATGGATATAGATGCCTTGCTCTCTATTCCTGGCAATTCATTACCTAGCACAGAAGGAAAGGAAGATTATAGGGGGAATTTGATAGGATTCTATAAGAGGAGCTAATCTCCCATTATGGAGTATGTGAAAAAGAGCTCTTAACTCAAATCCAGCATTGTGTTAATACAAAACATGTCAGGTTCTTGGTAGATTAAGACAAATGAACATACAAGCAAATAACAAGACCTGAAAAACTGGACAATTTTCAAAGCAGCATAGATGAAGACTATTTAAAAGAACTTTGAAGTTTAAAAACAACATGTTAGAACTAAACGATTAAGCTTCACTTAGTATTTGGTGCTCTTTTTTTTTAGGTGACACAAAATCCTGTTCCTCCGATACAGATAATCCTCAACTTGGGACTACAATTGAACACAAAATTTCTGTTGCTAAGCGAGACATTTGATAAGGGAGTTTTGTCCCATTTTGTGACCTTTCTTGCCACCATTGTTAAGTGAATCACTGCAGATGTTAAATTCGTAACATCGTTGTTAAGTGAATCTGGTTTCCCCATTGGGTTTGCTGGTCAGAAGGTCGCAAAAGGAGATCACGTGACTCTGGGACACAACAACCGCCATAAATATGAAGCAGTCGCCAGGCATCTGAATTTTGATCACGTGACCATGGGGATGCTGCAATGGTCGTAAGGCTGAAAAAATGGCCATAAGTCATATTTTTCAGTGCCATTGTAACTTTGAATGGTCATTAAGTGAGGACTTAATAAGTTGTAAGTCGAGGACTACTTGGACAAGATCCTGCTGAGAAACGGTAAATGCTAAATATTTGCTATATATTTCCAAAGAAGAAAAAGGAACAAAAATTACCAAAAATTGTTTGAGTCTGTAGTGTAAAATGGAAAACCTTGTTAAGCATGTTAAGTCATGCTGTTGTCTATTCAAAATGCACATTTGTTTGTTTGTTTGTTTTTTCTAAAGAAGCAGAACACTGGTATTTTGAAAGCAAACGCTACATCTTGAAGTTTTTAAAAAAGCACAGCACATTTCATACGGTTTTTCCCTCTTTTGATCTCTTTTCTTTGCTTATCAGTGGGATGTAGCACAACAGAAAATGTGTCCATCGCCTCCTCTCCCCCTCGCCCCAAGCAATGTAGTGACATCATTATAATAGCTAAGAACATAATCTGTTGCCTGAGCAACATTTATTACGGAGAAGAGAAGAGAAGAGAAGAGAAGAGAAGAGAAGAGAAGAGAAGAGAAGAAGAAGAGAAGAGAAGAGAAGAGAAGAGAAGAGAAGAGAAGAGAAGAGAAGAAGAAGAGAATGAGAAGAGAATGAGAAGAGAAGAGAATGAGAAGAGAATGAGAAGAGAATGAGAAGAGAAGAGAATGAGAAGATTATAAGAAAATGAAAAGAGAATGAGAAGAAAATGAGAAGAGAAGAGAGAAGAGAATGAGAAGAGAATGAGAAGAGAATGAGAAGAGAATGGGAAGATTATAAGAAAATGAAAAGAGAATGAGAAGAAAATAAGAAGAGAAGAGAGAAGAGAAGAGAGAAGAGAATGAGAAGAGAATGAGAAGAGAGAGAAGAGAATGAGAAGATTATAAGAAAATGAAAAGAGAATGAGAAGAAAATGAGAAGAGAAGAGAGAAGAGAATGAGAAGAGAATGAGAAGAGAATGGGAAGATTATAAGAAAATGAAAAGAGAATGAGAAGAAAATAAGAAGAGAAGAGAGAAGAGAAGAGAGAAGAGAATGAGAAGAGAATGAGAAGAGAATGAGAAGAGAAGAGAAGAGAATGAGAAGATTATAAGAAAATGAAAAGAGAATGAGAAGAGAATGAGAAGAGAAGAGAATGAGAAGATTATAAGAAAATGAAAAGAGAATGAGAAGAAAATGAGAAGAGAAGAGAGAAGAGAATGAGAAGAGAATGAGAAGAGAATGAGAAGAGAATGAGAAGAGAAGAGAATGAGAAGATTATAAGAAAATGAAAAGAGAATGAGAAGAAAATGAGAAGAGAAGAGAGAAGAGAAGAGAGAAGAGAAGAGAAGAGAATGAGAAGATTATAAGAAAATGAAAAGAGAATGAGAAGAAAATGAGAAGAGAAGAGAGAAGAGAATGAGAAGAGAATGAGAAGAGAATGGGAAGATTATAAGAAAATGAAAAGAGAATGAGAAGAAAATAAGAAGAGAAGAGAGAAGAGAAGAGAGAAGAGAATGAGAAGAGAATGAGAAGAGAATGAGAAGAGAAGAGAAGAGAATGAGAAGATTATAAGAAAATGAAAAGAGAATGAGAAGAGAATGAGAAGAGAATGAGAAGAGAAGAGAATGAGAAGATTATAAGAAAATGAAAAGAGAATGAGAATGAGAAGAAAATGAGAAGAGAAGAGAGAAGAGAATGAGAAGAGAATGAGAAGAGAATGGGAAGATTATAAGAAAATGAAAAGAGAATGAGAAGAAAATAAGAAGAGAAGAGAGAAGAGAAGAGAGAAGAGAAGAGAATGAGAAGAGAATGAGAAGAGAAGAGAAGAGAATGAGAATGAGAATGAGAAGAGAATGAGAAGAGAAGAGAAGAGAAGAGAAGAGAAGAGAAGAGAAGAGAAGAGAAGAGAAGAGAAGAGAAGAAGTCAGGACAGGAAACTCTGCTAGGGAAAAGAGATTTTCAAGTAGATAGATACTACTTCAAATCCTAATGATGAAGAATCTGGGAAGGGAGGGAGGGAGGGAGGAAGGAAGGAAGGAAAGACTACAAAAAAATAAATACCATGAATCAAGATGCAACACGGAACTAAAATGAGTGGGATTCCTATTTTATTTATTATTTATTTGTCTCTCAGATTTTTATTCTGCCTTTATTCTTCTCAAGTAACGCAAGGCAGCAGACATACACAATACTTCTTACTCCTCCTATTGTCCTCGCAACAATTCTGTGAGGTGGCTTGGGCTGAGAGAGAGAGAGAGAGAAAGAGGGAGGGACTGGCCCAAAGTCATCCCGCCAGCTTCCATGAGTAAGGCAGGACTAGAACTCACAGTCTCCTGGTGACTGACCCAAAGTCACTGAGCCAAGCTTTTATACCCAAGGCAGGACTAGAACTCACCTATTCTTGGTTTCTTAACCGCTACACCTAACTGGTTCTTCCAGTACAACAAAAAAGCTAATCAGTTTTCTTCAATCTTCACTTCCTTCAATTTGGGGGGGGGGAGGAGGAGGAGGAGGAGGAGGAGGAGGAGGAGGAAATATGTGTGCATTTTTTTATCCGTTCTTGCAAAGACTTGAGCGCATTTGATTGTGAGAGTAAACATTCAAGATAAAGAGGACGGATTGCATATTTTCTCAGTAGTATGACATGGAAGTCTATTCAGGTGTGTGTGTGTGTGTGTGTGTGTGTGTGTGTGTGTGTGTGTGTGTGTGTGTGTGTGTGTGTGTGTGTGTGTTGTATATTTTGATGAGTTTTTTTGAAAAACGCTTCATAGGATTATTTGCCTGATTTTTATTTTTATTTTAGTTCTTGTGGAAGTTGTACTAAACGAAGCCGAAGGTAGGGAAAACAGGACCGGCCTTTAGAGTGCAATTCTGTCTTCAAGATACCATGACTGAGCTGGTTCTTCAAAACAGCGTGGGAAGCAAATGGGACGATTGAAGCAGAAAGTGAGAATATTAGAAGTTTTTCCTTCTTCTTCTTGCCTCCCAACATATGTAGAACACAAGTTTTATGGACCCAAAGCTATCCTTGCTGCACAGATTCAGCCAATCAGTTGTAAAAAAAAATTATGCCTAGTGGCCAAGGAACATGTAGGTAAAACAGCACAACTGAGAGAACACAAAAATCTATTTATCACAGCATCCTGTTTCCAGAGTTTCCAAGTTCTGGGAAACTCGTGTACAGGTAAGAACTTTTCCAGCTGTTATTCCAATTTTTCTTGTATTAATTTATAGGCATATACCAATTTTGAAAGTTAGGTTTGATGTAAGCTTAAAAAAAAGACAGTTTGGTGTGGTGGTTAAGATGCTGACCTGGAAACCAGGAGAACTGTAAGTTCTAGTCCCACTCTAGGCATGAAAATGAGCTGGGTGATTTTGGGCCAATCACCAGGCGACTGTGAGTTCTAGTCTCACCTTAGGCAAGAATGCCAATTGGGTGGCATTGGGTCAATCACCAGGAGACCGTGAGTTCTAGTCCCATTTTAAGCATGAAAGCCAACTGGGTGACTTTGGACCAGTCCCTCTCTCTCAGACTAAAACATTGTTGTTAGGTTGTTGTGAGGAAAATAGGAGGAGGAAGGAGCTTTAGGCATTTTTGCCACCTTATTTATGAAAATAATAAAAAAAGATCTAAATTAATTAATAAATAAGATGGTTCCATGGCCTCTGTGTTGTGAACCATACTTCAATAACTTCCATGGTGGATCATTGCATTTAATAAATGTGGAGAAGCCTTTGAAACAGAGGTGGGTTTCAGCAGGTTCTCCTGTGAGCTGCTTGGAGAGTCCAAGCATGGGTTAACTCCTTAACTGGACTCTCCTGTAGCACACATAGAAGGAACATTCAGGTAAGACAACGTTCATTCTGACCAGTTCTGGAGAACCGGTAGCAGAAATTTTGAGTAGTTTGGAGAACTGGTAAATACCACCTCTGACTGGCCCCACCCCCATCTATTCTCTGACCCATCTATTCTGTGCCCACCCACGGTCGGTGCTACCGATTCGCCCAAACTGGATAGAACTGGCTGAATACCACCTCTGACTGGCCCCACCCCCATCTATTCTCTGCCCCATCTATTCTGTGCCCACCTACGGTCAGTGCTACCAGTTCGCCCGAACTGGATAGAACTGGCTGAATACCACCTCTGACAGGGGGCCACGTGTGGCCCCCCCATGCCCCATTTTGGCCAGCAAAGTGCTGCAGGAGGTGGTCCAGGCCAGAAATGGGGCACGGGAGGCCCCAAGCCCCATTTTGACCAGTAGGGTGCTGCAGGAGGCATCCATCCTGTCTTCCCCCTCCAGCCAGCACGCAGAAAACTACAATGCTGATCCGGCCCTGGAAGAAATCCAGTTAGACACCCCTGATCTACAGGATAAATCACCAAGAACTCAAAGGAGTTCCAGTCATTTTCTTGGAAAGAGATAATTGCTCATATGAGCTATAATTTGCCCATCATTACTGCTAGATACCATGTTTTCCCTTAATTCCTATTTGTCCCTCACACACAAACAAACAAGCAAAAAAAAAAAGACTAAGTTAATTGCAACAGACGTTTGATAGTGTTTATTGTATCAGCATATTGAACAGCATTGTGGCTAATTTAAAGAAAAGAAGAAAATGGTTTAAGCAAAGCCTGGGTGCCGGAAGCCCACTATTAATTCATATGCAGAGCAGGAAAAACACCAAGATTTCCCTTTAAATTTAGAAATAAAATTCAAGTGTAATCGATGTTGTTCTTAGCACCAACCATGGAAGCATATGCAATCCTCATCCTCCGGGCTATCCTTTTCTCTTATCTTCTCATTGTAGTGATAACAAACATGGTGTATAATTGGACTCTGATTTTCTGTAAACTTGTTAAGATGTAGCTTTGGGTAAGCCAGTTAGAGTGCTTTTAACTCTTTGCACTGTTTCAATCCTTCTGCTTTATCATGAATAAAGAAAGATTTAGGCTAGGATTAGAAGGGGGGGAGGGAAGGAAGGAAGGAAGGAAGGAAGGAAGAAAAGGAAAGGAATGAAGAAAGAAAGAAAGAAAGAA
The DNA here is from genome assembly GCA_023053685.1 of Diadophis punctatus similis. Lineage (NCBI taxonomy): Eukaryota > Metazoa > Chordata > Lepidosauria > Squamata > Dipsadidae > Diadophis > Diadophis punctatus. The sequence continues at coordinate 802,961 of JALIGW010000088.1, forward strand.
AGAAAGAAAGAAAGAAAGAAAGAAAGAAAGAAAGAAAGAAAGAAGGAAGGAAGGAAGGAAGGAGGAAGGAAAGAAAGAAAGAAAGAAAGAAAGAAAGAAAGAAAGAAAGAAAGAAAGAAAGAAAGGAGGAAAGGAGGAAAGGAGGAAAGGAGGAAAGGAAAGGAAGGAAGGAAGGAAGGAGGAAAGAAAGAAGGAAGGAAGGAAGGAAGGAGGGAGGGAGGAAGGGAGGAAGGGAGGAAGGGAGGAAGGAAGGAAGGAAGGAAGGAAGGAAGGAAGGAAGGAAAGAAGGAAGGAAGGAAGGAAGGAAGGAAGGAAGGCTAACCCTAACCCTAACCCTAACCTTAACCTTAACCCTACCCCTATCCCAATCATCAGAATGTTAAAATAGCCAGGATTTGGAAACAAACCTTAATTGTTCGAGGTGAATTGAAGGACAGGCACATATATGTAAATTCCATTTGAGAAAAGTTGGCCAAACTACATAGGACCATAGCTGAGCCATCAAAATCTAATATAACCAAGATAGCAAAAAGCAGGAAGCAATGGGCTCATCAGAGGCAAATCCCACCTGGAAATAAGAAGGAATTTCTTGACAGTGAGAACAATTAATCAATGGAACAGCTTGCCTCCTGGAGTTGTGGGTGCTCCATCACTGGAGGTTTTTAAGAGGAAACCAGACAACTATTTGTCTGGGATTTTACAAGGACTTCTGTCTTGGGCAGGAAGTTGGGTTAGAAGACCTCCAAGGACCCTTTCAGCCCTATGATTCTATGATCCTGGTGCTGTTTCCTAAGCTAGGAGTGAAGCTAAAATTAACCAATCAGGTTCTTTCATATGCTCTAAGTCTTCTCTGTTGCATCCCCACTGAGAGAAATTAAATAACCTTCTGCTGAAGTAGTCTACAAAGCTTTGCCATGTCATGGAGAATGGGACAAGAGTCTGGGAAAGGCTGTGCTTAAAACTTTTTTTAGAGACCTGAGGACTACAATCCGGATGGCACCATCTTCACGCACATAGGTGGAATCGGAGTTACTGGAGACTATTAAAAAGAAGAAGAAAAAAACACATGCTTCCTTTTAAGACTTGGGTACACTTTGAGGTACACTTTCCCATTGTTGGAAGAAATATCCATCTGGTTCAGTTCCAAGCAGGGGGAAAGACACCGGAAACATGGAGGCTGATTGGAAAGATGGCTTATCGATGAACAGGACCATATGGGTTTGAGATCCTGGGCAACTGGCCACGTGGGGTTGAGAGTGAGGGGTTATTTATACCTTCTCTGGGGCTTGCCCTTAAGCTTCCTTTTCCTGTGCAAGAATATGTATCCTATTGGCTATAATCAGACTCCCATGGGGCCATGTGGGGTCATGTTTGTCTGAGTCAAGTTTGGTTGAAGCCTGGAAGGTGATGATGTAACCTTGTTACATGTAGAGCTGGGGTGGTGCAGTGGTTAAATGCTGCGACTGCAGGCTGACTGCTAGTTCAGCAGTTCAGCTGTTCAAATCTCACCAGGCTCAAGGTTGACTCAGCCTTCCATCCTTCCGAGGTGGGTAAAATGAGGACCCAGATTGTTGGGGGCAATATGCTGAACTCTGTAAACCGCTTAGAGAGGGCTGTAAAGCACTATGAAGCGGTATATAAGTAAAGTGCTATTGCTATTGCTATTGCTATTGCTATAATGAAGAGGCTTGTGTTCTGAAAGGGTGTTGGACAATTCCTGTTATGGCTTAATGGCTTTGTCCTGGTTTGGATCTTGAGTAAGGGCTAATCCCATCACCCTGAGGCTAAAGGTCTTTTGTTTTGTAGATAGGATGGCCCAGTCTTCCTGGGGCTATTAATAAAGGTGGTGGCTGCTTTCCAAGAGCAAGTTTCTCCTTTTCTCATCCAGGGAGGTATACTATTCTGGCTTTTTAATATTTCCTAAAACATTTCATTATTCTAGGAGAGGGGTGGGTACTTACTTTCTACACCTCCTCCAAATGGAGAAATGGAAGACTAATTTGAGTTTTCTGAAGGCCCATTGAAAGCAGACTTGGGAAGTTCAGGTTATCCGCATTGTCCTAAAACACAGGAAGAAACACGCTTCTTAAAGTGATGAAATGCTAGTTCTCTAAACTTAAAAAGAGAGAAGTTTTGCTGAAGGCCTCTTAAACGAACACCGAACACTGAAGGCCTCGTTTTCAAATAATTTTGTGGCCAGTGGAAGCTGGCTGCATTTTGTAACCGGTTTTCCTTCTCACATCAGAGACATCATTTTAAAGGGACAGGTTGAACCGAGAACACCAAAAGAAATACAGGTGTCTTATTTTCTCTTTGCTTGCCTTGCCAGCAATTGGAAACTTGGCACGGGTTTCTCCCTGATTAGTTTTTAACTCACACCTGAAGGGATTAGAACAAAGTGCTTCCAAATGCCTATTTTTAAATCCCATTATCTGTTAACGCTAAATCTCCAGTGTTCTTCGCTGAAATGAAGCAACTGAGTGAAAAACCTGGATTCAGACATTTCCTCTGTTGCTTCCAAATATTATAAATCAGCCTAATTGAATTGAATCTAAACCGACAGTTGCTACCAGTAAATACAGACTGTTTTCCTAAGTCTTGTCTGAGGAAGTGAAAAAATGAAAGAGCAACACGCACACAAACACACATTACACACACGTGTTAGAGCTGGCTTCCTTCTGCGCCGTTACTTTCATTGTAGTAGCGAAAAATCTGATGTTCCGTAAAGCGCTAACAACAATCTATGGAACCATTCTGTTTTTTTTTTCTTAGCCTGAAATGCTGACCTTATTTGGCAACGGGGATGCGACAAAATCTTTGGGTTTCCAGCAGTTCTTTTGTTCCACCGGTTCTATGATGTGAATAAAAAATCACAAACACGCCCAGCGAATGACTGCCTTATCCTTCTCTTTGTCAGGGGATTCTTTGGCGTGATAGATATTTTTCTGCCAAATGGGAAATACTGCATACAATCCAAAACTTTGCAAAATGATCTGGGGGGGAGAGGGATTAGAGCAGCAAATACCGCCGGCAATGGAAGAAATACTTGGCATTAATAAAATATAGTGTTCTTCTTCCCAGCAGTGTACGTAAGTACAATAAATAAGAAAGGGGTGGGAAGGCAGCAATAGCTACTTCCTTAGAAATTTGATATATTCAGACGCATCCCTGTTTCCGAGCTTGGCTGTTTTCTTGCAGACGTTTCATTACCCAAACTCGATAACATCATCAGCGTTAGGGGGGAACTAGCCCTGATGATGTTACCTGGTTTGGATAATGAAATGTTTGCAAGAAAGCAACCAAGGTCAGAGATCACCAAGGACCCCACAGTTTAACCCTGAACTACAGAGTCTCTCATTTATTGGAACATCATCAGCAGTGGTGAGTTCCTACCAGTGCGGTCCACTCTATAGCACCGGTAGCGGCCCGCTGGTGACATCACAGTACCAGTGCGGTCAGTTGCCGGTGCCTGGGTGCCACCATTTTTTTTAAATTAATTTTTTTAAAAAAAAAAATTCTTCTGCGCATGCCCAGAAGCCAAGTTTCCGGCACTGCTCATGCGCTGCCTTCCTACCCCACAGTGAGTCCAAGCAGGGGAGGATGGCTGAGGGAGCACGTGAGACGCTGAAAGAATGGGCGGCAGGAGCTATCTCCATTCCCCTCCCTTCAGCAGTCCGAGAAGCCATGAACACACAGTGATGATCCCAGGCATTTTCGCACGTTCGAGGCTTCTCGAGCTGCTGAGGGGAGAGGGAATGGGCAGCAGGACCTATCTCAGTTCCCCTCCTTTCAGCAGTCCGAGAAGCCACGCCCACCCAGTCACATGCCTGGCAAGCCACACCCACAAAATAAGCCACGCCCACAGAGTGGTAGTAAAAAAATTAGGAACCTGCCCCTGATCATCAGTGCAAAAGAAGTTTATATAGTAGCTACATGAAGCTCCTGATGATGTCACCTAGTTAGATACTGAAATGTCTGAGGGGATCCTTGCTGGTTTCTGAGCTTGGTTGTTTTCTTAGAGATATTACATTACCCAAACTAGGTAACATCATCCAATCTAGCACTGATGATGTTACCTAGTTGGGTAATGAAATATCTGCAAGAAAACAACGAAGCTCAGAGATCACCGAGGACCCCTCATTTAAACCCTGGGCTTTATTGGCATCCATTCCCTCCATCCCTATGTTTTCTGCATGGAAAAGAATTTGCATACAGAAGACACCAGGTTTGGTCCCTAAAAGGATGGATCCTACTTCCAATCAGAGGAGGTAATCTAAACAGTGAGTTTAAAACATTATTATTTTCTCCTCCTCAATCTCTCTGTTTATATAAATATTCAATAGGTCATAGAATAAAACAATTTACAGAATGTAAAACACAAGAGTAAAATAGAAGAGAATATTTGTAGTTCGGGGTTGAATCCTACTGTAGGTGCTCTCTGAGCTTGGTTGTTTTCTTGTAGACATTTATTTAATATTATACTTTCTTCATATTTCATGCTTCCGTTCTCCTGTCCTTCTTTTTGGTCAAAACCCAGCCTACGTCCTGTGTGAATTTTCATTTTCCCTTCCAGCGTCCAATTTAATAAATAAAAATGATGGAGAAGAATACAGAGGTGGGAAGGTTTTGAGCAAAAGTGAACGATGCTAACCATTTATTTATTTTTGGCTTTTCTTTACATTTTGGGCTCAGCTGAGGTCCTGAGTCAAGGACTTCCTCTATTTCATCAAGGCAAGGACAGAAGATATAGGCACTCTGTTTGATCGTTGACAAGATGAGGAAAGCCGTTTTCCTTACGGTAGGAACAGTGGTGGGTTCCTCCTGGTTCGGACCGGTAGCAACCCACTGATGACGTCACTGAACTGGATCGGTCGGTGGCAGTCCGTGGGCACCACCATCTTTTTTTAAAAAAATTGTGGATTTTTTTTACTTTTTGGAAGGTTTTTCCTGTTCTGCCACTTGAAAGATGGCCCTCTCTCCCACCCCTGGATTTATACTGACCTTTATTCAGGGGTGGGTTCCACTTACCTTCACCACCAGTTCGCATCGCGATGGTACCCTCGCACAATTTCACTTCCGCGCATGCTCAGAAGCAGGAATTAGCCTGAAACACAGCTGAGGAACTCATCAGCTGTGCTTCAGGCAAAGAAATAAAGGTCAGAATTCACCCGCGGGCAGGCGGAAGGGCTCTTTTGCAAGCCACATAAGGGGGAAAATCCACAAAAAAGATGGCGGTGTGCACAGAACGGCACCAACAGTAACGTCACCAGTGGGTCGCTACCAGTTCATCACCAGTGGGTCACCAGTGGGTCGCTACCTGCCATTATTCCTTCTTCTGAAGCCCAGCTGATCAGCTCCTCAGCTGTGGTTTTGGGCTGATTTCAAGCTACTGAGCATGCGCGGAAGCAAAATTGCACTTGGGGACGTGAAACGTGCACTTCCATCATGATGCGAACCGGTGGGGAAGGTAAGTAGAACCCACCCCTGGTATGGAACCCATCCCTTTTGATTCAGGACTTTTGAAACCAGAGGAGACATCGGCATGGTGTTACTTAGAAAACACGCATTTTCCAACAACGTATTTGTTGTTCAGCTGTAATGGAGACCTATGGGGTGATTTCGCAGGGAAGTGCACTTGCCAACACTTCTCCCTCTCCCCATTTGTGGAGGCAGCCTCACAGAGCTCATTGAAACTCCCCTGCCATCTTCTAACATAGTCAACCTTTGATTAGGGAGGGGGAGGCCAACAGTTGCCAGAAAGGTTGGTTTGAAAATGGAGTGGATTTAAGCATCGCCAACTTTTCTCTGCAAAGGACCATTTTCACCACTCTACCATTATGAGGCCAACACTGGGTTGCGGGAGTTGTCAACATGTTTTTACAAAATTGCAAAGCTGGTGTAGCCCAAGTGCTTACTGCTGCTACCAACCCTTTACCTCTTTTCTCATACATATATAAATAAAGCAGAATGAGAAATACTTTGTCAACCCCACAGCAAAATGATTTTACACCTGTTTCTCTGAACTTCCCACCTGTATCAGGAATCGCATTAACTGGTTTGCTTGTTTATCCGATTTTTTCTCTCTCTCTCTCCAAAGCCTATGAAGCTTGTTCTGTGCACCAGCTGTTTTCTAAATAGTGTGGTTGTTGCCCGCAAACTCTGTATGTGTGTGTCTCTCATTGTTTTTACCCTGCCCTTTCTATTATGACACTAATAAAGACAGGATGGAGGGAGGGGAAATCTGCTCTAGCAAAATGGGGAGGGAACCACATGCAGCTGTTCTTAGGACCACCAGTATTAACCATAATGACTTCTTTCTGAGCTTCGCTTATGAATGTGTCCTGGTAACAGCAAAGCAATAGGCATCTCTTAAGCAACCCATTGTGTTCTGTTTTAATACTTTAAAGTTTAGGCTGGTGGCCCAGAACATAATGAACATATGTTTCTAGGTGACAGCAGAACAACACAACATTACATTATCCAGTTTCTGAATGGCAAAAAGAACCACAGAGGGGAAACGGGAGGGCATCTGTCTGCTTTCAATGCTCGATGTTTGTTTCCATGCTGAATCCAGGCGCATTTAGCCAGGAGTAAGTGTTGCTTTGTTTAACTGTGCTCACTTCCAAGAAACGCGCATAGACCAAAAGCAATGAAGCTAATCTTGTGTATATTTACTAAGAAATAAGTCCCAGTTGGCTTAGTAAGACTTAATCTCCAAAAAAAAAGGTATGTAGCGGTGCCAAAATGTAGAGGGAAAGAGAATGAATGGGCTTAATGAAATATATAGTCTAACCTTTAAGTCCCACCATTTTTAAACAAAAGTTGCCCAGCACCCTAGAAACAGTAACTAAGTGGGTTGGAATTGGCCTTAAGTATATAAATGTGCATTTTCAAGAAGATTGCTTATAGTTCACTGACTTTCAACATACATGAGATGGACCTCTGAAAGGGAACACATGGAGAAGTAATGCTTGATGCATCCAGGATCCGACTGAACGGTTCTTCTACACATCATGGAAATAAAGTCTAAAAAGTATTCAGCTTCAACCGCAGCAATACACGAGCACGTAATAGATTCAAACTTAATGTAAACCGCTCCAAACTCGACTGCAGAAAATACGACTTCAGCAACAGAGTGATCAATGCCTGGAATGCACTACCTGACTCTGTGGTTTCTTCCCCAAACGCCAAAAACTTTAACCTTAGACTGTCTACAGTCGACCTCACCCCATTCCTAAGAGGTCTGTAAGGGGGGTGCACAAGCGCACCATCGTGCCTACCGTCCCTGTCCTACTGTCCTATTGTCCTCTTTTATCGTTACATTTTACTTATGTTTATACAAACTACTACTATCCTATACATGTTTGACAAATAAATAAAAAAATAAAAAATAAAAAATAAAAAAATAAAAAAATAAAAAAAATAAAAAATAAAAAATAAAAATAAATAAATAAATAATAAATAAATAAATAAACAAACAAACAAACAAACAAACAAATAAATAAATAAATAAATATTTTTGAGGATGGGGAGGGCAAGAATGGGTAGACCCGAAGCCTATGACTGGTAGAATCCGTGCCAAAAATCCATTCTCTGTCCCTTTTCTTTAAAAAAAACAATCCTTCTTTCCTTCACTCGTTTATTTTTTTCAGTGGTGCAAAACGTTAACCGCCTGCTTTACTACTCAAGCCATAGTAGTCATAGCCTTCTAAAGAAAATCCTAACGATGATTTCAGACTAGAAGAAATTGGTAACTTTCCTGTTGGGAGGCTTCCCAAGTCCCCCAAAAGTCTAAATTTGTCTAATTGCGCCTCTTGCTGCTCTTCTCGTACCAAGTGGACTATCAAATGAAGGAAGAGGCCAATCACTCTTGCCAGTTGGCTGAATAGATTCTTGTAAATGACTTTTGAAATGAGGGCACAAGTGGGTAGTTCCCCACTCCTTTTCAGCTGGCACCGTAGGGTTTATAGTGCTTGCTGTAAATGCGAGTGCCTGCTATTCTCAGGAATGAATGCATGAAACCATGGAAAGTCCTTAAAAATGCACATAAAAAAGGTGTTTTAAAAACGCCACATGGCTTTCCACAATCTCAGTCTTTTGAGACTGTATTTTACCCTTCTAAATATGTTTTTTTTTACCCTGAAAAAGACTCTGAAAAGAGATAATGGGGTTAAACCAGAGCTTCTTCTGTAAGAGAAGCGTTGGGGAAAAGGTAGCATTGGGTAGCTAGTTTTAACTTCAGCGATGGGCAGTGAATGCTGCAAACGTCCATCAGGTGAGCCAAAAGCACAGAGAAAATGACTTAAAAGATTGCTTTTTAGTACCACGTCCAAACCGAATCTCCCAATTTGCTTCACCTCCGTGATGAACATGGACCACGTGCTATGATTTAAGAAGGATATGTGTAGCTAAGCATGCTTTTGTACAAAGCAGGATGTTCATATCAACAGAAGGGAATTTGTAGCTCGGGGTTGAATTGTGGGGTCCTTGGTGCTCTCTCAGCTTGGTGATTTCCTTGCAGATGGTTCGTTACCAAACTCGGTGGTGCACTGATGGCGTTACCTAGCTTGGTAATGAAACGTCTGCAAGAAAGCAATCAAGCTCAAAGAACACCCTGTAGGGCATTAGTTTGAAAGGTGGGGTTCTTTCAATCTTTCAGTCACCAGGTATTTCATCTTAACTTTTTTTTCCCTTTGAACTAGCAGTTACCAAGAAAGAACAATCTAAGGATACTTCAGCCCTGATGTCTAATTTGGGCTTCTCAGCGACATCAGATAGACTACTAGCTGAACTAGATGGGTGTTTAATCAGATCCAACAGGGCTGTTCTTAAAAATGTTGCTTTACCAGTGCCATCTATCTTATAATAACTGCTGTTTCTCCACCACTATATTCCCTGGAGGTAAACCTATCAAGTTCAATTTTACTCAAAGTCTTATTTTTCCCACTTTTCATTCACTTAATCCTGTCTCCCCATCAGGATGAAAGGCAGATGAATATTCAACACACTTTCTAACGTTTCTGAATGCATTCCAAAGATTTTTGCTAATCATTTGAGCAATTTATATATTTTTGCCTATTACAATGTGCTTTTATTTGCTTTGCCCCTTCCCACATACCCATTTCTATATATCCTACACCAGGGGTGTCAAACTCAATTTCATTGAGGGCCGCATTAAGGTTATGCTTGACCTCAGAGGGCCGGAGTGGTGGTGGTGGCGGCCCGGGGAGGGCATGTTCATGGTGGCCGTGGCCAGGGGTGGGCATGGTCATGGTGGGTGTTTGACACAGGCTCAAGATGCGCTTTTTCCCTTCTCTTCTTTCTTTCCACAGTACTCGCCAGCCTCCAGCAGCACTCTGCCGGCCAGAAATGGGCTGCTCAGATCAGTAGTGGGTTCTAAATCCTGTCGCTACCGGTTCGCCTGCAGAAGGGTCCTGGGCGGGTGGGCGGAGCCTCCTGCCACCGCTACCGGTTCACTGAACCAGGCTGAACTGGGAGCAACCCACCACTGGCGCAGATGCTCTGTGAGGCCCCCACGTGGCCCGTTTTTTGCCTCCCTGGCCTCCAAAAGCACTCTGTCAGCCAAAACCGGCCCATTTTCGGCCTCCCCAGTCTCCAGAAGCACTCTGTCGGCCAGAAACAGGCCTCTGTGCTGCCCATTTTTGGCTGGCAGAGTGCTGCTGGAGGCTGTGGAGGCCAAAAACTGCCCGCACGGGGGCCGCAAGCTGCTCCACCATGGCCCGTTTTGGCCAGCAGAGGCACCATGGGCCGAGTCTTTGATATTTCCAGGCCGGTGCCGTGGGCCAGATTTAAGCACCCCGCAAGCCAGATCCAGGCCCCAGGCCTTGAGTTTGACACCCCTGTCCTAGACAGCAGACTTTATTGCATCACATTTAGGCCAGGCATTCAGTACATAACTAAGAAAATCAGCCCAGTCCCAATTATGAAAAAATGACTGGAGACTAATGGAACTCTTATTATTAATTCATTGCAGGCTGAATTCAAACACCCTTCCTATTCAAAGGAATGTAAAATGTTAAAATAGTGTTACTGTTTAACACATTGCAATTTATTCAGGACAAATATGAACCTACTCCAGTGATGGCAAACCTATGGTGGCACGCGGAGCCATACCTGCCGGCACGCGAGCTGTTGCCTAGCTTAGCACCAGCACGCATGTGCGTGCCGGCCAGCTGATTTTTGGCTCGCACGGAGGCTCTGGGAGGGCATTTTTGGCTTCTGGAGGGCCTTTGAGGGGATGAGGGAGGGCGTTTTTTCCCTCCCCAGGCTCCAGGGAAGCCTCTGGAGCCTGGGGAGGGTGAAAAATGGACCTACCGGGCCGACCAGAAATTGGGAAACGGGCCATTTTCGGCCTCCAGAGGGCCTCCGGGGGAGCGGGGGAGGCCGTTTTCGCCCTCCCCAGGCATTGAATTATGGGTGTGGGCACTCGCGCCTCTGCGATAATGCGCGCTCATGCACTTTCGGCACCCAAGGAAAAAAAGGTTCGCCATCACTGACCTACTCTAACCTTGTGTTAGCTTGGTAGGTTTTCATTCCTCTTCTCTAAGTGTTGTGTGGAATTGATGCAACACATGTCTTTCATTGATTGACCCTTTCCGCCCTCATATTTATTTATTTGTTTGTTTGTTTGTTTTGCCAGTTCTGCCCTGAGAGGTTAGGTGGTGGAAAGAGATTTGAGCAAGCAAAATGATATTTGGGAAGGTAAAAATAGAAGTGAGCACCGACGGCATGTTTCAGATTTGCAGGCAGAAAAGAATAGGTGGAAGATTTTGTCTGAATTTCTCCCGGGGAAAGATTTCACCTTTTTCTCTTTTTAAGAGCAGCTAAAGAAGACTGCTACTTGGGAAAAGCACATCTAGCGTTGTCTCAGAATGTCAAAATCAAAGAAGCTGCAAGAGAGATGATTAAGCCACGTAAGATGGGACATTCCTATGCACTCCTTGGCGAGAATACCACGAGAAAAGTACAAAAATATCGCATTCCACCGGTGTGAATTTCACCCAAATTCTACTCCCTTTAGAAAGAAGTTTAGGAAAAGATGAGCTTTCATCACCAACTGAGAAAAGCAGAATTCTGTAACGATGGACAGACGTTAGAATTTCAACATAACCTTCTTGAGGTGGCAAAATAAACAAGCTGGTGTTACATCCTTAATTTGTTCCTGTTGTTAATTCTTCACCATCTCAAATTTCTATCAATTGCCCAATGTTAACCATATCCTAGTAACACCACAGATGTCCTGTTTATGAGCAATGTAGCAACATCCAGTTGGTGACAGTTGCAAATAGTCAGAATTTTACTCGGGGTCTTCTTACATTCTTATCAAAGAGGTTGAGAGAGACGCCAGCTCTGTCAACCTTGCAGGGGTGATTTTATGATTCTTAGAAAGGAAGCCTTCCTTGTGTAGAGCTCATGATGTCATAGATACACCCATGAAGTTTTCTTACCAACAATATAGAAACAATGTCCCATTCCATTTTACAGAAACTTAGTTCAACGTCCCGGTCTAAAGCTTTATTAGTCCCTGGGGAATCTCCCATTAAGTGTTAGCAAATTCCAACTCTACTTACTTCCAAGCTCAAAGAAGGTCAGCCAAGTGCTGCCATCTGCAGAAATAAAAAGATTTTTTGCAATCTGCAAAAGAACAGGGATGGTGGACTCTCGACTCAGAGGTCTTGTTTCACCTTTAGAATCAAGTACAAAGAAGACTAAGCTATTGAGACTAGCATTGCCAGTCATTAAGCTCTCATCAGTTAAATATGTTAAAGCTGAGTTAAACTCAGTTAAAACTGAGATTAAACCTCCACCAGAACAAGTTGTTTACGCATAATCAACAGGGCTATAGAGTTCATTATCTATAGAGTTGATTTGTTGAGAATTCAGGAAGTTGAATCAGGAGAATATTTCATAAAAACCTGAAGGCTTTTGGTTTGGAGAAGGTTGGACTAGAGTAGGCAAATAACACACTGAGCTTTAATGGTTAATAAATAATGCCACAAAGAAAATGGTAATTATGGTCCCTTGAGTCAAGCAACTGAAAATAGCTGGTTGATTCGATTAACTGCCCGGCTGTAGTTAGAAACTTCATTATTATCGTTGAACACCAGGCATAATGTGGAATGACAGAATATGAGTTGTTAAAACCTTCCTCGCTCTTCTAACCTCCATTAGTTCCAAACTCTGTTACTGCTGCATCCTCATTTTCTTAGAAAATTGCCAAAGAGAGAACATCCCTAATGAATGATGCAATTGCTAAATACAGGGAGCAGCAAAGTTTGATTGGTTTTACGAAAAAAAAAGTTGATGAGTTGTCCTAAGCTTGGCGTTAATGTCGTGAACAGGCAACAAGATTTCTCCATTTTTGTTCACTAGCCTCATTTATGATAAAAGGAGGCAATAATGAGCTAGATGACTGGGGCACTCGTGAATAAGAATGTGTTTCCCAAAATGTCTCAGCGAAAGCAGCAAAGCAGAAACAAAAATAACTAAACTCTGATTTTTGGTGGGTTTTTTTTGTTTCACACACATCTCATTTAAAATAGCTAACCCCTTACGTAAGCTGTAGAGGGGACGCGGTGGCTCAGTGGCTAAGATGCTGAGCTTGTCAATCAGAAAGGTCGGCAGTTTGGCGGTTCGAATCCCTAGCGTCGCATAACGGAGTGAGCTCCCGTTACTTTCCCCAGCTTCTGCCAACCTAGCAGTTCGAAAGCACGTAAAAATGCAAGTAGAAAAATAGGGACCACCTTTGCTGGGAAGGTAACAGCGTTCCATGCACTTTTGGCGTTTAGTCATTTATTTATTTATTTATTTATTTATTTTGTGAGGTTTATATACCGCCTCACAGTGCAAGCACTCTCTAAGTGGTTTACACCAGTAAGCAATGTATATTTTTTATATTGCCCCCAACAATCTGGGTCCTCATTTTACCTACCTCGGAAGGATGGAAGGCTGAGTCAACCTTGAGCCGGTGAGATTTGAACCTCTGACCTGCGGATCAGTGTCAGCTAAAGTGGCCTGCAGTACCTGCCTCTAACCGCTGCGCCACCTCGGCTCTGATGCCGGCCACATGACCATGGCGACATCTTTGGACAGTGCTAGCTCTTCGGCTTTGAAAAGGAGATGAGCACTGCCTCCTAGAGTCGGGAACGACTAGAACGTATGTGCGAGAGGAACCCTTACCTTTACCTTTACCTAACGTAAGCTGTATTTGTGGATCATAAATGAATAAGTCATTAAAATGCAGCCTAAGTCAGAGAGCTCAACTCCACCTTTGGTCATGGAAGTTCAGTCATGATTTAGAGCTGATTACAGAACACACGTAACCTTCTGCAGAAATGTCCATCTTTCAAGTTTGCACAATCCGTTGATCCATAAATAGCACCCTAAGTCTTGAATCTGGTTAAAACCAGCCCAGTTTAGCATAGGATGGATTGCAAATGCAGTCCTTAGGAATATAGTTGACCTTATCAATATCCCAGAGCTGGACTTGCTTCGTGTTATCCTTGAAAACGTTTTGCTTCTCATCCAAGAAGCTTCTTCAGTTCTAATAGTTCTTCAGTTAGAACTGAAGAAGTTTCTTGGATGAGAAGTAAAATGTTTTCAGAGACAACACCAAGGATGTCTAGTTGCCTTTTGAGAGGGGGGGGAAACATACCATTGGGACAACATGACCTGGATGATTGAGAATCTCCATAGACTTTTGTCTTGATAAAGTATATTCTGTGAAGTACTTATTCTATATAGAGATATAGATTGTCTGGCTTCATATGGCCTAGTGGTGGGGATCTTGCCCTCACGGTCAGGAGATTGCGAGTTCGATCCTAGGTAGAGGCAGATGTTAGGGTCTCCTGCTTGGGCAGGGGGTTGGACTAGATGACCTGCAAGGTCCCTTCCAACTCTGTTAACCTGTTATATAATAATAATAATAATAATAATAATAATAATAATAATAATAATAATAATAATAATAATAATAATAATAATAATAATAATAATAATAATAATAATAATAATAATAATAATAATAATAATAATAATAATAATAATAATAATAATAATAACAACAACAACAACAACAACAGAGTTGGAAGAGACCTTGGAGGTCTTCTAGTCCAACCCCCTGCTTAGGCAGGAAACCCTACACCATTTCAGACAAATGGTTATCCAACATCTTCTTAAAAACTTCTAGTGTTGGAGTATTCACAACTTCTGGAGGCAAGCCGTTCCACTGATTAATTGTTCTCAATTTCAGGAAATTTCTCCTTAGTTCTAAGTTGCTTCTCTCCTTGTTTAGTTTCCACCCATTGCTTCTTGTTCTGCCCTCAGGTGCTTTGGAGAATAGCTTGACTCCCTCTTCTTTGGGGCAGCCTCTGAGATATTGGAACACTGCTATCATGTCTCCCCTAATCCTTCTTTTCATTAAACTGGACATACCCAGTTCCTGAAACCGTTCTTCATATATATTCTATATAGAGTATATTCTATATAGAGAGTATATTCTATATATTCTGTTGCTAGTACTTATGAACCAATCTATTCAATAGAGTGTTATTGTGAGAGTAAAGTTGGAGGATGCTTAGGGCATGAATGCCACCTTTGAGTTCCTGAAGGAACCCACATCTAAGGAATAAAATACATCAGCATGTGGAAAGTTTACTCATTTGTTTTATTGATTTTACTTTAATATTTGCAGGCCACCTCAATCATTTATGACTCTAGGTGGTCAACAGAAAGGCAAGAATAGAACAGGAGAACAGAGAAGGCAAAATAATCAGCAGTGCAACAAGCAACTTAAATAAAAATGAACAGAAAGTGCCAGGCAAGGAAGAATAGCTTATTTAAAAGGGCTGGTGAAATAAAAGGTGCTTATTTACCAAGCGCCAGATCTTTAGTGCAGATGGTGACAATGACTGGAGGCCACCGCTACCCACAGTTCTCAGCTCCAAACATTCATAAACATCAGCATACACTTGGGAGAATTATGGAAAGATCAGCACATATTTGGAAAGTCATATTTTTAAAAAATGAATGTCAAGGCTGACTCACATTTTAAAGAAAACTCTTCATCCAAGGAAGTTGCAGAGAATCAAATGCACGTTACAGAAAGATACATAAAACCAACATTGTTTTTAGCATGAAAAATGGGTAAAAGGACAATGAACTGTCCTCTATCTGTAATGCAATTTAGTTGCAGAGGGAGAAAAGGGTGGGGAAAAATTGTGTTGAACCCCACCTACCAGTATTTTTTCATATTACTCTTTGTCCTTAATTTTTGTTTGAAATTGTCTGCATAAATTGTCTACATAGGTAGCAAAATGAGTAGACATTTTCTGAAAAGTTCTCCAATTAAAACTGTTTTATTAGTTTATCAAAGTATAAAATGCAAAGGAAAAAAACATGGAAAAATAAGAAGAGAGGAAGGGAAAAAGAGGAGGTATATTGTAATGGACGAAAAAAAAGGAAAAAGGCACCAACTTCTGACTTTCTTTGGCACAGTCAAAGATAACAAAAACGAAACTTCGATTCTGTTTTTGCAAATGAGATAGACTTATTGTTATGTTATGTTATGTTCTATATGTTAGAAATGGCTTGTACATATTGTGTAAAAGCAAAAAGTTGCAGTTGTAATTTCTCAAAAGTTCTCCAGTGGACCTCTAAAAGTCTCTAACAATTTATTAAGGATAGAAATTTCTTTTTAATGGAGCTCTGCTTTTGAAAATAAAACCTTGGGAGGGAATTCCCTCATGTTTTCTTCCCTTGGGAACTAATGAAAGCATAAGGAGCCAGGACACTACTAAAAGATTCTGGAGACACTATTGTGCAATGAAAGGGGACATTAAGACTCAGGCCAGTTAGTGACCTTAGGTAAAAAAAAAATACAGGAAAAGCACATTTCACCCAGAGAAAGGGAGGACAGAAAGGAAGGAAGGAAGGAAGGAAGGAAGGAAGGAAGGAAGGAAGGAAGGAAAGAAGGAAGGAAGGAAGGAAGGAAGGAAGGAAGGGAAAGGAAAGGAAAGGAAAGGAAAGGAAAGGAAAGGAAAGGAAAGGAAAGGAAGGAAGGAAGGAAGGAAGGAAGGAGGGAGGGAGGGAGGGATCATCAGAATGTTAAAATAGCCAGGATTTGGAAACAAATCTTAATTGTTCAAGGTGAATTGAAGGACAGGCACACATATGTAAATTCCATTTGAGAAAAGTTGGCCAAACTATATAGAACTGCTTAAATTCATAACTGGAACCATCAAAATCTAATATAACCAACATAGCAAAAAGCAGGAAGCAATTATGGAGGGAGGGAGGGAGGGAGAAAGGGAAGGAAGGAAGGAAGGAAGGAAGGAAGGAAGGAAGGAAGGAAGGAAGGAAGGAAGGAAGGGAGAGCTACAACTAAAACACAGAAAACCTGTAGGGGAAAATTTCAAGATATTTTGCTGTGCAAAACTCTGAACTTTTTCCTCCTTGCTCATATTCATCCACTTC
This sequence comes from Diadophis punctatus similis, assembly GCA_023053685.1. NCBI lineage: Eukaryota > Metazoa > Chordata > Lepidosauria > Squamata > Dipsadidae > Diadophis > Diadophis punctatus. Next base: position 819,455 of record JALIGW010000088.1, read on the forward strand.
TCTTCTTTGCTCTTGTACATGGACTTCCTCATTATTAGAGATTTATTTCTCTCCCCCCCTCCCCCTTTCTTTAGCACTGTGTGAAATTTTCTCCTCCCCATTCTCAGACAGGATGCAATCATTCTGTATAAACTATTACATTCATGTAAGATTATACAGACTTAGTGTGATGGGGGGGGGAAACTATAATAAACTGAGCTTAATTATTCATTGGGAACAAATGATCAAATGAGTCCCGCGAATCTCATAATTGAAGTCTTTTATCCTGGGGGGAAAAAAAACCCTGTTGCAATGTGAAACTGCTTTGGTTTCTGCCCTGCAAAGGATTGGTCATAATGTTCTCATTTTGTTCACCTTTTGATTTCAGGGAATCAAAGATGTCCTGTTGAGCAGTGTTCTGTGAATGAGAATGAGGTCCAGAATGAATTGCTCATAAAATCCATTCCAAGCTAAGTCCTTGATGGCTCCCAGTGGCTGTGTTTGCCTTTAACACGAAACTAAGCAATGCTTGGTCGACCTTATGGATCTATCGGCCCTCCCTAAATAGGTCAACAGAGAATACGCTGGTTTCCCTTTTCCCAAATGTAGAAGTAATGGGCTCTCATTTCCCCCAGTGCAAATAAAAAGTCATAATAGCACTTGTGGTGTTGAGGCATTTTTTCTAGGAAAGGCACTTCGGCCTGGAAGATTTGAGGGTTGTGTTCCCCCAGCACAACAGCTTCCTTACCATTAACTAATTTTGAGCTGAGCCAGCCCAGGAGCTGAAAAGCGACAGGATATGGAAATGTTCTACAGCCTGTTGGACTCAGAAATGATGATGCATGAACAACACAGAAATAACTGTGACAGGAGCAAATCAAAATGTCCAGAAGCAGCATGTCAATGAGAGGATGATCAAATGGTGAAGAAAGCCCAAAAGGAACAACTGATTACCCGTTGAGAATGGTCGTCCGCTAGCAGACGTTTTCCCTCTTAGCCAGATAATTCAAATGCAGAATATAATTTTTGTCTTTATCTTCTTCGTTTGCCTCTGGAGTTCCCAAATAGAAAGCCCTAGTCTAGCCAAAAAGATCTGAAGATTGCCTCCACTCTGCTTGAGAATAAAGACATGGGACAATTAAGTCCTCCCGAGAAAATTGGTTTTGGTGCAATGCTGAAATCTATATCATCTCCTTTAGTTCCATGTTTAATTGCCTTTGGGGTTTGGGTACGTGTGAACCATGTTCTTATAAGCATTCGACTTAGGTTACAGGAACTGGGCATGGCTAGTCTAGTGAAGAGAAGGACCAGGGGACACATGATAGCAGTGTTCCAATATTTGAGGGGCTGCCACAGAGAGGAAGAGGTCAAGCTATTTTCCAAAGCACTCAAAGGCCAGACAAGGAATAATGGATGGAAACTGAACAAGGAGAGATTCAATCTAGAAATAAGGAGAAATTTTGCTGACAGTGAGAATGATCAATTAATGGAACAGCTTGCCTTCAGAAGTTGTGGGAGCTTCATTACTGGAGGCTTTCAAGAAGAGACTGGACTGCCATTTGTCAGAAATGGTGTGGGGTCTCCTGCTTGGATGGGGGGTTGGACTAGATGACCTACAAAGTCCCTTCCAACTCTGTTAATCTGTAATTTCATTCTATCTGGTGCCCATTTTCTATTTTGCCTTCAGTGGCTTAAAAGCAGAGGCTAGCTGGCATTGTCACTATTTTTCCTTGTTCTACCTGGCTGGCCAGGCATTTTTTGAAGGATGTTTTTCATCCGTTCCATTTTGCACATTCCTACACAGCTTTCATTAATGTTTTTGTTGGGAAAAAAATATCACTTTCGCTTCTTTGGTGTGCACTCTCCTCTAATGTATTCATTTAGGACTTTTTTTAATTATTTACTCCGCTTTCTTAATTATTAAAAGCCAGTGCATCATTCAGAAAGAAATAAGTAATGGCTCATTTTGATTTATCTACCAGTTGGAACTGTGTGAATTACATTAAGTTTGCATCAAATGCAGACTGACCACCCTTCTTCTAACCCTTTCATTATTCTCAGCTTTTGTAGTTGTTTGTTGGTTGGTTACATTGATGGGCTTAAGAGCATAATATTTGTACTTTCTACATTCTCTTTGAGAATCCCATTTAGGTTCATCAGCCTTCCCTGTTTTGTCCTGCTGAGGAATCTTACGATTTGTATCGGCCTCTGTAAAAGCTAAAGCTGTATTTATTTTTTATTCATTTCATTTCATTTATTTATTTTGTCAATCTCGTATTAGATAATACATATAAGTACTGTATATACATAATTTGAAAACATGAAATGGATACAAATAAAAGGTAACATTAGGACAGGGATGGTAGGCACAGTGGTGCGCTTATGCACGCCCCTTACAGACCTCTTAGGAATGGGGTGAGGTCGACAGTAGACAGTCTAAGGTTAAAGTTTTTGGGTTTGGGGATAAAACCACAGAGTCAGGTAGTGCATTCTAGACATTGACCACTCTGTTGCTGAAGTCATATTTTCTGCAATCGAGTTTGGAGCGGTTCACTTTAAGTTTGTATCTATTGTGTGCTCATGTAGTGTTGTGGTTGAAGCTGAAGTAATCATTGACAGGTAGAACACTGTAGCAGATAATTTTATGTACTACACTTAGGTCAGACCGAAGGCGGTGTAGTTCTAAGTTGTCTAAGCCCAGAATTTCAAGCCTGGTGGCATAAGGTATTCTGTTTTGAGCAGAGGAGTGGAGGACTCTTCTCGTGAAATATTTCTGGACTCGTTCGATTGTATTAATGTCTGATATGCAGTGCGGGTTCCAGACAGATGAGCTGTATTCGAGAATTTCACCTCCAACAGAACCAGAACCAGGCTTAGCATAACAGGTGAAAGCTTACATCGAGGTTTGTTTATGAATCAAATTTATATGGCCCCCTATCTCATGAAAAATGACGCTGGGCGGTTTTACAATAACCCAGGTAGCTTGAAGTATGAATATGTCTGATGTTCTGGTTGGTTATTCATTGGGAACAAATGATCAAATGAACTCTGTAAGTCTTTATAGCTGGAGTCTTTTATTCTGAAAACCTGCTGCATTCCAGTTGTGTGTTCTACTCCATACAATAGGCAAAAGTACAAACCTACTTTTATCTTACTCTGATATATTAGACAAAATTACTGAAAGAATGAAACATCAATTATTTCCCAATATTTCTCTTCTCTTCTCTTCTCTTCTCTTCTCTTCTCTTCTCTTCTCTTCTCTTCTCTTCTCTTCTCTTCTCTTCTCTTCTCTTCTCTTCCCTTCCCTTCCCTTCCATTCCATTCCATTCCATTCCATTCCATTCCATTCCATTCCATTCCAATGTATTCCATTCCATTCTATTCTTCCTCTAGTGAATTTAGGGAACTTCTATCATAAACTTTCGCTTGATTTTTTTAAAATACTGGAACTGATTTTTCTCAGCTTGCTGGCCAGATCTGGCTGGCAGTTTCAAGAGAAGCAATCCCAACCTATTTGATATTCAACAGATCAGGGAAAGCCAGTTTGAGCAAAGGTGACAGGGCACAAATGACCAAGGAAATCTGCTTTGGGGATACATTTATTCCACTAGATGGCAGCTCTTTTACCTAAATCTTCATGGATATTGCATTTGTTGAATGGGATACCTTTCAAAGAAAAACCGATTTATTTTCTTTATGGAGATTTTTTTTTGTCTATTCTGAATTGGAGGCAGTGTCCATATCGATCATCCCAGGATCCAAATTAGCTGATCAAGAGATGCTGAGTGGACCACAGTATAATACATAGCTCCAATATTCATCCAGCCCAGTCAATGTCAAGGGTCCATAGCAATTGGGAAACTTCAGCTAGGATAAAAACAAAACAGATGCCTGAATCTACCCCTAGACATGCAACAGCATATATGTAGACCTAGAAAGTTCATAAATATGCAGGTATTCCTCGGAAAGCTACGTGATATTAGAGAACTAAGAAAAGTAAGGTTCTACATTTAGGCAAGAAAAACAAAATGCACAGGTACAGTACATGTGGTACCTTGCTCAACAGTAGTAACTGTGAGAGGGATCTTGGAGTCCTAGTGGACAACCATTTAAATATGAGCCAGCAGTGTGCAGCAGCTGCCAAAAAAGCCAACACAGTTCTAGGCTGCATTAACAGAGGGATAGAATCAAGATCACATGAAGTGTTAATACCACTTTATAATGCCTTGGTAAGGCCACACTTGGTATACTGCATCCAGTTTTGGTTGCCACGATGTGAAAAGGATGTTGAGACTCTAGAAAGAGTGCAGAGAAGAGCAACAAAGATGATTAGGGGACTGGAGGCTAAAACATATGAAGAACGGTTGCAGGAACTGGGTATGTCTAGTTTAATGAAAAGGAGGATCAGGGGAGACATGATAGCAGTGTTCCAATATCTCAGGGGTTGCCACAAAGAAGAGGGAATTAAACTATTCTCCAAAGCACCTGAGGGTAGAACAAGAAGCAATGGGTGGAAACTCATCAAGGAGAGAAGCAACTTAGAACTAAGGAGAAATTTCCTGACAGTTAGAACAATTAATCAGTGGAACAGCTTGCCTCTAGAAGTTGTGAATGCTCCAACATTCATGGAATCCCGGATACTTCTCATGCCACAACACAACTGTGACAAAAACCAATGTAAGCCTCATAGGACTACATGTGCATCTTCCATTTTGTTTGCATGATTCAGGAAAGTTCCCAGAAAATACAAAGTGCTGCACAATGCTTCTAGAATTCCCTCTTGTATTGAAATAAATATAATCTATTTATTACATCTATAATATAATCCAGCCTAACTTTCGGAGGCTCGTCAAGAATGCATTTTTCATGTCCTCATCAAGAGCACATTACAGTAATCTGATTTTCAGGCAAACCTCGGTGCATGTGGGACTCATCATCTTCAGAGCAGCATATTAAAGGAGATCCAATTACTAAAACAGCCTAGCACAGCATATACTTTAAGGAAGATTATTCCTGGGCATTAAACGTGTCACATTCGATGACCACAAGTTGAAGTTCGTAATAATAATTCTAAAGAAAGAAAGAAAAAAACAACAACAACTACCGAACATTTCAATAATGCTGATGGAGTTGACTTGATGAACACATGTTCAGTCATAAGCAGTGGTGCAAGGGGGTCTCCGTGCACTGGCAAAGAGAAAAGGAGGAAGAAAGCAAGACAATATAATTAGCATAACACATAATTACCATCGCATTGCGATGCCAAGTTAGTTAGAGCATAAATGTGTCAGTGGTGACAGCTTACATTAAACTGCTTCTTGCGTTTGGATAGAATCGGAACAGGATGCTAATGATCCCGCCACGGAAGGAATGGGAAATCCCAGAACCGATGCATCAAAGTAATCAAAATCCAATCTGGGTCAACCACGGGGACCAGAGGTTTAGTCTTCGGAGTTTTCACACTTGTGCTGGAGCCCATCCTCAGGGAAGTTCTCTCTCTCTCCCCAAAATGTTAGTACAGTAAGTTAGGGTGGATTACATTATAGATATAATAAGTAGGTTATATTTATTTAAATACAGGAGAGGATTCTAGAACAGGAGTTCCCAATCCCCCGGTCCATGGACTGGCATCGGGCCGTGGCATGCCAGAAACCGGGCCACGCAAACAACTGAAGCCCCATCCATGGGATTCTGGTCCATGGAAAAATCTCTCTCCATGGAATCGGTCCCTCAAGGTTGGACACATTCTGGTGAGAGAGAAGTTGTGGATGGGCTCCAGCGTAAGTCTGAAAGCTTGGAAGGTGGCGGACCCAGATTGGATCCTGCAACATTTTCCTGGGACCTGTATATTTGCCTTCATTTGTGAGTAATCAAAACCTTCACATCACTGCAGCCATTCTCTGGTTTAAATCTGCATGGACCTAGCAGTGCAATGAATGGTGTTGACAAGTTGTAGGATAGAGAGACCGAGCTTTGAAAAGTCTGGATTTGCAATAGCGATAGCGATAGCAATAGCGCTTAGACTTATATACCGCTTCACAGTGCTTTACAGCCCTCTCTAAGCAGTTTACAGAGTCAGCCTCTTGCCCCCAATAATCTGGGTCTTCATTTTACCCACCTTGGAAGAATAGGAGGCTGAGTCAACTTTGAGCCTGGTGAGATTCGAACTGCCAAATTGCAGGCAGCCGGCAGGCAGCAGAAGTAGCCTGCAGTACTGCACTCTAACCACTGCGCCACCGCGGCTCATACATTCACATTTTGAAATGGAAGAACCAGATGCATCCTACAAGAGTAGTTTAGAGAAAAGGCGTTTTCCAGCATCAACTCAGACACAGAGGGATCAGTACTCTTAGTAATATTGACTTCATTTTCAAAGGGTTACTACAGGCAACAATTGCAGAAGAATAAATGAATAGTACCGGTTCTAGGCTCAGAGGAAAGAATTAATAATAAGGCAATAATTGTTTTTATAGTCCAAGTAATAGCATTCTAGGCATCGGCCTCGGGAGGTTACTAGCAGTAGTACAGAATGCTAACAAACTTGTACAGCCACGCTATATTGCATCCAAGTCTGAGAAACGGTAACACTAAAGCAAATTTTTAATAATAATACAATCATTGTTTTTGGAGGGTGCAATGGCTCAGTGGTTAAAGATGCGGAGCTTGTCAGCTGGAAAGCTGAGAGTCCAGATTTGAAACCCTGGGCACCACACAACAGGGAGAGCCGAGGTGGTGCAGTGGTTAAATGCAGCACTGCAGGCTGCTAGTTCAGCAGTTCAGCTGTTCAAATCTCACCGGCTCAAGGTTGACTCAGCCTTCCATCCTTCCCAGGTGGGTAAAATGAGGACCCAGATTGTTGGGGGTAATATGCTGAACTCTGTAAACTGCTTAGAGAGGGCTGTAAAGCGCTATGAAGCGGTATATAAGTCTAAGTGCTATTGCTATTTCTATTCTTTGGCCCACCACCTGCCCACCTCGTAGTTTAAAAGCATGCAAATGCAAGTAGATAAACATTACCACTTTGGTGGAGTCGGACATAACTGGACAGAGAAACCTTTACCTTTTTACCTGTTTTTAGAGTCCAAATAATAGCATTCTAGGTGTTTCAGGCTCGGGAGGTTACTAGTAATAGTACAGAGTACTAACAAACCTGTTCAGCCACACAATATTGTATCCAAGCTTGGGAAACAATACTACCGGATATACCAGCGGAATAATATAAATAGGGCGTTGTATACTTACCTGAACGCCCCTTCTCGTAGGGCAGAGCTAGCCTCCAAGAATGGGTTAAATCTGCCCTCTAGCCAATTAGTTGGCTAGAGGGCAGATTTAACCCATTCTTGGAGGCTAGCTCCGCCCAGTATGGAGAAAGTATATAGTAGTATAAGCTAGGGCTACCAGATCTGAACTGTACTACTAGAAATAACCATCCAACGATACTCACTCCTCAGCAGATTTTGAAATGCCGCTTTGATAAAATACGCTGGTCATTAAAAAAAAATGGGGGAGGGGAATAAATAAAATAACAAGAACATCATTTGCAAGAAATGTGTCCATTAAGAATAATGAGGATAGAATTACTTAAGTTCTAGCTTTTTACATCATGGAAACTGATGCAAAATGGAAGAGAAGAAGAAATTAAACAGACCTGACAAGTTGATCCATCCCTTGGTATTATAAATTATTCTCTGTTAATGTCTCCCGGGAGAACTTTTAATTGTGGAACTTTTCAAAGTGTTCTCGGTAAGTCTCCATTTCTGGTCATGCTGGCTCAGATATTGGATACATTGAGTCTATGTCTACTCACTTATGAGCAATTGTTCTCATGAGAGAGAGAGAGAGATGGAGGGAGAAAGAGAGAGAGAGAGAGAGAGAATAGAGCTTATATTTCTAGCAGGGTATTTTGGAAACATTGGTGGAAATTGCAAAATCTATTGTAATTCTCCATCGCAAAATTGCTTCAAATCAATGTAAATACAATTTTCCTGGAGAGAAATTCACTTTTAATTCCCGTTTCCATGCTTCAGGATGTGACTCTTGGTTCCTGGCAGTCTTCCAAAACAAATGTTGACTTCAGACAAATGCTTTTTGACGCTGGAATATCTTATGTCTAAGTTGCCCAATCTTGCAATTGAGATTTATTATGGGTTTTTTTTAATACCAGAAGCTAGAATAGAATAGAATAGAATAGAATAGAATAGAATAGAATAGAATAGAATAGAATAGAATAGAATAGAATAGAATAGAATAACAGAGTTGGAAGGGACCTTGGAGGTCTTCTAGTCCAACCCCCTGCTTAGGCAGGAAACCCTACACCACTTCAGGCAAATGGTTATCCAACATCTTCTTAAAAACTTCCAGTGTTGGAGCATTCACAACTTCTGGAGGCAAGCTGTTCCATGGATTAATTGTTCTAACTGTCAGGAAATTTCTCCTTAGTTCTAAGTTGCTTCTCTCCTTGATGAGTTTCCACCCATTGCTTCTTGTTCTACCCTCAGGTGCTTTGGAGAATAGCTTGACTCCATCTTCTTTGTGGCAACCCCTGAGATATTGGAACACTGCTATCATGTCTCCCCTGGTCCTTCTTTTCATTAAACTAGACATACCCAGTTCCTGCAACCGTTCTTCATACGTTTTAGCCTCCTGTCTCCTATTCAAATAATATTTGAATATCTTTCTGGTAATCTTAGGCTGACTCTAGTTTAGATATCTTCAAGTGGTGGGTCTTGATTTGAGACATGGGAGCAATATATGTGGCCCTCCAAAGCTTACTGAACTGCAAATGACAATATCTTCCATAGGTTATGACAGGTTCTGCACTCCTAATAATAGTGTAAAGCAGTGTTTCTCAATCTTGGCTACTTTAAGATGTGTGACCTTCAAGCTGAGGAATTCTGGGAGTTGAAGTCCATACCTCATGAAGTGGGCAAGAGTGAGAAACACTGTTCAAAAACAAAGTTTCCCTAATGGGAAACATTTATCAAACACATAAAATTGATCTTCTGGTCAGAATGATAAGCCAATGAAATCATTTCACACAATGGGTACTAAAATAGTCAAAGAGGTAGAACAAAGCTAAATTCCTGCAGGTAAAATTGAAGGTTTCTTGAGGTGTTCAAGACAATCATATAGCTGTAGCTGACTGGGTGGAGTTCAATGTTTAGCTATTTTCATTACCTCAAAACTATTTTAGGTTTCTCCAGAAATAAAACTAGCTAACTCAGTTCAACTGATGAAATGGAACTGTTTCAGAAAGAAAGAACAATATTACAAGGAAAAACATTGAAATAGTAAGTTGGATCTTCAATGGACTTCAGTTTTTCTGTCTTCTATCCAATCAACCATGCACTAATCCAGAATATTTATTCCATTCTTTTATTCAGATTCTTGAGGGGTAAGTCTTCCCCAACAGCCTGCCAGTCTTAACATGCCAATGGACATGAATAATAATGACTAGGTATATCTATATAAATTAATTTGTATCTTGTTCACTTCATTTGCCAGTTACTCAAGCATAAATTCATCTTCCATGGCCCATAAGGATCAATTAAATGTTCTTAAATTTCTGCACCAACAAAATATTTCAATATCCCTATTCTTCATCTGAATTCTTCCCTGAATATATCATCAGCATACAGTTCAATTAATTTGTTAATTTGGTGGGCTTTTTAAAGACAGTTCTTCAGAGATTGGCATTCCTCCAAGCTTCATAATCCCTTTTGTTTTTACTATAATTATTGCCATTTAGGCTACATGGAGACTACTATGAAGGCTACTATACCATGAAGACTACAATAATTATTGCCATTTAGGGAGGAGGAGGAGGAGGAGGAGGAGGAGGAGGAGGAGGAGGAGGAGGAGGAGGAGGAGAAGAAGAAGAAGAAGAAGAAGAAGAAGAAGAAGAAGAAGAAGAAGAAGAAGAAGAAGAAGAAGAAGAAGAAGAAGAAGAAGAGGAAGAGGAAGAGGAAGAGGAAGAGGAAGAGGAAGAGGAAGAAGAAGAAGAAGAAGAAGAAGAAGAAGAAGAAGAAGAAGAAGAAGAAGAAGAAGAAGAAGAAGAAGAAGAAGAAGAAGAAGAAGAAGAGCTGAAGTGGTGCAGTGGTTAAATGCTGCGACTGCAGGCTGACTGCTAGTTCAGCAGTTCAGCTGTTCAAATCTCACTAGGCTCAAGGTTGACTCAGCCTTCCATCCTTCTGAGGTCGGTAAAATGAGGACCCAGATTGTTGGGGGCAATATGCTGAACTCTGTAAACTGCTTAGAGAGGGCTGTAAAGCACTATGAAGCGTTATATAAGTAAAGTGCTAGAAGAAGAAGAAGAAGAAGAAGAAGAAGAAGAAGAAGAAGAAGAAGAAGAAGAAGAAGAAGAAGAAGAAGAAGAAGAAGAAGAAGAAGAAGAAGAAGAAGAAGAAGAAGAAGAAGACAGAATTCAAGTCACAACTTCTCAAATTACATTAGAACTCAGGGTGTTTCTATTTTCTTACTGCACTGAAGTTTTACATTTATTTCATATGTGGTTCCCCCCCCCCCAAAAAAAGTAAAAAAATGGGATGAACATTATATATAAAACTACCTTTGTGAGATTAACATTATGACTTTCCATTACTAGACGTGAGAAGGAAAAAGAGACTCGTTCGGTTAGGACTTCTTTTAAAGATGATATAAAAGAGCCTCTTCCATGAATTTAATTACGAAAGAACAGACTCTGGCAAATGCTGTAAATGGGCTAAAAAAAAAATAATCTGAAAGTTTTTATTTACAAAATGTCCATTAAAAAGATGCCACAGTGTCTGTGAATCTAAAATTAATGGCCTTCCAATATAGAAGCCCTGGAAGTTTTATGCTTACTGTCCAATTATAACTCTCTTCACAAGTTTATACTGCAAAATAAAGGGTAAAGGCTATAATGATTTGAAAGCTATTCTTGGTGTGCATGTGTATATGTGTGCATGTGGGGGGGTGTATTTCTAAGTCATCAGAAATATATTAACTTATTAATGTAATAACATCAGGCACTGAGTTATTTTTTGGAAATATATATGTCTAAGTTTATTCATATATAGCAGGGCTGTCAAACGCGCGGCCTGTGAGCCAGATGCGTCACACGCTAGCCACGCCCACCCCAGTTTTAGCGAAGGCAGAAAAGTTGTGATTTGTCACGTGACGACAATGTGATGACACAAGTTTGACACCCCTGATATATAGCATTGAGTATATCTACATATGCATAATTGAAGAATGTTATTGACTGACAATTCCACAGCAATTACTTTTGACATCCTAAATTCTAAGCCAGTGGTTCCCAACCTGGGGGTCGGGACCCCATTTGGGGGTCGAATGACCATTTCCCAGGGGTCGCCCCGGCATCCTCAGCTCCCCCCCCCCCACTGCCACAAGCCTGGCCATATCGACTCAACTCGCCCGAGCCCTCCGATTGGTCGGGAGAGGTGCCATTCAGTGAGAGGCGTTTGTGACGCCTGGCGGCCGAGCTTTGACAGCATCAGCTAAGGGGCCAGCTTTGCTTTGAATTCTGGGAGTTGAAGTCCAGGCACCTTAAAAGTTGCTGAGATTGAGAAATATTGCTGTACACTTGTTGGTTATCAAGTCTAAATACAGAAGTAGACTTGTTGTGGAAGATGATATTCCTTGTGCTCTTGCAAAGACTGGCCTGAGAATTTCTGATCTGGCATAATTACATATTGTTTTTGTGATTAATCGCTATGCTTTAATTATGTTCAATTTGTAACAGTGAAAATACATCCTGCATATTAGATATTTACATTATGATTCGTAACAGTAGCAAAATTACAGTTATGAAGTAGCAACGAAAATAATTTTATGGTTGGGGGTCACCACAACATGAAGAACTATATTAAGGGGTCGCGGCATTAGAAAGGTTGGGAACCACTGTTCTAAGCCCTTGGTGAGGGTTGTGTGGATTTCTTTCACTTGGGTTCCTGTCCCATTCTTGAAATCTTTCCCATCGTTTATTATTTTATTTTTCTCTTTTGTCTGATTTCCACACACACTCACACACCCTTGCTTTTAATGTTTCTACTTGTGAGCAGCTAGAGCAGTGATGGCGAACCTTTTCGGCACCGAGTGCCCATTTGCATGCGCTGGTGTGCCGGAAACCCAAACATCAATACTTCAATAGACAGAATCTTGCCAGAATAAAGCTATATTATCCTAACCTGTAATAGATATATCATAGAAAAGTCTAGGAAGAGTCTACCCTAAATAATTTCCTCTTGACTCAAATGCAACTCCAGACTGTGCTGTTTCTTGTCTCGTCTCCTCCTTGGATTGTGTTCCCTCCTTCCTGGGAAACGTCTGCCTCACTGTAGTTCATCATGCCACTTTTCTCTTGGTAGACACAACCCATTCCAGAAATGGTGGGATAGAAATGCAATAAACACAAGTAAACGAACATGAAGATGGAGGCTATGCATTGTGCAGCTTCAGCAGCTCATCTGCTTAAGGAAGGAGAAAAACCATCCAGCATGTTGAGTCCTGTTGGGCTCCCATTGTTCTCTATTTACATTGCCTGCAAAGTGAAAACTCAGAAAAAGGAAAAATGTAATCTTAAAATCATCCACATCCCTTATTAATCAGCGGTGGTCTTTGGAAGGTGGAAGGAAGATGGCAGCACTTGGTGCCTTTTTATCTGAAAAAAAATAAATGTGGGGTGGGAGATAATATATTTTGTTGGCTATGAAAGCAATGCCAGTTCTTTGTTTATCACCTCCCAAGGAATAATATTGTGTGTGTGTTCTTTTCAACAATATTGAATAAAAATAATAACCTTACAGCCTCAAAAAAAGAAAAGAAAAAAAGATGGAGGCTATGCACTTGACAGGCTAAAGTCATACAGAAGATAGGCTAGAAAATGCCAGTCACTGAATCCAAGTAGAGGAATTAATTTTATATGTCATCCGGAAAATAGCAAGATTGGATGACACCCTAATCTCCCCACCACCACCCTTAATCTTTAGGTAAGGATTCCCCAAATCTCAGCCTTGTTCCCATAGGATGCTTTCTCTTCTTCAGTTGTTTTGAATATGACAGTTCTCTGGTTTATGAGCAATGACCCATTTTAAAGGCCACAAGCATAGAAATAGAAATGACCTTTAATATTACTGTCATCTACCACCCAGAAGAGTTGCACACGGACCTTATATCTGATTCAGTATCTGATTGAGGGAGAAATCTAACTTATTCTCCTAATTCATTTTTTGAAGAGGAGGGGGGCAGGGGAGAGAGAAGGATGCTACATTTCTGAGTGAAATGAAGGTTTGTTACAGTTGAAATTGTCTTCCCTGCATATTAGAGTGAGTTTCAATGGTCATTTGGGAAATCCATGCATATTGATATCCTTTGAGTATAGAGGTATTTTGTGAGGCAGGGCAGAACTTTCAGGGAAGTATACAGATGGAAGAGACTATAAGGAAGTTGGAGATAATACTGACAGTGCAGCAAAGGGCAATGTAAATGGAGGTTGAAGCATAACCTATTGAACCTTTTGCTCTCCAATAGAACATTCCTTCCACATTATACTCCCAGAATTGTCTAGAATGTGAAAGGCAACTGAAATAACTTTGAGATAAACAGTGCATCCTTGTTGCATCTCTAAAAGTGCATGGAAACAACTACATAAGAAAAAGAAAGGAGGGAGAGAGAGAAGGAAGGAAGAAAGGAAGGAAGGAGAAAGGGAGGACAGAAAGGAAGGAAGGAAGGAAGAAAGGAAGGAAGGAAGAAAGAAGAAAGAAGAAGGAGGAGGAAGGAAGGAAGGAAGGCAGAAAGGAAGAAAGGAAGGAAGGAAGGAAGGAAGGAAGGAAGGAAGGAAGGAAGAAGCAGGGGGGAAGAAGGAAGGAAGGAAGGAAGGAAGGAGGAGGGAGGGAGGGAGGGAGGGAGGGAGGGAGGGAAGGAAGGAAGAAGGGAGGAAGGAAGGAAGACTATAAACCACTCATTATCTTTCCGCAAAAAGAAGCAGATTTTCTCCCGAGTATTTTTCCCCTTCTTTCTTTTTCTTCTTTTTATTTTAAATACCTACACATTTCCAACATACATTATCTTGTGGAAGATGGCAAAAGACTGAAGATTAATCCTAGGGCAAATTAGATCAAAAAGACAATGAGGATACATTTAAAGGATTTTATAAATTGATTGCTACTTTATAAATCAATCATGAATTGTATTTTATAAAGTCTAGACTTCACTGTAGCAAAGAGGCTATTAGAGTTATTAATACTTTACGAAGTTTTTATCAAGGGTTAGAGTGAAGAGAGAGCTCTCAAAACAATAACCAATTAGCAAATAAGTAAAAAGGAGAAGAAGACAACAAAGCTGGGAGAGATGTCCAATCATCATTTGCAAACCTCATTGAGTCAGCAAACATGGGCTGGGTGCCCATTCATACAGACAATAATCCTGTGCTCCTCATTTGCCTATGAGATTCAGCCTGCATGCTACTAACACACTATGAATGAAATGTGAAGTGGAAAATTGAAGGCTCGGTGGCACAGTGGTTAGAGTGCAGTACTGCAGGTTACTTCTGCTGATCACCAGCTACCTGCAATTTGGCAGTTCAAATCTCACCAGGCTCATGGTTGACTCAGCCTTCCATCCTTCTGAGGTGGGTAAAATGAGGACCCAAATTGTTGGGGGCAATATGATGACTCTGTAAACCACTTAGAGAGGGCTGTAAAGCAATTGTGAAGCGGAATGTAAGTCTAAGTGCTATTGCTATTGAGAAAATATCTTCCATTGCTTTAACAAATGACAGATCTCTTCTTCCTTGGCATGATCTGTTCCCATGGGTCTGTAGGAGAAGAGCAGGCAGAGCTGGGAGGTGGAGTTAAGCATGTCATCAGCCTAGAGTCCTTGCATTCCCACAAGTGCTCCAAGTCCAATCCCTCCTGAATTCTATTAATCCTTATCTGGTGCCAATTTTGTGTTGCTTTTGTTGATCAGATTCTTGTGTATAGGCTTGAATAAATCTTCTATTTCTGCAATCTAACGGACGGTCCTGAATCTTTATGCCTGACAGTGTCAGATCTCTTACTAGGCTTAGCGATAAATCTTGATTCTCCAGACACTTCATCCCATATTCAGGAACTTAAAATAGAAATTCACAGACATGTCATGCCCAGGTAAGTTGTATATTGCAGACAAGATAGAAGCCAGACCTACCTGCTGAAGAACCCAGAAATTCTCTCTCTTGCTACACACATATACATAGTCCATTAATTTGCCAATTTTGGGAGATTTTTTCTCAGTCCTGCCTACCTTGAAGATACTTGTCTATCTTGCCTACCTTCTACCTACTTGAAAACTAGGATAAACTTTTGGTGTGACCAAGCTGAAAAGAAATACGGAAAAGAACATTACCTTAAATTTCTTATTTGTTTGTTATTTATTTATTTGTTAAATTTATATGTTGCTCATCTTACGGGGAGCATCTACAATTACAACTAGTTAAATGTTAAATGTTGTCAAGTTAAAAATGACAACATTTAATTGGGCTGCTTGACTTAACTTCTAAGACCGGCTAGGACAGCGGTGTCAAACTCGATTTCATTGAGGGCCACATCAGGGTTCTGTTTGACCTCAGGGGGGCATGGGGGCCATGGCCAACTTGACGTCACTCATCCCAGGAGTGCCTATGGTGGCCCGAGCTCCATTTTTGGCTGCGACAGCCTCCTGCAACCTTCTGCCAGTGAAAATGGAGCTCAGGAGGGCCCTCCCGAGCTCCATTTTTGCTGGCAGAAGCACCGTGGGCCGGTCCTTTGGGCCAGATCTAAGCACCTTGCGGGCCAGATCCAGCCCTGGGCCTTGAGTTTGACACCCCTGGGCCAGTGGTGAAATCCAAATTTTTTTACGACCGGCTTGGTGGGCATGGCAGGGGAAGGATACTGCAAAATCTTCATTCCCACCCCACTCCGGGGAGAACGATACTGCAAAATCTCCATCCCCCCCTACTCCTGGGGGAAGGATACCCTGCAAAATCCCCATTCCCTCCCCACTCCTGGGGGAAGGATACTGCAAAATCTCCATTCCCACCCCACTCCTGTGGGAAGGATGTTGCAAATCCCCATTCCCACCCCACTCTGGGGCCAGCCAGAGGTGGTATTTGCCAGTTCTCTGAACTACTCAAAATTTCTGCTACCGGTTCTCCAGAACCTGTCAGAACCTGCTGGATTTCACCCCTGCGCCTGGGCTAGGGCAATGAGGCCAAGGCCATTGTCTTTGTCCCATGCAATTGCTGAAGAGGGAGGAAACTCACATAATATGTTCTTGCCAAGTTTCAAAAATCCACAGGACTGGTTTCCATGTATTCCTCAGTCAGAGAATACACTTAATCTGTGGCCAAGTTGGAGAATCACTTCTTTGAAAGCTACTGGATTATTTATAATCAGGTCAGTTGATATATAATTTATTTTGTTTGTTTGAAATTCCCAATCAATTATACATTGAGATAAAGCCAATCTAAATGTATCTTCCACAAACCCATGCGTCTGATTCCATGCACAAACATACAAGGAGTTTTCGTTGCAATATAAATGGACTTTTCTCTTAAGAAGAGCCAGTGCAATTTCTTCTCAGATCTGCCTCAGAGGCTGGATACAGGCTAAATCTGTGTATACAACACTGTTTCCTCTTGGGTTAGCTCATGTGTTTTGTTTGGCTATGCAGATCTGGAATTCTTTGTTGCTCTACTGCTAATATTTTTTGACAGATAAGCAAACTCCATGACTTTAGCTTTCTTTGCCGCAAATGTTGTTTTAGATGGATGAGGAGAAGAGAACCATAACTTGGAAACAGAAAGCACTGCCTCTCTCTTGGCCAATGTAAAACATAAATAAAACACTTGGTTCAAATAAATAGAAAAATATTTTTGAAAAGTGGATTCCCATAGCCCAGCTGTGTGAATAAATGGTTTGCATTTCTCATATATTCTTATGAAATTTATTCTGGATGAAAACAATAAAATAAGCCACACTTATTTCCAAAGTGCTTTGTTCAGCTACTTAGTTGGATGATGATGATTATTATTATCTATATATAAAACAGTATTTTTAATCATTCCATCTAAATCTGACTTCCAAAGTTCCTGAAACTGAGATGAAAAAAAAACCATCACAGATTCAGCCTGGGATTCAAAAATTCCATTTAGCAAATGCTAAATTTTCCTAAGAACAAGAATAAGATGAAGGAAATGGTGTAGTGGGTCTCCTTGGGTGCTTGGGTGGGGGTTGGACTAGATGACCTACAAGGTCCCTTCCAACTCTGTTAATCTGTTAAAAACCAGAGTGCAATGAGTTTTGGTTTGATACAATTTGTTTCCTGACCTAGCTATCATTGCATATAAAATGTGGTTTATGCTTATGATTGAATTAACTCAGCCAGGAGTGATTTATTAAACAAACCATGAATGAAATAAATCATAGCTAAACAGTGCATGAAAACAGACCATAGACTCTTTAAATGTAGAGATAAAGACTGTTGTGACATGAACAGCCTGATATCAATGGTCTTTTAGCTTGTAGATCTGATCTGTAAATGGCCTGAGCTCCGGTTTAGCAGTTTTGCTATGGATAAACACTGTACCTCACTACAGTTTAATAAATAAGCATGCCAGTTGTCTTTTTCATTGGGAATTAGGTTACTAGGAATCAATTTGCTAGCAAGCCAACCCAAAGTTAACTAGTTTACCAGTGAATAACAAATATGAATTTTGAACTACAAACTGTTGTTGTTTTTCTTTTCAAATATCCAAATCGATTAATCTTCAGCACACATTGCAATGTTCACTACCTGAAAAAGCTGCTGGATAGTTTTATCCTAGTTAAGGACAAAGTTTAGTTTTGTTAAGATGAGAATTACTTCTCCGTAGGTCGATGGATCGGGCTTCCCTTTGAAGACATTGTTACTTAGAAAATAAAACCCGAGATTCAAATCTAATTAACAAAATATTTATTTCAGTAGAAAAATAATAAAGAATTCTGATTAAGGCTACATTGTATCGGCTAAGGAAATAAATCACTTCTACCTCCAGAGATGGCGATGAGAAAGGAAAAAAGGAGGAAACCTCTGGAATGCAGACATGCGTAATAGAATATATCATACGTCTGTTTGACCATAGATATAAGAAACAGTAGAAAAACATAGAGATGCACAAACTGACAATATTCACATCGTGACAAGTTTGTAATCAGTGAAATGGTGTCTTTGTCTTTGATAGAGAGGAAGAATAACTTGGCAGGAGATTGACTAGATTCCACATTAAGCTTCCCTAATACTGTTCTTCATGATGCTAAATTGAGACCATTTACTGGCAACAAGATATACAGCCTGTAACAATTACTGTATCTTCCACATCAAGCAATGCAAAACTTATGTCCATTACATCGTGCACAATTTGTGTTGTTGTTGTTGTTGTTGTTGTTGTTGTTGTTGTTTTCTAAGAATCCAGAAACGCAACATTCTTTCTTGCTAGATTTGGATTTTAGCTGCCCACAAAAAAAAGTTTTAATTTAAAAAAAATCCATCAATAAGTGTTACCAAAAGTAGATTTGTGTTTGCCAAACCTTCCAGCCCATGGTTTTTATCAACAATTTGCAGTGTCCCTGACCACAATAGTTCTGGGTGTGACAGCAATTTTATTAGAAAACGCTGTTTGTTATTCAGAGGCTTAACAAACCAGCCCTGCTCCCAAAATTGGCACTTGCAGTGGGAGACAGAGGTAGCATTTATTTGGACAGCATCCCTGCCTAAAAATATCTTTTTGCATTAAATTGCAGTGGGTGAAAAATGAGTGACATTTCTTATCCAGGAATATTTATATTGCTCATGAAGGGGAGAAATCTTCAGCCAAACATTTATCTCTTGCTGAAGACCCTATGTGAGTGGTAGAGAGTACATAAAAAAGATTTCAAAAAGGACTTGTAAAAGTACCGTAAAATTGTTCACTCTGTTGAACACATACTAAAGTTTTATGAATATAATCATACCTACTATTTCCACCAAGTTCACACAAGGCTTCCCCTCCCCCTCTCTGGGTTTCTCACAACAATCCTTTGTGACTGTGTCTAATAAAAAGATGAGAAAAGATTGTTGTTGCACAGGAAGCTTGTTTGTGCTGGACTTAAATGGAATTTGAGACCTGAACTAGTGATTTCCAATTCCAAGCCTACCGTCAAGATACCTGCGTTTGAAAATCCTTCTCAACTACCATCTTCATGACAGCAATATCCCTGGCAAGTAACAACACAATGTACAGAAAGGCAGGCTTCAACCTTTTGGTGTGTGTGTGTGTGTGTGTGTGTGTGTGTGTGTGTGTGTGTGTGTGTGTGTGTGTGTGTGTGTGTGTGTACATGTGTGCACTTGTTTAAGAATGTTTGCAACAATTAGGAGTTTTCCCAAGATCCAAGAACATTAATCAGTTCCAGTTTAATTTGAGTGGAGTTCCCCACTGCATTTGTATATAAGCCTAGAAGAGATGGTAAACAATTACTGAACATTTCCACAAGACTCTGGGCTTGGGTCCAGAGCCTTCCACTAAATTCCTGAACGTTGATCTGGAATAAGACATTTTTTTTATTATAGTATCATTGTCTTAATAGGGAGGAAACTAAAATCAATAGGATTCATTTGGAGCTCTCCAGGGTCCTGAATTCTGTTCCTTTCTGTTGGTTGCTTGCCTTCGCCTTCCTGCTGTTCCTGTCAATGCTAATTTATCCTGGCTTAACCTTTTCTGCCGCACCTGATTTCCCCAGAACCTGAGATGCCATCTAAGCAAAATATGTCACATTCGCCTACCCACCTACCCACACATCCGTGGTTCCTCTGTTCCTGCGCCAGGATGTGAAAATTACAAATAATCCACTAGGATGGGGTGGGGTGGGAAGGCAGAATGAAGCAAGACATTTGTAACTGTGCCTGTCCAATTATTTGGCTACTGTTGTATCTTCGGTGCCAGCCAGCTAGCAAAAGCTGAAGAATGTAGCTAATCATTTATCAAGAGCCAGCTGGCTTGCCTCTC
This sequence comes from Diadophis punctatus similis, assembly GCA_023053685.1. NCBI lineage: Eukaryota > Metazoa > Chordata > Lepidosauria > Squamata > Dipsadidae > Diadophis > Diadophis punctatus. Next base: position 839,472 of record JALIGW010000088.1, read on the forward strand.
ATAAGATGTTCTTATTAGATAACTATTAGAAATCATTCATCTGGTCCAACATGTTGCCCTTTGAGTAAACAAAGCACCCACATTAACATGATGCAGTCATGATGCCAGCTTTGAAGAAGACATAAATCTGGTATTTAGGCTGAAAGTAGGGAAGCACGGAGGAAATAACAAGCACAACAGGAACTTATGTAGCTTGTAGTTAGAGTATTTCTTCTAAAAAGCTGGAAGAGGAGACCGCCTATGAAGAAATTAGCTTGGATATGGATATTCAAATCAGCAATGTTGGAAGAGACCTTGGAGGTGTTCTAGTCCAATGCCCTGCTCATAACTGAGGATGATTTGTTACACGCATTGGAATGCTACTGGAATTGAATTGATAACCTTTATTGTGCCTTCCCCCCCCCCCCCCGTGAACACACTTGCACACATTAAAAAAAGTCTGATGCCGACTCTCAAAAGGATGTAGACACGGTATTCATTAAATCCAGCAAGCACAACCAGGGAGGGAAAAAAATACATGAAAGGTGAAATAGTTAATGAGGGAGGGAGGGAGGGAGGGATAGACAGAGATAGATAGATAGATGATAGATAGATAAATAGATAGATAGATAGATAGATAGATAGATAGATAGATAGATAGATAGATAGAAGATAGATGATAGACAGACAGACAGATAGATAGTACTGTAGATTCATACATATGATAGATAAATAAATAAATAGATAGATAGATAGATAGATGATAGATAGATAGATAGATAGATAGATAGATAGATAGATAGATAGATAGATAGATAGATAGATAGATAGACAGACAGACAGACAGACAGACAGACAGACAGACAGACAGACAGACAGACAGACAGACAGACAGACAGACAGATAAATAAGAGAGAGCGAAAGAGAGACAGACAGACAGAGACAGATATGGACAAGCAGCTAAGCAGCTTTCTAGGGGACATTTTCATAAGGGACTTTCTCTTTGTTTCCCCCTAGGTTTTTGAAAAAAAAATGACTGGTCCAAGGTCACACGATTAATTGGTTTGAATGCCTAAGGCAGGACCAGAAATGTGGTACCTTTGCTCATAGTCCGGTACCTTAAGTTCTACAGGTAGTCCCCAACTTACAAACATCCATTTAGCGACTGTTCAAATATACTATGGTGCTGAAAAAAAGTGAGTTGCAATCGCTCCTTGTATTCACAATCATCACCATGATCCCAATTTGGGCCCTTGGCAACCAACATGTATTTACAATGATTGTGGCATCCTGAGGCCACATGATTGCCTTCTGTGACCTTTCAGGCCAGCTTCCGACAAGCAAAGTCAATGGGGGAAGACGGATTTACTTAACGACCAGGGGATTCGCTTAATGACCTCAGCCAAGAAAAGGTCCCAAAATCAGATACATGATGACTTACTTAACGATTGCATCACATAATGTAGAAGTTCTAGTTACAATTGTGGTCTTAAGTCGAGAGCTACCTGTACTCCGAACTAGATTTCAGAACATGAATAATCTGATGCTAAAACCAGAAGAAAATGACATCTGCTGCCATTTCCTCTTGTGATTTGGGGAGAGCGAAGAGGAATCTTGTGAAGTATTATTTATTTATTTATTTTGTGAGATTTATATACCGCCTCACAGTGCAAGCACTCTCTTAGCGGTTTACACCAGTAAGCAATGTATATTTACATTGCCCCCAACAATCTGGGTCCTCATTTTACCCACCTCGGAAGGATGGAAGGCTGAGTCAACCTTGAGCCGGTGAGATTTGAACCGCTGACCTGCGGATCAGTGTCAGCTAAAGTGGCCTGCAGTACCTGCCTCTAACCGCTGTGCCACCTCGGCTCTTACAAAGTAATCCCTACTCTCTCCTCTTCACCATTTCAATTACAGGATACAAAAAAATGTGAGGAAAGAAAACTTTAAAAGGGCTAACATCTTGGATACTTGTCATTATTTTTTTACCTTGAACGGGAATAAAAAAAATCCCAAATAAACAAATAGACAGGAAACTGCCTCTGAAATACAAAATACTGCATGCAGCTTGGGCAAAATTATCTTTTCATAGTTATAGACAGGTGGAGTACCGCAGGTTTACTTTAATAGCACGCTAATTAAATACTGAAGTAAAGCTCGCTTCACTTTTGTAAGCAAAACTGTCACCTACTTTAATTTTTTGCAATTAAGCTTGCTTAAAAAAAATATACAGATGACTAAACATTTGCTTGAAACCAGAAAAACTTCCCGAGTAAGGATTGTCATAAAAATGAAAGAGTTTCTGAAGTTGTTTTTCATAGCAACTGAAATTGCATTTAAAATTGGGGAGGGTGAAAACATTTAGAGGCAATGCAAAACACAGCTAAAGGAGATAAAACAATACTTTGTTAGCGACACGTAATTATAATTTTGGTTGCCTGTAGAAACAGCTCTCAACATATTAACCAATCATCCTTGTTTTAATTGAATTTTGGATTGCATACATCATTTAATCTCTATCGGATAATTAACTGATTGTGTGTTCTGTACTACCCAAAGAAAATGTCTGGCTTTTAAATTAAAATGCTAGAAAGATCATGGGAGCCTCCAATGACCAAGAAAGACATGCACGAAAAATCAGAATCGGCAAGAAGCTTTGTGTATTTGAGAACATATCACGCTCAAAAAATAAATTTATTTTACTTTATTCAATTTCGCTGGAGCCAAAGCTCTTTTATCTGGTGCCCCTAATGGATGTTGCTCATGTGATTCATCTGTAAATGATATAAGGATTTTTTTTGAAGGCTTACAGAAAACAAATGAATAATTAAATTAAACGCGAGGCCATGAGAAAAAGAGAGACAGAATGATCTAGAGAGAGAATAAAGACAATATTCCATGATTACCCCAGATCTATAGGCTGGAAGAACATAGAATTAGTAAAGAGGCTAAGGATCAAGAGAGAAAATTGATCACACTACCATTTAGTGAATGTCATAGAACATAATTTATCTAAATATAGTTTACATATGATGATTTGTCCTTCATTTTGCCTTATCATAATGAATTGAGTGTGGGGCCATTGGTGCTCTCTAAGCTAGGTTGTTTTCTTACAGATGTTTCATTACCCAGCTAGGTAACATTATCACTGCTAGTTGTTAGTTAGTTGGGTAATGAAACATCTTCAAGAGGACCCAAATTGTTGGGGGCAAAATGCAGACTCTGTAAAGCGCTTAGAGAGGGCTGTAAAGCACTGTAAAGTGGTATATAAGTCTAAGTGCTATTGCTATTGCTATTAGTCCTTCATGGCCATAACATAACAGTGGAAAGACCAATAGGATATTTTTTTCCCAAGGACATGTCCAAGTAGTTACTCCTCAAGCAATATGTTTTCCTTGATGTATCTAAGTTCTACAACTCAGTTAGAATACTTGGGAGCCCTCTTATCCATATAGAATGTATTTGGCCTGTTAGTGCATGAAGAGATGAATGCTTAGAGTCAATATATAGACTCCCCAATATATACCTGACAATCTGTCTATTATTTATTTATGACCTTTCACCTGAAATTAAAGGTAAGACTACTTTAGCCAAGTAGATGGTTGGCAGTTGAGTAGGTAGGGTTGTTTCCATGCTTGGGTAGCTATGCTGTTTTTAATTCACTTTGGTTTTGATGGATTGCTTCATTACCTTTTTTATTATTTAATTGTAAACTTCCAAAACTCCTCTGATGTGAGTGATATATACTGTATTTATAGCGAGAAAAAGAATTGGAATATTTCCTATGGAAAGATGAGAGCTGTTCTCTAATAGCTTGCTAGATAAGTGTGAGGTGGGGAAGGCAAATTAAAGTTAGGATGGAGTTAGGATAAGTTTGCTAAATAGTTGGATGCTTTTGGAAAAACAATGAGGTTTTTGTAAAAGAAAAACAAAAACAGTGCCTTGCTTTATCCCGTTCTGGCTTTCTGTTCATTTTTCCACCACTTATAGGTCTGTGTGTATCAGTCAGAGAGGAAATAAGGACTGATTTATAAGGCATGTGATTTATAAGCTGACAGAAATACACTTCACTGTTCCGTTCGTACTGTTCAGGAGCTTTGTACCTACAGGAATTTAATTTCTCTTCCACTTTTTCTGTCACCTGTGCTTTGAATTATCATTTGGCATGTGCTATATTATTCACCTGATTCTGCACTACCAAAATCTATGCATGGTTTCCCACAGCTGGATTTGCAGAGAACTCCCTGTTTAAAACATAGGAGATGGAATGGTGAGCAGGCTTTTCCTTCCACCTTCCAAGGTGACTCCAACATTTGAAAGCATTAAGGCTGGGCACGGTGTGTTTTTCAGCACCAGCCCTGGATCAGGCATTCATGTAGCCTGCATTTGAACACTCAGTGCTTCCCACTGGAATGTCTATGGAGATTCTCAGTCGTTCAAGGTCACGGTCGTCCCAAAGGTGCTTTTTTCAAGAGGCCACTGGACTTTCTGTTTTTTCTTTGAAGACATTTCGCTTCTCATCCAAGAAGCTTCTTCAGCTCTGAGTGGATGGTGGGGAATGGAAGGATTGATACTCCTTGCAGACAGCTGGACATTTGCATTCTTTTACAGGGTCATTGAGGCCACCTGGAGGTTTATCTGTGTCCTCAGGCTCTCTTGAGTGGTGCAAATGCATGTGGAGCCTTCTTGGAACTGTTGAAAGGATTGTGTTGAAGACTGGAGATAGATGATGTCCTATCCCTCCCCCTATATTGAGAGAGGGCTGTTCAATTTTGACATCAATGGCCTCTTTAACCCTCTTTCAAACCAGCGATCCTCTCTGTCCAAAATCTGGACTTTGCAGTCTTCAAAAGAGTGGCCTGTGTCTTTTAAATTTTAGATGGACTGCTAAATCTAGTCCTGATGTGTTTGTTCTCCTACGTTGTGCCATGCGCTTATGAAGTGGTTGTTTTGTTTCCCCCGTGTACAGGTCTGCCTGTGGCTCACTGCATTGTACTGCATATATTGCACTCTACATGGGGCTGCCCTTGAAGAGGATTCGGAGACTTCAACTGGTGCAAAATGCAGCTGCGCGTGCTGTGGTGGGTGTTTCAAGGTACACCCACGTAACACCTATACTCTGCCAGCTGCATTGGCTGCCCATTGGTCTCCGGGTACAATTCAAGGTGCTGATCATCATCTTTAAAGCCCTACATGGCTTAGGACCAGGCTATCTCCGGGACCGCATCCTGCCTCATTCTTCCCTTCGACCGGTCAGGTCCCACAGAGTGGGTCTCCTCCAGGTCCCGTCAGCCAAACAATGTCAGCTGGCAGGGCCAAGGGGGAGGGCCTTCTCTGTAGGGGCCCCTGCTCTCTGGAACCAACTTTCCCCAGAGATCCGAATCATCCCCACCTTGCTGGCCTTCCGAAAAGCCATTAAGACATGGCTCTTCCTGCAGGTGGGGTGAGTTTGAGATGATTTATATCTGATGTCTCCCCCATGTATGTATGGTATGTATGTATGTATGTATGTATGTATGTATGTATGTATGTATGTAGGTAGGTATATGTATATATATGTGTGTGTGTGTGTGTGTGTGTGTGTGTGTGTTTTAAATTGCCTTTTTAATAATTCATTTGGAGTTTTTATAAAATGTTGTACGCCGCCCTGAGTCCTGAGGGAGTAGGGCGGCATAGAAAAACTGCCAAATAAATAAATAAATATTATTCCCAGTGGAATATTTAAATTCTGGATCTCAAGAGGCAAACAAAATGCAAAGTATTGCAAGAGCTCGAGAGCCCCAACACTTGCGACCTTCAAGGAGAGACTGGACTGCCATCTGTCTCAAATGGTGTAGGAACTCCTGCTTGAGCAGGGGGTTGGACTAGATGACCTACAAGGTCCCTTCCAACTCTAATCATAAATCTAAATCTAAAATCTAAACAGCTGTAGCAGCAGCACCTTCCCTATGAAATGAGAGGGGCAAAAAAAAAAGCACATTTTAAATTACAGCATAAGCCAACTCTTTCCCATTGCCCCCTTGCAAGGAAAGCTGCTGACAAGCTGTATGTCTTGAAGGCAGATTAACAGCTGTCGGAGTTGTCCTGATTGGGCATCCAGATGTTTGCAACAGTGGGTAGTCTCCCTGGAAGCTCCCTTGTTAGATTTTCCTTGCAGCATTTATGAGCTAGGAGGAAGGGATGCTGCCAGCTAGCAGGCATTTAGTTTACTGTTGTTTTCAACAATTTGGATGACAGGCGAACGACTGGCAGGGATGGCATTCGGTGTGGCTTATGCTTGGCTTGTAGAAGACAGAACATTCACTTGTAATTGGCCTGAATACATCCAATTTATTTAGGGGATGGAAAGGGAAAAAAAACCCTTTCTTTTGGCTTTATCCTCTTGTTTGTCGAAGCGAACCAGGATGGCTGCCACCCACTTCCCCAAAGAGCGATAAGAGATCCAGGGCAGCCCTGGTTCCCCACCAGGCCAGTTGTGACCACAGGTAAACACGGAAACCTCTCTGCCGAGATAAAACAGCAGGAGCAGAAGAAAGTTTGATGCGCATTGAAGACTGCTAGAGGAAAACTAAGGCAGCAGAATGTAATTATCTCAAGTGCCGTTTGTCTAAGCCAACACAGTCATCATCACCTTGGCAATTGTCAAAAGGATGGGAATATTTTCCAAGGTAGAAAAATGCCTAATGCGTGATCATCAATGACATCAAAGGAAAAAAAAACAGAGATTTAGAGCGGTGCGTGGGTGGAAATGTATCCATATGTGTGTGTTTTTTTTTAAATAATTGCATTGTGGTAATACAGAACAGGATGGAAGGTCTCAATAAGCAAAAAAGCAAGAGCTAACACCTGATGCTCAATGTGACCTGTAGGCAACAACTGACAGAAAGAGTCAGTCAAGTTTTCAGATGAGAAATAATCATAGAAGGCTTGGTAGGGACTACCAATGGTCAACAAAACCATCATCTAGTCTGACCCCCTGTTTAAGCAGGAGACCATAGATGGACTAGATGATGATGACCTACAAGGTCCCTTCCAACTCTGCTATTCTAT